>JADLZN010008586.1:0-26499 GCA_018155175.1 Sinocyclocheilus anophthalmus | reverse complement strand
CAACTATAGTTAGCAAAAGTGATTTCTTGCTCTAACATTTTTAAAACGTTCATGTTATTTGTTAATGCAAATGCTCAGCTTACCATGTCATAAAGCAGCATGTGTTTTGTGTCACAATCAAGTTTCATATAGATGGAACACACAAACACCTCTATAGCTATACATTTGACTGTAAAATGGATTGTAGGTCAGAGATAGGCTAATGAAATTAAATGGAAGTCAAATGAACAACAATAACCTTAAATCAACACGTTTTGTCCTTCTAAACAGGACTGAATCATACAGTACACCCTGTACTAGTGTTAACCACTAAACTTATTAGAATTTACTGGTTTTCCTCCCTGAAGTCATTCTCACTTGCAAAACCTGTGTCGTATACACAGAAGAGCTGAGGAATAAAGTCAGACTGACCCTGAGAAAACTTTACAGCAGGCCTGTAGTCTGTGCTGATTTTTGTTTATAGATCAGTGATCCTCAAATCTGGCCCACGAGATCAACTTTCCTGCAGAGTTTAGCTCCAACACACCTAATAATACAAAAAACCTACCTGTGATTCTTAATGACCTGAAGACATTGATTAGCAAATAGGTGTGTTTGATTAGTTTGGCGGGTAGATCTAAACTCTGCAGGAAAGTGGATCTTGTGAGCCAGATTTGAGGATCACTGCCATAGATTGAAAACTGATGTCACAGTGAAAGGCTTCTTTGTCTGAAAGTTGGCGGCGTAGGAACCCGGACACATAATTTGGTCTGAGACCATGTGTGTGTGACTCAACAGCTGAAATTGAATGTCTAGCCACAGCAGATGTCGGGAGTAAAGTAAAGGCAGGCCGGCTATAAATCAAACAAACTAGAGTCTACTTGTACACGGTACTCTGCCTCCTCACCACGCCAGAAGCAATGCAATTTTTTTGGATTGTTAATTGGTCTCATTACCCATTTAGCCTTTAATGACAGGATAAAATTGACAACTACAAGTTATTATGTACAAGTTATAACTAGCTTATGAACACGAGTATTGTTTCTGCGCCAGTAGTGTTACATAATACAATTAAATATAAACAGTGAGTGAAACATGAACCATCACACACTAGGTTAATTAATCGCAATCAGTATGATCATGTCTAGATTTGGTTGGAACAACAGGCTGTTGCTTATTGCCGCATTACCTTGTTATTGGCTATACTGAACGTGTATCAATAGTTCAACAGTCAGTCATGTGATTAGGTCACTCCCTCCTCAAGTGACTTTAAAGTCAAGATCCAGATCTTCTGGTATTGCAGAAAAACTAGCATCATTAAATGCAGGCCAAAGCATGCTGATAACAGACTACCACTGGATCAAAAGGCACCGATGGGAAATAAGATAAAAGAACGAAAATTCACTTTAAAGGACTTTGGAGCACCCTCAAAAATATTTAAATGTTTAGCCTTAATGAGAAGAAAATGAGGTGAGAAGAACACGCTTGCTCACTGAAATTAACTTTACCAACTTCCCAATTATAAACTACTAAACGACAACAGTTTACCAGCCAGACGGCTCCCATTTTTATTATATTTACAGTATGTGGGAAGGCATGCAGGTAGCTTTCAAACCCTTAACAAACCAGCCATATTCTCCAATGTGAAATTGTTTGTTCAGACTCCGTTAGCCTGGTTAGGACAACATTTCAGGGCATATTATACTATACCCGTTTTAATACCCATGACTCATGTTGATCCTTTGTATGCTAGATAAAATGCAATTATATTTTTACAGAGTGGCTGGCTGTCAACAATGAGATCAACAGCCTGCATGTCTTGTACCAATCTAATTACTCACTGTGAATTGTTTCAACCAAAACAACATCTGCTCGGCTCATGTAAAGTATCAGGTGAAACATCCCTCCAAAAGACTACACTAAATCTGCGACTGACAGACACCAAGTATGTTAATTACAAAAAGAGAGAGACTGCGGCTGCCACCACCATGACTCACTGTTGGGACTGTAATTGGACAGGTGATGAGACTAGTGCCTGGTTTTCTCCACACATTACAGAATTAGAATTAAGGCCAAAAAGGTTTTTTTTTTTTTCAAAAAATTTTTTTTTAGACCCAGCCGAATCTTATTTCTCACCAGTTTGGAGTCCTTCAGGTGTTTTTTAGAAAACTTTCATGTGTCTTGCACTGAGGAGAGGCTTTTGTCGGGCCACTCTGCCATAAAGCCCCCACTGGTGGAGGGCTGCAGTGATGGTTGACTTCTACAACTTTCTCCCATCTCCCGACTGCAATCTGGAGCTCAGCCACAGGGATCTTTGGGTTCTTCTTTAACTCTCTCACCAAGGCTCTTCTCCCCCGATAGCTCCGTTTGGCCGGACGGCCAGTTCTAGGAAGGGTTCTGGTCGTCCCAACGTCTTCCATTTAAGGATTATGGAGGCCACTGTGCTCTTAGGAACCTAAAGTGCAGCAGAAATATTTTTGTAACCATGGCCAGATCTGTGCCTTGCCACAATTCTGTCTCTGAGCTCTCAGGCAGTTCCTTTGACCTCATGATACTCATTTGCTCTGACATGCACTGTGAGCTGTAAGGTCTTATATAGAAAGGTGTGTGGCTTTCCTAATCAAGTCCAATATGTATAATCAAACACAGCTGGACTCAATGAAGGTGTAGAACCATCTCAAGGATGATCAGAAGAAATGGACAGCACCTGACTTAAATATAAGGGTGTGTCACAGCAAAGGGTCTGAAGACTTAGGACCATGTGATATTTCAGTTTTTATTTTTTAATAAATATGCAAAAATGTCAAAAATTCTGTGTTTTTCTCTCAATATGGGGTGCTGTGTGTACATTAATGAGGAAAAAAAATAACTTAATGATTTTAGCAAATGGCTGCAATATAACAAGATCGGAAAAATTAAGGGAGGTTCTGAATACTTTCGTACCCACCCCCAGTAACTCCAATAGTATTGTATTCTACAGCTGTTACATTAAATGAAATTATTTGTACTAACCACTCGACTTGTGAAGCCCTGCTTTCAGGTCTTAGAGTAACATATTAGTTTTTTGCTGTTTTCTACAAAGAGAAGACATTCTGTCAGGGCTGTCAATATAACACTGTATTTCAGTTTTAGACATTTATTCTCTGTGTGTTATTAATATCTCACCTCATCTGTGAGCGTCTGTCTGTGAATCATCTTAATGAAGCTCTGCAGGTCTGTCTGAATCATGACTAACTGGAAATCATACATTTCATTTACTATGGGTGGATGTTAAAGTTCAGGATTAATGTTATGTGTTCAGATAACAGAAGATGAAACAGAGCTGAGGATGGAATACACATAACAGCGTTTTATCATAAAGATCATAAATACTCACAGTTTGGTCTGTCTCCATAAATGCTGTTCCGTGCAACTTGTCTCAGCATCTGTTTCTCTCCTGCTTCAGTAGATGGAATATCGTCATCTTTGTGCTCATTTTTGTGATCCCGTAGTTTCTGAATGCTCCACTGAGTTCAGCCTTTCATTATATTGACAAAATGTAAAAAAAAAAAATAAGATTGGAAATTACATTGACCATTACAGTGTTAGTATGTAATACAAAGTTTGTTTCACTTTCACTTTGGGCTGTCTGATGTTTTGTCCCCACAATGATAAATCAAACCTTCACTACGGCCCGTTCACAACAAGCACGATAACTATAAAGATAACGATAAAAGATATAGTTCTAAAAATCATCTAGTTCCTGGATTAGTGACATCACAAACCATGAAATTTACATAAACCCCGCCCCCGGGAACATGCAACAGAGGGGGTGGGGCCATGTTGGGCTGCTTTAGAGAAGAGGAAGAATTGTTGTATGTTCTTTGTTTAGGTGTTTTCTGTTAATAGTCACACCAAGCACGATAACTATAAAGATAACGATACAGATATAGTTCTAAAAATCGTTCACAATATTAAAGAATAGCAGAGTTCACACCACAACTATAACAATAAAGAGGACACAGAGAAACGATTAGCACCCCTCCCTTTTCGAGCTGATGAATGATAAAAACACTGACAGCCAATCAGAATCCATCCTGCTGTGACGAGCTCGAGAGTTTAAAGCGACAGACGCACGTGTGCTTAGAATGAACAGACCATATCGTTCGCTGGTGGGGACGCTAATATCGTTATCGTTATAGTTATCTTTATAGTTATCGTTCTTGGTGTGAACGGAGCTTTACTCATAACTTTCATTTTGACACAGCAGTCAATTGCACACTCAAAATGCGCATTACTAAAACACTTCATACAGTCTCAAATCAGCTCATTCTTTTAAAACACTAGCAAAGGTTTTCACTCAAAAACACACACTTTCTCACAGATAAAACAGTGACATGACAAACACTAACAGCAGGTATTATACGATGTTTTCTATCATAAAGATTGAGACTCTAGTGTTCAGAATTGACTGCAGGATGTTGTATGGCTCATGCTTTCATTGCAGTACAACATTATTCATCTTTGTACAGATGGGAATGAAATTGAAAGACTAACACCTGTGAAGGTGTTTAGCTACATAGATTTAGAATAGATTTGTGGAGGTCATGTCTGATCTTGTGCATGCAGGATCTTCACAGCTCAAGACACTCATTTTCTTCTTCTTTTTTTATTTGCTTGGAAAGAAATGATTTCACGTCTGGTACAGATAGAATCACTTTCTGTGTCTTAAACGAACTATAAGAAGCTAAAAGTAGGTTGAAAATGTTACATTTCAGAGAAAATCAATGTAAAAATCTAAATAAAAATATGTAAGTACAATTTTAAATGAAGTGCAATCACAAATAACAACCATATGTTTGTCTTCAGGTTTACACTGACTGCAATAATTCTGGATAAAAACAGTGTCAACTTAATAAACAGACATAGTAGCACCATATTTAAGAATCTGTAAAATCTGTGTAAAGTTTGATATTCTTAAACTACTGTATACAGTATCAGACAGTCAAATACTGTAAAAATATATACTGTAAAAATACACTGCTGCAATTAGCTATAACAACTTCAAATTTGTTTGAACAGTAAATTAAAACAATTAACTTACAATTTTAAGTCAAGCATGAACACTTTTAAGTTGAAACAACACATTATTACTTATTCTAATATTGAATTTTAATGAGTCATAGATTACCATTTCACTTTTTAACGTTAGTGAGTGTGTAATGTTGCTGTTTGAGCATAAACAACATCTGTAAAGTTACGACGCTCAGGGCGCTATTGTAACGATCTAAGCACATGGTCTAAAAGTGCACTTAGGGCATGTCCAAATCCATTTTTGCTAGTTTAACGATGGGAAAAAAACGGTTCGGTGCACCTGGACATGGCTCGCGGGACACCACGGCTACTTCCTGATTGAGTGGCATCACAAACCGATGAAAATGTAATAAACCCGACGCCCCCCTGGAGGGAACATGCAACAAAGGGGGCGGGGCCATGCTTTAGAGAAGAGGAAGAGTTGTTGTATGTTCTTTGTTTAGGTGTTTTCTGTTAATAGTCTACATTGTAAATTGTAGAATGGGTAAAGCTTAAGTACGGATAAAACTGTAAATCAAAAGATAACATAAACGGCAATAGCATTTACAAATAACAGTGTATCTTAAATATGAGACAACAACAAACAAAGAAACATACTGTTCTGAAACGTCCTGTAAGAGCCGTGCTTGCACAAGTTCTGCACGATCCTCTTCACTAATATTCTCTGGGTCTCAACATGTGAAAAATAATAGATTTTTTTTAAAAACGAAGCATGAACCCATGTTACAGTACACCCCATAAACACAATCAAGTCTTTAGAAAAAGACGGTAGACCACCTCTTTAAGTTGTGAGCAATTTATTTGGACTAGAAACATACAATTTAAAGTTTAATTTCATTATTATACAACTCTGTTTTAATAATGAAAGTCTTTCATCTACAACACAATTAAAGATAACTGAGTCATTACCTTGTGATGAGCTGAAATAGGGAAATAGCTCTGAGGTCTGTGTTGAAGAGTTACAGAGAAGCACAGGTTAACGCCTCTTCTGGCTCTGAGCCTAGAAATTACAGAAGGAACTGAAGCATGGTGGTGTTTTTGTACAGTTAGTACATCGGTCATCAGCTGCACAGTACGGTTACTCCACAGTGGAGTAAAGGAACAGGAGCTACATGCTCTTATGCTGCTGCTGTCAGAGTATATTATACACATTCTTCTGGTGATACTGATACAGTGCTGATTCAGCGTTTGTGAACCCTTTAAATGTTTTTCATTACCCTAATTAAGAAATGTAATTAGAGAACGTTTGATTGTCAAAAGATCATTAGACTGTGTGGAAATGAACCCACCTTTTATGCTTAAATCTTCTTTTTTGTGTGTGCAAAAAAAATAATATTAGTTCAACGACTTATTGTTCTGCCAGTTTTGACCTCTTATATTATAACAGTGATTAAGATCTTACATTTGTGTGTGTGTGTGTGTGTAAATGAGTGTGTGTGTGTGAGAGTGTGTGTGAGTGTGGGTGAGTTTTTTGACAAATGAGGACTTAAAATTGGTATAATGACACAGAAAGGTCCATAACATAGGTATTACAAGGAGAAGGTGACATTATTTTTCAGGACATTACCCCATGTCCCCACTGTTCAAAACGCTTATAAATCACACAGAATGGCGTGTATTGAAAATCTGAAATAGCACAAAATCTCCTGTGAGGGGTAGGTTTAGGTGTAAGGTTGGTGTATGGCGATAGAAAATACAGTTTGTACAGAATAAAAACCATTACGCCTATGGAGAGTCCCCATCTTTTCACAAAAACAAACATGGTTGTGTCGTGTGTGTGTGTCGTGATGTGTGTATACACACTTTTCGCTTTATGCTAAACTACATAGAGGCCACAGTAACTATATTTAAAGGTATCAAATACCTTTAAAAAAAATCATAGCCATTACTGAACTACAACCTTATAAAGTCCATGAAAAGGGTAATCTCAGCAGCTTTGCATAGAAATGCATGTGGTCTGGTGAGTAAAGCCCTGTTTTAAAGGTTTGCAGTGTGCTTTGCTGCCTGCTGCTATTTTTCTCATGTATTGTGTTTTTTTTATGAATGCGTACAGTATTACAGTACCGTTCATTTTTTCAAAATCACAAAGTACAACATGAAAAAATAACACAAAAAGTGAACAGAAGCATTATTCATATTTGTTTGATGCAGTGTGAATTATGTCATTCAGTAGTACTGATTCAATACAGTGAAATTCGTTTAAAAAATAACTTCATTACAGTTCATATTTCTGTGATTTCTGAGAGGTATGCTACATTGTGTTCTAATAATACATAATCATTGTTATTGCTCATTTATAAAAACATGCATTATATGAGAAGACATGCAGTACAGTTCAACACATTCATCCTGTCTAAACTGTGTGTATGAATGAACTATTATTACAAGACATGCACTCCTTAATCAGGGACTGAATTTGATGAAAGTTCTGCTGGTTAGACAAAAGAAAACACAGCTTTCTAAAAAGAGAAAACACTCTCAGAGCTATAACACACACAGCTGTCGATATTACAAGTTCCTGCATCTAATCTATTTGAATTCTCTTTGTTCTCTGCATATGACGTGTAATATCTCACCTTGTCTGTGCGTCAGTACGGATCATGAGTCTAAAAATCACAAATACAAACATATGATTATCTTCATACACACTGTTTAGTCATTTAGGTGACAGGTAATTCATGAGTAGCTTAAAATGAAAAATATTATATACAGCTGTGCATAATTATTTGGAAGTTTATAATAATAATAATAATAAACATATTATTATATCTTAATTATTATGACAAGAAAATGGCCAACAAAGAGATAATAAGTGAGACAACTGTCAAAAAGCTGAAATGCTAAAGAGAAAGACATATCTTGAACTGGTGCTCATCCCTCAAAAGTTATTCATACATAAACCTTTAAAGAATCAGTCTTCATGTATTTCATGACATATTTCAGGTTTTTCACAGTTAATGCGTGTTTTTTGAGGCCCTGCTTCTCAAATGAGAAATGCATTGTCTGTTGATCACGCTTTCATTTTGAGACTGTTGCATCCTTTTCATGATATTTCATAATTTTGCCATAGTCCTGCAGTCTAGGATGTGGTAACACTCTATCTGTGTGAAAACACACACTTCTGCTTATTTATATGAAATGCTCAATACACTCTTAAAATAAAGGTGCTTCACGATGCCATATTTTGTCTAAATGGTTCCATAAAGAACCTTTAACATCTGAAGAAGCTTTCTGTTTCATAAATGGTTCTTTGTGGCGAAAGAAGGTTATTCAGATTTTAAAAAGGTAAGAAAGAGATGGTCCTTTAAAGAACCTTTGACTGAATGGTTTCTTTGTGGCATCGATGTGAAGAACCTTTTACACACCTTTATTTTTAAGAGTAACATTTATTGGTAGTATTTAATAAAGTACCAGTACGGTTCTCACTGATGACATAATATTTCTTATAGATGTTCCAAACGTTGAAATGATTTATACCCACACCACACACCCACACATCACTGAGGGTCCATCACACACACACACTCACACACACCACACACCACACAACACACACACACACACACACACACCCACACACACACACACTCACGCCACTCACAACACACACACACACACACACACACACACACACACACACACACCCCAAACAATCACGCCACTCACACACACACACACAAACACACACACACACTCTCTCTCACACCCACTCACACACACACACACAAACACACTCACTCTCACACACACACACAACACACACACACCACACACACAACACACACACGCCACTCTCCACACCACACACACACACACACTCAAACGCACTCACTCACACACACACACACACACACACTCACCCCACACACACACACACACACACAAAAAAAAAAAAACACACACACACACACACAAACACTCTCTCTCTCTCACACACACACCACACACACACACACACACACACACACGCCACTCACATCTGTAAGTGTATTACATCTGTGTTGCTGTGACTTATAATTTGGGGCTAATTTAATTCAAAGTCATTTATAGTCATTCATTAGTCAGTATATATCAAACCCACAGCCTTGGTGTTTCTAGTTGATCTGTAGAAATACTGTAGTGTTGGAGACAGCTGGATGTGTGCAGGTGAAGCTCACAGACCTGCTGTGACTCTGAAGATCACCTGTAGAGGGCGACACATCACTGTATTACACGAGTCACAGTCCAGTGCAAATACCTGAGAATTAAGAGGGATTTGTGTTTATTGCAGGTATTTATTTTAGAAACGAGTTCCTTCACGTACATAAATCTGGATTTGGTGAGAGGTGTTTCAGCTTAACACTGTGACACAATAAGAAAATAATGTGTATTTAAAATATTGTAGACTTTACTTCTACATTTATTCATTTATTATATTTCTTTGTCACTGTGGTGCTTTATGTGTTCCTGATATACAGTATAAATAGACTGTAAATATAATTGTTATTTTGTGGTTTAAAAAGTGTGTTGATGTTTATATTGTAGTGCATTTGTTCATTGTTGATATACTGGTAATAATAATATATATATATAAAGTATGGTAATGTTATAATGAAAGCCTTTAATCTTGTAAAGGTTCGTATTTGTGTTTCAGGCTGAATTCCATTTAGCCGTTTCGGGCCAAATTTGGTTCGGGGCAACCAAGCCGGTTATCACAGTCTGGCTAAAGTGTCTGGGCAGACCTGGGCACATACAAGTCCCTCGACAGTATGCGGGCCAGTCTGGGCCATGCCAATAAATAAGAGCACTTTTACAGGGCGTGGGGCGCATCTGGGCCAGAGGAAATTGTTTGTGTATGTTTTCAGTGTGGGGGCCAGTTTTGGGCCGGGGACCCATACTCTGTGGTCAACATGAGCCTAAAATGCAACGTTAGCTCATTAAAGATACATTTCCAAAAGCATAAACATAAAATAACATTTGAAAAGTTATTTATACTCACAGCATGTGAAAATAAAAATGTTAAATACAGTTAGAACATGTAAAAAAAAAAATTGGTTAAATACAGGTTAATTTGTGTTCTCATATTTATTGTTTTATTCTTGTAATGTGCTTTTGTAAAGTCATAAATGTGTTATTTTGTTTTATCTGTTTGCTATTTGCAAGGGTTACTATTCTCTATCTTTCCTCGTGTGATTTTTGGTGAATTAATCATAATACGTTTGTGTATGGAACCCACAACAATTGCAAAACAAAAACATGCTAAAATATTTTGTCCCCATTTTTTAAGCTGTATAAGATATTGTGAGCCAATCACAACACTCCCTGCGCTCTTACAGTGTATCAAACGTCTGCGCTCTAAAACTCTCTTTATTATAGCAGGAGACAGAAGCAAGCAAGACGAAACCTTTATCATTTGTTTGGATCTCCTGCTATAATAAAGAGAACTTTAGAGTGCAGACCTTGAGTTATGTTTGATATAAGATATTTGGTTTTCATTTCAGAAATCTGGTTCTCTGGTTCAGAAATCTGAAAATCACCTTACATCATGATGTTCACGTACACTATAATATTAACATAACGCTTCCAGAATAATTTCACTAATTGATTCATTTTGGAATTGTAGTAAACCCTCATGAGATAGTTCATGGTGTGATAGACAAAAAAGAAAAAGCATTTTTATATTTTTCCTGAAGGTCTTTTAGTATATATGTTTTATTATATATAAGTTGCACCAGTTCTCTTGTAAAGTCAACTCTAAAGCAGATGTGCCTGTGATTTTCTGAGCTGTAATACTGATGATGAACACAGCAGTCTTCTGTAATCATATGGAGAATCACAGTACGCTTCTTTTCTCGAGGTTTACAAGCTTTTATAGTTTAGCCTAAACTTCGAGGGTCATTTTAAAGGGCCATACTCATAATTTCACCAACTGTGAAGCAATTTTAGTCTTCAAATAGCTGGCCACTCTCACAGAGAGAAGGACTGATGAACTAATGTTCTTATTATTACTGATATGTGCAAACTGCTGAAATTATTTGCTATGATTTATTTTATGCTTTGGTATCTCAAACCTCCAAAACATCAGGTGGTGCAACTGTCTGCACAATATGAACAAATATGTCTTTCACATATGAAAACAATTTAAAATGGTGTTTTTAGTGACAGTAAATTCTAAATAAAATACTGTGGCATGATTTTATGTTTGAAAGCTTTCCTATAAACACATTTCCCAAATACCAGTTTTAAAGCTGTTTAAATATCAATATCAATATCAAAAAGGATTTTGCCCAGCAGTTTGTATGTTCTCAAACGTCAGGGTGGCACATTAACGGTCATCTTGTAGACATGCGTCTGGAGAAAAACACTGAACTTTACTGAGTGAATAATCTGTGACTAATCTGTTTTCTAAAATTTCTATTAAGCGTGTGTTAGAAAACACTCTCTGTCTTGAGATTGGTTCCAGATGTTTTCACCCCTCCTTTTCTTTTTTCCTCTCCCTCTCACTCGCCCTCCCTATACAGCGCACTCTCTTTGAATCCCCGTCCTCCATCTGTTCTCGCTCTCTCTCTCTTGTATGATGTTTTAATATCTCTTACTCATATTCGAGGTACGCATGCGCACATGTATGCATTAGCTTTTCTTGGTTCAAATGTTCAAATAAGGACATGAATGCTAGGACTATAAGGGTAAAGGAGTTTGTGAGGAACTCTGAAGACAGTTCAGCATCCTTCGTAAAAGTCTATTCCTAATTTGTCCATGTTTTTCTGTACATGTGGCCATTTTATATAAACACATGTTCTTGGCCAAGATCCTATATGTATGTCATCTATATCCTCATTGGTTAAAGGGTTGAAACTCCCCTCGACATATGCCTATATAATATCTTTGTTTCTATGAATAAATTGAAGTATTGAGAATACAATTTGAATGTGTGTTTTCTTGCTTCCCGGCCGTATACACTTTAAGGGACTGAGAATTTTCAGAGGTGGCAAAGAGATATAGAGGGACCAATTGTTAATTTACTAACAGCATGTTAATAAACATATTGTTATGAGTCATGAAAAGGGACTTTTTGAGGCAAGAAATTAAACTGTTTAATCAGTGACTGAATATAAAGTATATTCTGCTGGTCCGGTGAAAGGAGCTGCTCCTGTCTGAAGAGAAAACACTCTCAGAACTATAACACACACATACAGTAACTGACAGTATAATACAGTACATACACACACTGTCAGAGTAACAGAACTGAGTGTATTTAGTCTGTGTGTGTGTTCAGAGAGAATCTCACCTCGTCTGAGAGTCAGTCAGAATAAAACTGTCAGCATCATCAGAAACTAGACATTATAAACACAAACGTCTGATTATCCTCATTGTTTTTATATAATAGATAAATGGTAAAGCTATTGTTGATTATGTATTGATGAAAGACATGTCACAGTGTTTTATATTCTATATATGTACCAGCAGGAATTGTGGGTTTGAGGAGTGAATAACCAGCACTCATTTCTACCTTCAATACCACGACTGAAGTGAGACCTTTCAGCAAGAACTAAAACCACAACTGTTCCCTGTGTGGCTGTTCAGTGCTGTGTTTGGGTGACATGTACAGCACTATTTTCAAGTAGGTCTATAGCTCGCACATCATTGAACTTTCACTTAGGGAAACTCCCGCTCTGCAGTTCTGAGATCTGCTTTTAAAGTGTCCGAATAAATATAAAAGTCAAAAGTTTTCGAACACTAAAAGTTGTAATGTTTTGTTTAAAGAAGAATATCTTCTGCTCACCAAGCCTGCATTTATTTGATCCAAAATACTTTAAAAGCCGTATATGTGAATATATTGTAAAATGTTGTTTATTCCTGTGATCAAAGCTGAATCAGTATAGTTGTGTATATACTCTAATAAAGCAACAGATCACCGCAGCATTAGCAGCTCATTCACAGAAAGATCTCCTGGTCTTTACTGTTGAGTTTTACTCACTGCTCAGTATTTCCTTGCTTTGCTTTTTTGTGTTTCATTGGGATTGTGTTTTCATATTACATCAGGGCATTGAATGTTTGCTTGAAGTCAAGAATTTGTCAAAGCATTGTTTGTGTGACAGGTTTAGCATTTCAGTCGAGTTCTCGTAATGTCTGTCTCCTGTTGCACTCTCCTGGGAGGTGTCTGCTTTCTGCGCTATCACAAGTCACCAGTCATAGTGTACAAATGTGACTCTGGACTACAAAACCAGTCATAAGGATCATTGTTGTGGGCTGAATGAGTGTGAGATTGATAGTCATTCATCACATACTGATGTCTGAGTCTTAATGCTCTATAGTTGAGGCCAAAGACATTCGGTGAAGAAGTGTGGTTCTCCTGGGACTGTATTTACACGAGAAAGTCAAAGGAGTATTTCTGTCATAACAGTGAGCTGCAGGGAGTTAGTGGAGAATTACAGACAGTAAAGTTGATGCTAAATACGAGACCATTTTAACATTCAATGTCATTTTACAGGGTTATTAAAGTTAACTAAAACCATAAAACATGTTACTTGAAATAAAGGTAACATTGAATGAAATCAAATGAAATATAATTTCAAAAATATTTATCGATGTTGCCCAAGACAATATCATTTTAATTAGTTAAGCTGATTACTACAAAATAAACTACAAACTGAAACGGAAAACTATTATATATACTATCATAATACACAAAAAACAGAACTAAATAAATAACAAGACAAAAAATTAACTAAAAGCCTAAAAAGATACAAAAAAACGACATAGTAATTTAAATGATACATAACGGATTAAAATCTTTTAGAGCTCCTTGTTTTCATAATCTGTTTGAAAAACAATTACACTAATTTATGTATGCAGATAATCAGTGTTGTTATATTTTCCTTGATTTTCATAAATGTATGATTTATGATGCATTTATTTATATTTTATTATTATTAATCATATATTCATATTCATGTTACTCATCTATTGTGTTTGATTTATATTCAAGATGTAATATTTGTAGTCTTCACCAAAACATGTTCATGGATGGTCGAGGTTCTTTGTGGAGCCATTGATGCCAATAAAGAGCCTTTATTAAGAGTGTAATGGATGAGTGACATTAATGGATACATCTATTTGACCTTTTCTTATTAATCATTAAAAAACTGTATTTTACTTCTTTATTTCTTCACTCTTTACTCTTTCTTCTCACTGCATTTTCTTCAACTTTTCTTCTGATATTCACTACTTCATCCCTTAGATATAATCCTTTGGGATACTCTAAACTTTAGTATAAATTATTGAGTAAGATAGATCTTAATTTTGTTTAAACATTTTTTATTTAATAAATGTGTTATTCCTTCTAAATCTCATTAGGACCCGAGGAAGGCTGTGTCAGGGGTACAAAAGGAGGATTCAATAGCGAATGTGAAATATAACAGTTTATTAGGAAAATGTTCCAGCCAGACCAAAGGCAAGAGTCAAACAAGGCATGTGCAGGATATAGTCACTCTTGGTAGCGCAGGGACACAAATGGGCACCCGTGGATATCCCGAGTACATAAGATCCTTGGGGGTGAATCCTGGAACCGAACTCCCATGAAACGCAGGACAGGAACAGAGAACTGAACACAGCAGGAACACCAAACGATCTGACAACACAGGACGGATAGCACAGGTGTTATATAGCTGAGCTGATGAGCTGCAGATTAACAATCAGCAGCAATCACCGACACACTCACTCACACATACATACACACAGAGTGAAAATGAGTCAGTGAACCCATGAACCGTGACAGGCTGCACGTGATGACTAATGATTTTTATCACCTCATGAGAAGACGCACATTATGAAAGAAAAGGGCTTTGGTTCTAAAACAGAAAGACTGATATTCTGAAAGGATTTGATTCGAATGCTAGCAAGTCTCCTGCAAACAGCAAACAGCAAAGGGCTTCTGTTCTAAGAGCAGGAAACATGCCAAAACTGAGAAGACTTGGTTTTGCCTGAAGTTTGTCTTTGATTGGCTGCTTGTGTTGTTAGTGCTACAGTTTAACAGTTATCATGAATATCACTGCAGAGCAAGAACTTCCTCCTCGTGTATATACTGTACTGTAAGTATCACACCTGCAGTATACTTAACTGAAAAACCATCAGATCTTACAGTGACTGATACAAACCCTGATATCTGCAGATCCTCTGACTGACGGCTGATATAATGCTGATGTTGAAATTTAACTGAGAAATGATGTACAAATGACTGAAATAAAATATACACCAGCATTATCATTATGTTGCTGAATGACACGTGGAAGGGATGAGAGCACTTTTAGTCAGACAGATGGACACAGTTACTGGCTGATATTCATATTCAAAAATATATTCATATAAAAATATCATCTGATACATCAGTCATCAATATTTATTTCATACAAGCACTTCTTGTGCGCAGTCACATAAGGTTTTTATGTACTGTATGTTGTGTTCTGTACTGAATATTAGTTACATTTCAATGTAAAATATCAAGTAAAAGAGTCAAAGATCAGAACAAGATGTGAGATTATTACGGCTGATTGATCTTATAGACCGCATTGTGAAACCACTCGAAAAAGTGATTAGAATATTTGATAACAATTTTAAACCTTCATGCATTAACTCATTTAAAACAAATCTTGATCTGTTTATTATTAAAGTACTTCTAATACCATAAAAAAATCACAAAACAAGAAAAAGAAGAAGAAGATAAGCATCAAATACAGGGTTAGGATCCATCCGCCTTAAAGTGAGAATCCAATTCAGAATAAGGTTCAGTTCCAGTTCAGATAAATACTAGCTACATAACATCAATTGCTCAAAGATGAATCTGAGAGTGAGAGATGAGTAAGCTGACAGAAACACAGCAGCAGTTTGTGGGAGTTTTGGTGGAGAACGAAAAGACTTGCTCACTGCGTGGGGGGTTGTTTCTAGTAACAGAATCCCCAACTTCAAAGACTTGTGCAGTGCGTTTGAGTTTTCGGGTTAGAGTCCAAAAATGACAATATTGTCAATTCTGTTATACCCAGACCACAAAGAAAGAAGTCTTCAAAGCTGGTGTGCAAAACATGAAATACCTTTTGGCTTGTTAGGATCTTGTGACAACAGAACACAATTCTTCACAATTTTTCAATCTTTTTCATAATATAAGTTACTGCTGTGTGCAAGAAAGAAGTGCCACTTAGAAGCGGAGGGGACACGATGACACTCCCACGCACTATAGTCGCCAGGCCGTCTTGAATGCCAGATTCTCTAGCGAGCTATTAGGTCAACAATTTCACGGTATTTCAAAGCCTGACTTACAAGCAGCAGACAACAGCAAAAATAACCAAATCCCTAGAGAAGGTATGTTTATTAGTAGCCTCGTAATAGCACAGTAAGCTCTTTCTCCATGCTGCCCCTTACACACACACACACACACACACACACACACTCTTACTCACACTCACACAAACACACACCACACACACACACACACACACTCCTCTCCCTCCACCACACACACACACACACACAAAAAAAAAACACACACACACACACACCACACACACACACACACTCGCCCTCACCCCAAAGCAAACCACCCAGACGCAACCACACAATCTCCCACCCCACACACAAACACAACACAGCACACTTCTCACACACACCTTAGCAAAGCACTAGAACACACTGACTACCCTCACGACAACAGTGGTGGTTTACTAACACACACACACACAAACACACACATAGCCTACAGTACTGACACACCCACGTAAAAATAAAGTATACTTGAATGCACTAAAAAATTTACATTTGTGGTACATTCTTTTCTTTTTTTCTAAATAAAATTATAAAAGTCATACACTGCAAATACACTAATCAAAAGTATATTTCTACTTCAGTAGCACTTCAGTGCAATTGCAAAATTATACTAAACACCACTGATATTTAAATGGATTTTAGTTAATTTTTAGTTTATTTAACATACGTTAGTAATGTAATAGTTATAAGTATTTTCCTAACTGTGCTATTTAAGTACACTTAATATAAATACATTAATAAGAACTAACACTTAAATTGATTTTAAGTGTAATCAGATAAAGTAGGAGAAGTGTTTTATAATTGCATTGCTTAAAAGTGTGCTACGATCGCTTCACATACGATTTTAGTGGATTTGTATATATACTATCACTAAGTTCTATTTGGATTTTCATGAACAATACAGTAGAAATGAAGTAAAACTCTATAGGTTACTGTGCTTAGGCTACTATAAATGCACTAATAGCACGATTGGGGAAGTCGTGGCCTAATGGTTAGAGAGTCGGACTCATAACCCAAAGGTTGTGGGTTCGAGTCTTGTACCGGCAGGAATTGTAGGTGGGGGGAGTGAATGTACAGCGCTTCCACCTTCAATACCACGACTGAGGTGTCCTTGAGCAAGACACCGAACCCCCAACTGCTCCCCGGGCGCCGCAGCATAAATGGCTGCCCACTGCTAGCGTGTGTGTTAACGGTTTGTGTGTGTTCACTGCTGTGACTTTGGATGGGTAAATGCAGAGCACAAATTCCGAGTATGGGTCACCGTACTTGGCCACATGTCACGTCACGTCACTTGAATTATTCATTCATATGTGTTTAGATGTGTACCAAAATTCACAATTTAACAGTAAGTATACTTTTAGCATAAAGTACTTTAAGTGCTATATTTTAATGTGGAAAAAGTGCTACTATAATGACATAGTAATAGTGTACTTGATTGTACTATTTAAAGACACCATAAACATGTAGTTAAGCATATCATATAAAGGGAATGTTAACAATCACGATACATTTGAAATATATTATTTAATCTATAAAAATATGTGGGCAATACATTTTAAATACATTTTGTATATAATCATTATATATTGATCTTATATTTTAAATAACTAATAAGTGTATTTTCTATGTATGATGAGGAGTATATTTAAAAGTGTATAAAATATTGTTTCAATTGTACAGAAACGTGCTGTCAGTGCTGCTCTGGGGATTTTATGAGTAACAGAAGCTACAGTACATGGACTGATCAGCTCAGCTTTTGCGCGCGGCTGGCAGATGCATTGGAGTACTATTTGTGTTTTGCACGCCTCGCGCCCCTAATATGGGGTATGACTTTCAAACAGGAAACATCGACTGTCAGTTCGACTTCCTGAAATTAGTTTTTGTAGGACTTCCTGTCACAGGAAACGTGAGTGTCAGGTTCCTGACTTGAGTCTGGTGAGAGTGTATAAAGCGCTCAATCTCAGACACAACAGCAGATCTCAGAGCAGCAGTGGAATCATTGTGCAAAATAAAATAAATAATGATCAAACTTCATTTTTAACTCTAAATAGTACATTTTGCAACATAAATGAATGTCAGAAGATCTGTGGAGCATCACAAACTGCAGGAATCACGTAATAACCAGCAAAGAGGACGAGACACAGAAGAGAAACCGAGCAAGAAACGAGTCAGACAGAGCAGCATTAATAGAGACGCACCAAACTGTGAGTGTTATGATCTTTAATCAGTGGCGCAGCGGGGGAAAACGCTGAAAAAACATCCGAGGGGTTAGGAGGGTTATTGCGTCGCAGTATTGGGACTATTTATGTTTTAAACCACGAAGGCAATGCAATGTAATGTAAAAGATTAATTTCCCACAAAAAAATCAACAATTTTACTTAAGAATATTTTATTCAATTGTATTTCATTAAACCAAATGGAATCCAAATTTCTATTAAATCCTTTTTTAAAGCAAAAGTAAAGTGCATCCATCTCAGAGTCCAGATCTCTGAAATCAAAGTTCAGTATTGTAGTGTAAGAATGACAACATGTCCACGTGTTCTAGTCTACTACTAATACAGTTATAATAAAACACACTTTTTAAAGGAGTATTTACCAGAAATCTTATTTACCAGAATTTATTTAGGAGAAAAAAATGTAATTGTGCAGTATTTCTGAAAAAACTTATTTAAAAAAAAAATCAATTAATTGGAGATGCTTTTGATTATTACAATTTTATGGAATCATTAAAATTGAATTCAGAAAATAATGGAAAACTGAATTTGGTAGAGATAAAACTGTAAAACTCAATTAATTAGACAGGCTTTTTGATTAATACAATTTAATTTAACCATTAAAACCGAGTATAGAAAAATGAAAATGGAACGAAACTGAATTTGGAAATAGAACGGATTTCATAGGGCTCTATAATTATAATTCATTTTTTTGTGGTAATAAAAATAGATGTAAGTGAACAATAGCCTTTAAAATTACTTAAAATACATAGCAATGAGGCAATAATAATTAGTTCAAATAAAGTATCAAAAGCAAGAAATCATATGGTTTTATTGAACAAAACTGTTAAAATACATAATGTATTATAAACAATAGAGCTAATGTATATTACGCATGACAACAAAGGCCTGCAGAGGGCGCCAACGGCCTGACGATTGTTTTTACACATTACTGTGCGATCTAATCCTTGTTTAATATTGACCAAGCACCATTTCATTCAAATGTCCACTTAATCTTTAATATTTGGCCATTTCTTTAGGACAGAAATGCTATAGCCAAAAGAAGATGTGGACATCAAAACGTGTAAACTCAGAGTGAGGGTTTGAGCTTTTATTTTGAAACCGCGGTGTATTCTCCTGAGTTTGCGTAGATTTAATAAATTTACCTTTCAAATCTGATTAAATGGCGCACGTTGCGTTCCCAGATAAACGTTATAATAAACCCAAACTCACAACAACATGCAGAGATGGAGTTTGAGACGCTCCACACACGTGTAAATGATAACAGTTCCTGTGGAACTACTGTGAACGGAGCCGCTGTGAGACGCATGTACTTAACCTACCCGCCATGACATAATTAAAGAACTTAATTGATTCCTCCTCCTGACATTCATCACAGAGTCCTGTCGGGTGTGTTACAGTGTTTTCCTATAACATGAAGAGTTTTGTTTAGCGTGCAATGTCCAATCCTCAGTCTAGTTAGGATGACTTGTTCTGCCTTATTTCCATTCTACTTTCCATCCTTCATATTTTTATCATGACAGATGTCTGCCGTTGATATCATTATCCAACTGCTTCGGACAATCTTTGCATCTTTTTCCACACTAAACTTTCCCCTTATGTTTTTGATCGTTTAATTTTGCGTCAACATGTTCTTTTGGTTGTGATTCTTTGCCAGATGTCTACTTTCTTCATTCCGGATGCCCAAGTATGGGTCGACGGTCACGAAGAAGATCCGTTTTAAATAGACAATTGTTCGCGATCCGGACATCACTGGATGAGACAAAACCAATAAAACCCATTAAAAACAAGGCATTTGTTGCATCCAGCGGGGACATAACTACTGATTATAATGACTTATACTGTATTTTATGCATGTACATCGCGCCCGAGGCAGCGTAAACCTAAAACCAGGTCTGCATTTGTGATCAGAGAAACAACAAACAACAAGCACTACTCTACACTACTCAAAACTCGCGTTTAATCATCAGTGGCAAATTCTTTAAATATTTAAACGTACTTACAGGCTGTGAGTCAGTGAGACACTTTATAGAAACAGCCATTGTGCCACAGACTCATTGTAGGCTACTGGTTCAGGAAACAATCCTCCATAAAATACGCTGCACACATCTGAATATTTAGGTTGAAGTGTTCTGGAACAGTGTTGTAAATACAACTTACACCACCGGATTTCTAGGCGTGTCCTCTTTTGGAAGACCAAACAAAGTAGTTTAGCTTTCACACGGAAAAACACAGCGTCTTCAAGACATGACGGCGGCGGCAACAACAAAACTACAGCGAGAAGGGGGAGAAGAAACGTTACGACTCTTTCTTTGCGGCGTGAACATTTGGGCGGTGTTATGCAATTCTTCCCACATCGTGACTTAGACATGTGGGGCCGTGTTAGAACGAGGCGTTTTAGGGGGCGTGGCTGATCTTAACTTTATAAAGAATATCTCTTTGGAGTTGAGACTTTAGTCTTTGCAAATTTACAGATCTTCTTTATGCACCAAGAGGCTTGTAACACTCCAAAGAAAAAGGAAAAAATGAAATCACATCATATGACCCTAATCTCAGCCAATTCATATACAGAAGTGAAAGCTGACGGCGCTTTGGGCATCTGACGCTGCATTAACGAGGCATATTCTCTCAGAGACAACAAAAGACGAATCTACTTCAGAATATGCTGATAACGGTAAATAACTGTCTTAGATTATTCCCTTAATATTCCTATAATAGCTTTAATTATCCTCACAGCGTGTCAAGCAGTGATGCGCCATGAAATTATTGTGGGGCAAATTAATTTTAAATTTAATTTAATAACAAAAGTAACTTCATAATAATAAGCCCAATAAAAATAACAATGTAACAGGCCTACATTAATTGGAAATGCTAAATCCTCTTAATATTGCCAATTTTTTATCCCTGGCTATCTTCGACACATACGACGCAACTCAGCACAAGGAGGTTATCGCGGGGCCCCCAGCAGTGCGTGGGGGCCACTGTCTTTAATATATGACAGTGTGACAGTACCTACATGTCTTTCATCTTCAACTGTTTCATGATTATCTGAATTTCACACGTGCTTCCTTCAGCCACTGTTTTAAATTGAAAAAAAATTTGTGCACAGCATATTAACTCTAAAAGTGTGGCAGGGGACACTTAAGAGCTTAAAGTCTTGATCTGATCTTTTAAAAATAAAATAGTGGTGATTGGTAAATCTGTTAATATATCAGTGATCGGTTCCTGCTTCAAATGCCTTGACTAGTTTTACCACTAGTAAAACTGATCCTGAACATTTATCCATATGAACCGTATGAAAATAATCAGATCTTTGTGTTTGTGATTTCCAGTTTCTCATGATTCAGACAGACCTGCGGAGATTCAGTTTGATGATTCACAGAGAGACATTCACAGATGAGGTGAGATATGGTTAGACCACTCAACCCCATTTCACTCCACCAGGGGCGCCGCTAAGGGGGGAAAGTTAGGACGATTCTAAGGGCCACGCACTTTTGGGGCCCCCAGAGATATGTTTCATTAGTAGTAACAGTAGTAGTAGTTGTAATGTAATAGAAATTATAAATGTAAAGAGTTACAAATAAAACAAAATTATGGCTTATTTCTGCATCCCCCCCCCCATTCACTGCATGGTTTTGTCCCGTCCTACGTAGCCTAGAGTCACTGAGTGCGATCAGATGGTAAACTGTCAAATTAGAGATGTCTTCGAGGGGGGGGCAAACCGAGCCGGACGATTTGGTCACTCGCACTTTTAAACACATTTTAGTTTTGCTACAGAAAATCTACAAATTCACAATCTGCTTACACAGAGCAGCAGCAGGAAGCGTGTGAGCTTGTCATGACAAAATATGGGGTATCCTATTTATTATTTTAGGATAAATAGATAAAAAAAAAAAAAGATTGATTGAGTCAGTGTGGAAGAACTTGACCGATCTGCAGCGAAAAGACAGCTGAAAACACCTCTGGTGTGACTTTATTAAATGCTTCCATCTTTGTTGCCACAGTTTTGGAGTGCTTTTTTCTGTTCTAAAGAAGGGGGTGTCCTAATTCTTTTGTCCATATAGTGTATGTACAAGTCTTGGCTTCCTGCAGACCGGTCAAGTTCTTCCACACTGACTGAATCAATCTTTTCTTTTTGAACCTTGCCTTATACACAGAGGCATTGTCATGTTAGAATAGAAAAGGGTCCTGTTCAAACTAGTGGTATAAAATTAGAAGCACACAATTCACTAGAATATCATTATATGCTTAAACATTCAGAGTTGTACCTGTGGAAATGACTAAAGTAGTCAAACCTGTTCATTAGACGGAGGTGTCCCAATAGTTTGGGCAATGTTTGGTGCGGTAGGGGGCCCAATCTCATATTCTTTCATAGGGCCCAAAATTGCTAGCAGTGCCCCTGAAACACCCCCTTGGTACAAATCACATTTTTGTTAAAAATCTAATAACATGAAAACTATAGATGTAGAAATCTGATGTTTCACAGATAGTTCTGACACAGTGTTTTTTTTAGAAAGCAGCAAAAACTAATAATGTGCTTATTAGCTCACAGAAGGCGGTGGTAATGCACAAGACTTTATCCACCGAAAAATTAAGATGATGAAGAAGAAGATGAAGGAGGAGGAAATGATGAAGAAAAAGAAGATGATGACAAACATGGTTGGAGATTTTTGTATTTGGCGGGACCATTTAGATTCTTGTCAGCTACCAAAAATAACTTTATTTCCTTTTGGATTATAGTTTTGGATGTGTTTTTTGGAACTGTATATACATATTTGCACACTTTTGAAGAACTGGGAAATGAGTCCGTCTGTGTGTTTTTGTCTGACCAGTTCATCCTAAGCTTGTGTTTTCAGATGAACGCAAGATGATCGCACTAAGCAATATTTAGATTTTATTTTGATTTATCATGCAGCCCTAGACTAAACTGCTCTCTTTTTTTAACCATAACGTAAAATGGCTCATTGTTCAGTGTTTGATCATATTTGTACATATTTAAAACACTTGAATTTCTGACTTCGTTTGGTTTTGTTTAGTAGATTTTAGGATATTATGCATTATTCCATATTAGTATGCATAGTATTCATAAGTGAATGCACTTCAATTACAGTAATGCATTGAAGGTTGCATACATTTGGTTGGTTCTTGCACTTCAGAACTGCAAAGTTCATATAATCTGAATGTCTGTGAATGTATTTGATATTTGTAAATATTAGTTTTTTCAGAATTTGATTGTTTTACAGTAATCACTACTGTAATCACTGATATTACTGTAGCTATGTTACTGTATGTTAAACTTGAGTTTAAAACACAACACGAAGGCAGCTTTAACTTGACGTTGTAAAATGTATGCTTTGTCTGTCTGTATATTTAGTTCGATAATGTTTTAGTTAATTATTTGTATTTTAGTGGGATTTTTGTTACTACATTTTTAGTTAGCAGTAGTTGTGTCTATTTCTATCTTTAGCAGTATTTATATTTTCGCAAAAGCTTTTAGCATATAAGTTTGGTCTCTTTTAAAAAGTGGAAAAAAAAAAAAGTTAATAGGTTTGCTTATTGTTAGAAATAGTTTGTAAATTTTATGTGAGAAAATCAAAACAAGTTGTGTTCCAAATTTGAGGCTGATATCACAAAAATTAACTTCCAGCAACATTTTGCTGGAAAGTTTCCACTAGGATATTTGTTTCCATTTTTTCCCCCCATTTGTTTCCACTTGTTTGTGTGTGTGCACGCACATGGCAAGTGCCAAACCAAAGTTTAGTACCCTTCTGACGAAATTTTCAAATTTTGCAGAGAAACTCACCAAGATCGTGAGACAAACATCTGTCTGCAGCTGTCTTCATGATAAATGTTGTAGAGAATGTAATATTGTTATAGAATTGATCCAACATATGGTTTTAAGTTGAAGGGACAAATTCTCTCATTAAGTGAACTTATTGAACAAACTAGATGATGAAAATGTTAAGTAGAGTTAAAACAAAATCAGAAGCAGCAAGATGTGTCAACTTGAAAAAACTAACAACTAAACTGTGAAATCATTAAAGATTTTGGCCACATTTGAAGGCGTTTTACTCTTGGCTTGTGATTGCTGTGATCCTGCATGCACACATTCACGATGTTTCTGGTATAAGCACTGAACAACTCTGAGGGGGACGGCAAGTACAACAAACAACCCATAATCAATACAGCTCTCTATAGGAGCTATACGTGCACAAACTCAAACATACAGCATTTTTTTCAGATCTGTTTCTGGAGACACTAATGACTTCACACATTTCAGACCATCCACCATTACAGCTAATTATTTCTGTCAGGTTCACTGAAAGAAGGTCTTTCTTTTCTACTGGCTACAGGAGATTTTCTTGTGAGAAAAAAAATAATACTGTAAGAAGCCCGTGGAAAAACTCGTCCTGTAACGAGTTTCTATTGAGAGCTCGTTATTTTACATAATACAGTTTGCTGTGGGATGCAAAAGCAGCTAAAGTGCTAAACTGTGTTTATTATTTGGGACAGTTTGTGAGTAGAGTAATTCATAAAAACAAAACTAATCACAGGGTTTGATGCAGATTCACAGAAACAATGAAATTAAATGAGTGCAGAACTCTGTTCAGGTCAAGAGTCGGATTCTACACCGGCGCGATGCTTTTATTGCTATTAATAATGCACAATAAACTAAACAAACATCTCCAGCCTGCTTTTGTTTAGTTACACAAGCTTTCCCACAGGAATGAAAAATCACTAAGGGTGTCTTTTAAATTTTTTCAATAAATTGTTTTTCCTAGACAGCGATGCAATTAAATGGAGAGCTTCTGCTTCTGAAAAGTTTCTCTTGAAACAAACAAACAAACAACAAAATAAACCCTAGTAATCAGACATCTTTCTAAAGTTTCAGACGAAATCTCACCACTGTGCTCAGATTTGCGAAGATACTAAATATATGCAACCAAAAGGTTTAAGATCTTTGAACGCAAACATTTCTCATCAATTCATTTCTGAACCATGAGGGATTTTGTGGAAGAACTGCATTTCTCAAAGTTAGAGGCATCAAATCTTTGAACGATCAGTTTAATTTGAAGCACTTAGAAAGTACATTAAATATATTAGCAGAAATTCAGCTTCTACTGTTTTTATAAAATAGGCTACATTTACAGTTTGTTCAAATTACTTTGTTAAAATGGGTGTTTTGTGTTAAATTTAAGTTAACAAACATTTTGTGCTGAGACTACATTAATCATTTTTGTTGCCAAGCTAAATTGGGAATGGATCTGTAATTAAGTCAAGTCACACAGGAACTGAAATTAATTGTTTCGACAAACATAATTTTATCAAATGAACTTTTTTTAGGCTTGTTGTACAGACCTACAGGTCTACAGACTGATGTAGCTGGATGTACAGACATTTACTCAGTCGTCATAGATCAGCTCTCTGCTCTCTAAAGCTGTTTCTGAAGCTCTGATTCACATTATTGATCCTGGTGTGTTTGGAGGGGTTTTGGCGCCGGAGACTGTGGGATTACTCGAGCGCTCATCCACTCATGCACTCACGCCTGGATCTGTTTCCTGTTTAATCACACACGGCTCTGCCAGCTTCCTGTTCAATCTCTGCCAAATCTGTCTTCAGCGGAGCGGACGCCAACTGTCCCGATCGCAGCCCGAGCCAACCGCAATAACGGCTGCCTATGAGACGAGACACTAGGGCACGTATGGTTTGGGTTACTTAAAACTGTTACAGGGCAGACCGGGGCTAGATGTCACATTTTTTTAATCCAGGGTACATTTATATTTAAAAATGAATCTCTAACAAGGTTTTTGAACATTTCTACTGTTTGCAAAAAAAAGAGAGATAGGAAGACATGATGTCCTACTATGTGGAGTGAGTTTATCATGTGTGTGTGTGTGTGTGTTGTGAGTTTTGTGAC
>JADLZN010008585.1:0-292939 GCA_018155175.1 Sinocyclocheilus anophthalmus | reverse complement strand
AAATAGGAACCCCAAAAAAAAAAAAAAAAAAAAAAAATCCTTCAAAAATGTCCTCTTCAATTATTAAAGGATAAAGAAAGAATGTTATAATGTTAACTTTTTTTTTTTTTTTGCTAATTTGGTTATGACACGTTTACAATAATAACAGGATAAAAATACAGGAGAATGAAAAAATAAAGTAAAAAATAAAAGTAAAGTAAAATGAAAAAAGCATTCTTGCACTGGATGACCTGGTTTCAGCCTCATTACAGTTGCTAAGGGACTCACATTCACGTGAAGTAGACTTGTTGACAAGTTTGCCAGTACTTTCAGTGCCCTGTAGTTGGTGATATCACTTATTTTGTAGCAGAAATAAAATACTGCAGAAAAATCTAGGTGGCATGCCAAATGGTAGAGGCATACAAGCAAAAAATACTGGGCATGCGCACATCAATATAGCATATTTTTTCTCACACTGTACAACAATAATTACTATTTTTGCATTATAGTAAGGGGGAGGTTTAGGGTCGGGGTAGGTGTAGACTTCAATAAAACAATCTAATAGGTAGAAAAAAATATTTATTGTTGTAGCTGTATCCCTTCTAGCCACAACCCATGCAAAATGGAATGTGTAAGTGTAAATTGCAAAACCATACAATGTAGAGGGAAGTACTTTTCAAAAAATGTAGTGAAGTTGGCTAGCTTTTTCTGCTGCAGTTTATTTCTGCTACAAAAGATGTGATACTGCCTATTACAGGTCACTGAAAGTACTGCATCTTGTGCGTTTTGCCCTTACTCACCCAAACTTTTCAACAAGGCTACGTTATGTAAATGCAAGTTCCTCAGCAAGTATTTGTGAATCACAGGTGTTTTACATATGAGATGAGGACATGACTGCAGCCGGCAATGAGGCCCAAACCAGCACAGCCAGTGCAAGAAGGCTTCGGATTTTTTATTTGACTTAACATTATTTTATTTATCATTATACTGAAGAGACCTTTTTGAAAGATATTGTTTTTTTGTTTTGTAATTTTGAGGTGTTCAGTTTATTTTGGTTTTAGAAAATAAATGTGATTGATCTCCTCACAAATCAACACTTTCTTGTTTTTGTTTCATGCTCTCTGTGCCTTGCCCTGAACTTTTATGTCACTTCCTGTCTCCCGTGGTGTTTGTAGTCAGTTTGTACTCCATTTGTTCATTGGTTTCCCTTGATTAGTCTCCTCAGGTGTGTCTTATATTGTTAGATATGTTGAGCCCCCGTATACATATAGCCTAGTTTCTTAGTCCTTGTTAGTTGTCGAATGTCATGGTTGTCTTTTGCTAGCCATTCTGTTTCTTTGTTACCCTTTGGTTTGGTGATTGTAAGGAGTGTGGTTGTGATAGTTTTTTCCTTAAATACCTGCAATAAGTAGTCAACATTTGAAGGGACCAAAAAACGTTAATCACAAAGTGGTTCTAAGCAAGAAGAATTTTGGTTTGTTTCGGTTTAGGAAAAACTTGATGAAAGGTTTCGATCCACTTAAAATGTTGACTAGTGTAGATCCTTGTCTCTGCCTTTTCCCCCCGCTTCTCCACAACGGTAGCAGTTTTTTCACTGGCCATGTTCTTTGGATAGTGCAATTTTTGCGACTATATTAGTATAATAAAAACTACTAAGTACTGTTAAAATCAGATACTCTGAGACTTTTACTCAAGTTGTTTTGGAATTGGTGACTTGTAACGTGTAGTGGAGTAATTTTCACTGTAAGGTATCTGTACTTTTACTCAAATATGGTTTTCAGGTAATCTTTCAGCTTGGGAACAGGATTGTGAACCGCTGCTTTAGAACATTGATTTTGAAATTTGTGATTCCATTAGAATCCTTAGAAGACGATGTGATTCTACAGGAATAGATTTTTACGTGCAAATAGTTCTCTTCCTCTTTTCTAAAGAGTGCAGAGGTCCCCTTATTGCATGTTCCCTGGAATTAGCTCAGTTGTAGTCCCTACTAGCCATTTTTGTAGGCATTAAACTGCCAGAATTTTAAAAGACGATATCTTCGTTTGCATTGAACTGTCAGCGTCGTAACTTTGCAGATATTGTTTGCGCAAACACAACATGACAAAACCCCCCCCCCCCCCACTATAACATTAAAAAAGGTTAAATCGCATATCAACCACCCATTTAAAACAATATATTTTGGTGAAATGAACTGCGCACTGACAAACTATCAAAGCTTTTGTTAAATTATCACAAAAATATATCAAAAAACTTGGAGTAAACACTATATTGCACTGTGAAAGGCATTTAACCTTCACTGAACTGATGTTTGCATATAGATTAGATTTTTTTTTCAGTCTGTTCCAGCACTTAAAATGTCTTTATCTCATTATTTAGAGTGTTCCCAAACCTTTTGACTAATGTATTTACTTGAGTTTTACAGTCATTTGTGATAAACTAAATTAGGTTTGACAAATTTTGGATTGGCTTTTCACTAGAGGATGCTGTGAAGTGGACCTCCTCTGCAGCCACACACTGGATCATACCTGAAGCCCCACTGATAAAACCGTATACTGCCAACACACCATCATGCATAAAATGAGACTTGTACATTCACATGCATCTTCACACACACAACATCTAAAACAAATCTTCTCAGCATATAGATTCAAACAACAGTCATCCAATGAACAGTTACCATGTGAGGTTGATGTTGCCAAGTTACTGTACAACACTGTCATGTCAATAATTAAGCATGCATGGAGGTGACTTATTACAGTGATAAATATAGGACTCCAAACGAGCAACTCTGCCAATTAAAAGCTGCCATTCACTCTCACCATGTCCTAATTAGGAGGCACAAACCCAAGTTCAACAAATTTATGGAGCACGAAAGCAGACGTGAAGGATTTAGTACATCAGAGGAAATGTATGTTGATCTATGTAACAGGAAGATTAACTATATGCTCTTGAATAAAATATGCTTTGTAGCATCCCATCACCTTCTACTGATATACAACACCTTACAAGCCTTGGCATTGACTTTAAAGTGTCCATTTTTTCTTTTTTTTTCTTTTTTAGAGAAGCTGTCAAGTTTCAGAAATGAAGGGTTTTTAAAGCTTTCACGGATTGTCCCAACCTTGTCATTATGTGTAACAATGTCTTTTGAAAAGGTCCACGGGCCTATTATCTTACCGGATGAAAGCCGCTGCGGTGGGCGACTTTGCCGACCTGACCACTTTGTAAGCAGCTTTTTGATGTTTAGTTTTTTTTATTATGATTTTCTCTCCCCACTCAAATTCCCGTGATTATAATAATATCCTGCCCTCGGATATCCAGAAGGTCTGTACATCCGCGTTTAACCGCATACGCCTATGAAAGAGATAGCGGGACAGTCAAAGCGCGTCTGGAACATCACTCGAGGGAAACGGATCTCTAATGCCACTTCATCACGTCAATTAGGAACTCTATCTCTAAAAGACGCATTACTGGAGCTGAGGTTTGACGGATACGTGGCAGCAGCAGTTCATCCGTGAGGTACTGATGCCGCGCTGTTTGGTAGACAACAACCGTCAAAGAGATCGCTTTCAAACATCTTGGGTTACTGCGCTTGACTTAGTAATGTCATTGATTGGCGTCCAGTTTAAAAACAGCACAGAGGGGTATATGACATTGAATGACATGGCGTGATGGGACGAGCATAGGAAGATCTGTATGCTGTAACAACTCAAAGGTCACAAATCATTGGTTTAATGAGTGCCTTAATTCTGGGTTGCTTTTAACAGATGATGAGAGGAGCCCAGCCATGCTAATGGGCCACCATGCCCGGTGTCTGGGATAAAAGGCTGAAGTCTTGCCATCATCACTCAGACTGCTTGTCTATTCCCAGTTTTTTCCTGCTGAAATAGAGCCAGTGGTTCTCATTAACACATGACTTTACATAGTTTAGTTAATTTCAAGCAGACATGCAACTAATTGTCTTGTTACAACAGAATCTTCTTATGTCACATTCTATAGTTTGAAAGGAACAATGTGTAGTCTCTGTTGGAAACAGATTGGAAATGTCATATATTTTTGCATGCTATATTATATGCAATAATAATATGGGGTCATGGCACCAAAAAAATAAATAAATAAAAGAAATAAAAAAATAAAGCAAACAAAACACAAAATATAGTAATTGCTCATGAACCTTTTTACAAAGGAAAATGCTTGTTCTAATATTATTTTCAAACGCACATTTACAAATGATAGACAGACAGGCAAACCGTACACACACATACATATATAAATGTAACATTTTAAATCCCTTTTTTAAATTATTAAACAAATTATGTTATTAAAATGATTATTCATTATTATATGCGCATGTGTGTGTGTGTGTGAGAGAGAGAAAAAGAGAGAGAGGGCAATAACATTTAATAAAAATATTTAATACTTTAAAAAAGTGCATTGAATTAATATAATAAATACTATAAAGATTATACAATAGAGACTTTTACATTGTTACAAAATGTTTTTATGTTGTTGTTTTGAACTTTCTATTTAGCAAAGAATCCTGAAAGTTTTGATGATAATGACATTTTTTTCTTGAGCAGCAAATCAGCATTTTAGAATGATTTCTGAAGGATCATGTGACACTGAAAACTAGAGTAATGACTGATGAAAATTCAGCTTTACCATCACATGAATAAACACATTTTATATTTTAAAATATATTCCAATAGAAAAATTATTTTAAATTGTAGAAATATTTCACAATATTTGTTTTTTCTCTCTCTCTAAAATAAATGCAGCCTTAGTGATCATAAGATTAAACCAATCTTTTGAAAGGCAGCGTATAGTCTTACTGTATTAATATATTAATGATTATAAAGAAAAATGCTACTTTGTGTCAAAAAGATTCAGTAGCTAACCAACATTACTAATGTGTACTAAAACTCCCCTGAATAAAGATTGAGAGCAAAATCATGAGAAAAACTGAACTGCTCACTGCAAGAGAGGAAATCACACATGCAGGTAGCAAAGAGATTGTTGGAGACTGTGTGCGTCTCTTTTTCTCACACATTTTTCTAGTGGCACTGTGCAGGCGTGAAGCAACAGCCTCAGAGTAATCCCGCCGTCTTCTCACTGTGACTCTAATTGTTCATAGCGGGCAGGTGAGTCTCTTGAAGCGGTCTCAGCAGGCGCAAATACATGCACCCCCCCCCCCCCCCCCCCCCCCCCCCCCACACACGCACACGAATGAGCACACACTCACACAAACACACCACAGATAACCAATTACATGTGTAAACACCCCGATATGCACACATATGTCTGCGTGTGCCCAAACACCCACTCATTCAGTCACCTCATACATACAGTACTTACAGTATCTCACAGAAGTGGGTACACCCCTCACATTTTTGTAAATATTTTATTATATCTTTTCATGTGACAACACTGAAGAAAAGACACTTTGCTACAATGTAAAGTAGTGAGTGTACAGATTGTATAACAGTGTAAATTTGCTGTCCCCTCAAAATAACTCAACACACAGCCAGGCGTATGGTCTGAGCACTGACAGGCTGACCCCCCACCCCTTCCACCTCTGCAGCAATGCTGGCAGCACTCAAACGTCTATTTCCCCAAACACAACCTCTGGATATGACGCTGAGCAAGTGCACTCAACTTCTTTGGTCGACCATAGCGAGGCCTGTTCTGAGTGGAACCTGTTGTAGGATATCAGACCGAATCAGACAAACTAAGATTTGGTCAAAACATGGTTGAGGCATGAGGCGTCACAAAAATTACACAGAGGCCCAAGACAACAGGATGTCATAAATCAGACCCGAGCATTAGCCAGGCTGAAACAAGCTTTGGATTGACTTTTCCCTCCACCTCACGACAAAGAACAGACTTTCGGAAATTCCTTACAGAACTCTTAATCTCTGGTCTTCATACATTCACAGAATGGCACAGAAACTGCCTTTCCAGGCATCTAAATGACACTAAAAGGACCTGAGCAACTAAACATTTCTATGCCTAACTCCATATTATGTATGTAACCCACACGTTTAACCATCATGTCTTAATCATTTTGTGTATGTATTGTTAATAAACTATGAATAGCTTAAGGGTCGTATTCAGGGTTGGTATGTGTGAGTTTGAGAATTCATGCTTGAAACGTTTCTTCCAATCAATTCTTGGTAAAATGTATCATCTATTATAAGAACTCAGTCCAAACTGTATACTCTACCAGAGCGGGAAAAACGCAGATCACGTGAATGATGAGATAACAGTTGATTTATAAATGGGGAGGAGGAATATACAACACCCCGAGCAAACACGACATCTAATTGGTCAAAACACCATTTGGGTGTGTTAAACAACCTGGTTTAAATACTCAGGACACCATAAAATTAGCTTTTTTTGGTCTTTTGCTTTTTTGTCTTTTGCCTTTTTGCGGGTCTGACTTTTTGTGTCTAGCTTTTAGCCATGCGGCTTTTAGCTTTTCACTCCTAGTCATGCTTCTTTAACTTTTTGAGCGTGCTCTGGCTTACACGCCAGCTCCTCCGAAACCATGAGGAGAAACGCCACCTGTTCTCATCAAACTTTACATCTATTTCTATAGTTTGTTTTATTTTCCGTTGAGAGTTTAGTGTTCTTCTGAGTTAAGTTTTGCCTAACGCCGCATCTCCGAAACAGTGCTGTCTAAAACTTCAACTGCAGACCACAGATCCGCGTCGCCAGCCAACGCCCAATCACTGGCTTCTCAAGACTGAACCTCCAGCCAATCAGGAAAGTGGGAAACCCCTTTCGGCAGACAAGGAAGGGAAACCCGGACACAGAAACGCAAGTACTCCAGATACTAACTGAACTGGTGTATTTAATCTAAATTTTAACCTCATTGAGGAAATCAGTGCGAGGGTTAATTAAGTGATTGAGGGTTGTTCAGATCTATACAATGGCACACATTGCTGTAAAATTGGGATTTCACATTTTCACTCTCTTAAACTAATTATTTCCTCACTATCTCTCTTTCTGCAACTTGTGTGAATACATGTGTTCATGTGTTAGATTAGTTTACATATCTTAGATTTATCCAATAAAGCCTTAATTATATTGAAAAGAGAAGTATCTTGTATTTTCTGCTCACAAGTTAATGTCTTAAAACTGCCGATCTTGTTACTGTGCTAAAAAATAGTGTTTTCACTATACTTTGGACATTAATATCCATTGCAGAATTTATGTCATACAGCTCGTTCAATGAATCGCTGGCCGTCTCAGTGATCAGCCGGAAACAGTGATCTGTCTAATTCTTACATATTAATGGGGAGTCCCTTTAAAAATCTGAAATATTCCTTTGAGCTAAATTGGACTGTTTCCTACCTGTCCTGTTAATCTGCTGTATGGTCTTGGCCACCGTGCTTCAGCTCAGTTTCAGGGTCTTGGCAATATTCTTATTGCCTACGCCATCTTTATGTAGAGCAATAATTATTTTTTTCAGATCCTCAGAGATTTCTTGCCATGAGGTGCCATGTTGAACTTCCAGTGACCAGTATGAGAGAGTGAGAGCGATAACACCAAATTTAACACACCTGCTCCCCATTCACACCTGAGACCTTGTATCACTAATGAGTCACATGACAACCAGGGAGAGAAAATGGCTAATTGGGCCAAAATTGGACATTTTCACTTAGGGGTGTACACACTTTTGTGGCCAGCGGTTTAGACATTATGGCTGTGTGTTGAGTTATTTTGAGGGGACAGCAAATTTACAACGTTATACAAGCTGTACACTCACTACTTTACATTGTAGCAAAGTCCTTTCTTCAGTGTTGTCACATGAAAAGATATAATAAAATATTTACAAAAATGTGAGGGGTGTACTCACTTCTGTGAGATACTGTACATCTAAATTACAGAGCTGACACTTCCGGACAGGTTGATGGGATTTCTGTCCGCTTTGTTTTAGCTCTTCTGCAGTATGTCACGTGCAGCTCATTACATGCACATAAAGAGGTGACATCTCTCTCGCTCCTGCACAAACTCTGTGAGAATGTGAGCTTCTCCTCCCACAGTCTTCCTGTAATCTATACAAGTCGTCAATATTTGCATTTATATTTATTTTCAGATGTCAACAGACTATTAATGAGATGTTCTGGATGAGAAATGTGCTCTTATTAGTGGGCTATTAGATCAGTGCTCAAAACCGCACTCAGAATGCGTGCTATACTGCTGAGAAACCACAGTCAATGGCGCTTGCACTGGAAAGATGCAGCTGCTACTTGGGTGTCTGGGATTGGAGTTTTATTATTAGCTATTTTTATTGGAAGTGACTTGTATTACACTGATTGTAGGAAGAGTCCCTCCGGAGCAGCCTGGGGTTAAGTGCCTCGCTCAAGGGCACAATGCTGATAGGGCTCTTTCAGTAACCGCTAACACCTCCATGTGGTTGAGCACGGAGCATTTTTCCACTAAAACCTATGCCATGTTCACATCTCAGCCAAATTCTGCCTGAGATTCTACACTGTGCTTGAAAATTATTAGTTTAAATGGCAGAACTCATAACACCCAAATTGATCCACACGGCACTGATGTTAATGATGGCAAGATTCTTTGTTTGCAAAACACTGCAGAGCAAGTAACAGGCAATAATAAAATGTCATATCACACACAAATAAGGCACAGTGGGATAAGCTGTAAAGATACTTAAAGGGATAGTTCACCCAAAATGAAAATCAGTCATCATTTATTCCACCCTCTAATTCATCATCCAAACTGCGAACAAACGATGATATACATAAAAGAAGAGTTTTTTTTTAATTTTGCAAAATGCATACCATAGTGGAAGAAAAAATGGTTAAATGCTTTGGAAAACATTTATTTTGTGCTACAGTAAGTAAATACAAAGCATTTATCTATTTATGTGCTTAATATAATTACCATGATTTGTTGTATGGTATACCTTAAAATAGTTACTTAAAGTATCCTAAAATTGGAACAACTAATGTTATGCCTAGCACTTTGAATTGTCCTGAATTGGTGTGAGGTCCAGCTTAAAATATACTTAAACTGCAAGTAAACTTCAGGTACACTTTAAATATATTGTATTTAAAGACTGATATTATACAGAGATCATACAATCCTTAGTAATAGTGATATTAAAACACATTTAGGGATAATATAAAGAAATGTGCATTGTGCAATAATAAATTACTCCAAATAAAGTTTGATTATAATTTTAGTCAATAAATGTTTGTTTTTGTTTTTTTAACTAAAGATCCTTTTATTTTGGACGACAACAACCTTCAAAACACCTGTAAATCCCAAACCTGCATATAAATATTTCAGAACGACATAAGAGTGAGTAAATAATTACATTTTGGGGTATATAGTGTCACTTTAATTTGTCCTCTAGGTGAAATGAGACAGAGGTAAAATTAATATTCCCAAATTTAATTAGAGACTCAAAGACTTATTTTACTGCATATTATTAATATTTTCTTAAATATATTTAGCATGGAAAAAATACATTCAAAATGCCATAAAAAAACAGGAAATATCCCAGAGTTGACTGAAAAAACACATTCCACAATCCAACAATTAAGGTTGCATGGAAATATGAAATGTTACTCTCTCCTTATAGTTTCCCCGGCTCTGTGAGGCTGAAGGAGCTCCTTCACTACATAACTTTGAAGAATCTGAGGGAGCTCAGCTGAAAAAGAAAACCCATGATCAAGGAGATTTCCTACAAAGACATTCGGTACTTCACACTTCAGATTTCTCAACAAGACCAATGGGAAAGTATTTCCTGCATTTGAATGCAAAGCTTACTGGTTCACTTTTAACCCACTTTTCCCTTAATGGAAATACTGCTTCAGGTAATAAAAAAACCATTTGAAAACAAACGTTTCACAACCGTTCCAAATATACAGGTGCATCTCAATAAATTTAGAATGTCGTGGAAAAGTTCTTTTATTTCATTAATTCAACTCAAATTGTGAAAGTCGTGTATGAAATAAATTCAATGCACACAGACGGAAGTAGTATAAGTCTTTGGTTATTTTAATTGTGAAGATTTTGGCTCACACTTAACAAAAACCCACCAATTAACTATATCAACAAATTAGAATACTTCATAAAAAAAAAACATTTTTAGTGAATTGATGGCCTTCTGGAAAGTATGTTCATTTACTGTAAATGTACTCAATACTTGGTAGGGGCTCCTTTTGCTTTAACTACTGCCTCAATTCGGCGTGCATGGAGGTGATCAGTTTGTGGCACTGCTGATGTGGTATGGAAGCCCAGGTTTCTTTGCAGTGGCCTTCAGCTCATCTGCATTTTGTGGTCTTTTGTTTCTCATTTTCCTCTTGACAATACTCTATAGATTCTCTATGGGGTTCAGGTATGGTGAGTTTGCTGGCCAGTCAAGCACAGTAACACCATGGTCATTGAATCTTTTGGTGCTTTTGGCAGTGTGGGCCGGTGCCAAATCCTGCTGGAAAATGAACTCAGCAACTTCAAAAAGCTGGTCAGCAGAAGGAAGCATGAAGATTACTCTCAGTGCTCCAAAATTTCTTGGTAAATGGGTGCAGTGACGTTTGTTTTCAAAAAACACAATGGACCAAGACCAGCAGATGACATTGCTCCCCAAATTATCACAGACTGTGGAAATTTAACACTGAACTTCAAGCAACTTGGCCTATGAGTTTCTCCACCCTTCCTCCAGACTCTAGGACCTCGGTTTCCAAATGAAATACAAAACTTGCTCTCATCTGAAAAGAGGACTTTGGAACCACTGGGCACACAGTCAGTTCTTCTTCTCCTTAGCCCAGGTAAAACACCTCTGACGTTGTCTGTGGTTCAAGAGTGATTTAATAAGAGGAATACGACAACTGTATCCAAATTCCTTAACACTCTGTGAGTGGTGGCTCTTGATGTCCTTGACCCCAGCCCATTCCTTGTGAAGTTCACTCAAATTCTTGAATCGATTTTTGCTTGACAATCCTCATAAGGCTACAGTTCTCTCGGTTGGTTGTGCATCCACACTTTTTCCCTCCACTCAACTTTCTGTTAACATGCTAAGATACAGCACTCTGTGAACAGACAACTTTTTTGGCAATGAATGTTTGTGGCTTACCCTCCTTGTGAAGGGGTCAATGATTGCCTTCTGGACAACTGTAAGATCAGCAGTCTTACCCATGATTGTGTAGCAATAGTGAACCAAACTGAGATACCATTTTAAAGGCTCAGGAAACCTTTACAGGTGTTTTGAGTTGATTAGCTGATTGGCATGTCACCATATTCTAATTTGTTGAGATGAATTGGTGGGTTTTTGTTAAATGTGAGCCAAAATCATCACATTTAAAAGAACCAAAGACTTAAACTACTTCAGTCCGTGTGCACTGAATTTATTTAATACACGAGATTCATAATTTGAGTTGAATTACTGAAATAAATGAACTTTTCCATGACATTCTAATTTATTGAAATGCACCTGTATGTCACCAAGACAAATTTCCGAGCATATGGTCGCATGAAAAGTTGTGTAGTTTCCTACATTAAGAGGGTGACACAGTTTAAATACTGCAACTTTGAGATTATGAGTCCAAATAAATATGTAAGCAATAAGCATTATTCCAAAGACGTGCAAAAAAGAGAGCGATATAAAGGAGTAAGAGTTCATTACTATCCTGCAAAACTTAGAAAGCAGAGAATCTGCACATACAGTAAATAAACATCACATAAGTTTTATTTACAGAAAAACAGAGGCGCTCTCTAGCTCAGTGTCACTGTGAGGCCAAACACATCCCATCAATCCTCCTACACACTCCGTAAAGCACTGCGCATATTTGTTCTCACATGTAGGGATAGTGTCACTATTGACAAAGTTTGCCATATGTTTGACATTCATCAGCAAACAGACTTCAGCATATAATGGACCTGTCATGATTCATGGCTGGTTTGGCTGATCTGCACTGACCTAAGAGCTTTAATGCTAGCTTTGCTGACGAACCAATCTCAAACTGTAGTGTCAGTCTTCAAAGCTTAAAGTGTAATTTAAACACCCTTAGCCCACAAAAAAAAAAACATTCCTGAACACAATTGCTACATTTACTACTAACAAAATGGTCCTCTCCCGAACTCATGCCATTGGCTGAGCTAATGTTGTTGAACCTCAAACAAACAGAGAAATGTTTTAATATCACTACAGTGATGCAGTATTTACACTTTTCAGAGAAATGACCCTACGAATGTCTTTATTTTAACACTGAAAAATGACACTTCACCTTTAAGCACAGCAGAACATAACTTCATTTAATACGCATACATATTTTAATATACTTTCTGGCCCACTCTCTAGGGTGGCAGGTGAAAATGTACTCATCTCTGATTCAGCACGAAGCGAAGGGCTGTCTGTGCGAGCTAATGACATTTTCAAGCGTTTGCACGAATACTCTCACACATTCAATTAGATTCCCTCCATATGATTCAGTGTCTCTGCAAAGTTATTCAGACTTGAGGGAGCCCAATGGAGCAGCCCCGTGGGTCTCACGGCCTGATCAATAACCCACTTAATGGATCAATTTAAGCACTGCTTCAAAGTAATCCCCACTGCTAAAAGACTGAGACGCGGGAAAATGAGACCCGCGGAATTTGCAGACTATGTGTCTTCGCTGAAGCCGCAGTCAGGGAGAACTTGATGCATCTAACTGAATGTTCCCATTCACCATTGATTCAGAGGAGACTGCTCCTTCCGCCTGTTTAGCCAATAAGGCTCACGCTAATGAATATGCTATTCCTACGCTTAAATGAACGGATGAAAGCATCAGGGAAATTCTACTGAGCTCAATACAGCATGGCTATTTCTTGACTTAAATATATGTTAAAGCTGAGAAGGGTAATTTATACACCACTAGCCATAACATCAACATAAAAAAAAAAAGTTTCCGCAAATTACATTAGGACAGGAGAAAGTTTCTCAACATTAAAAAAAAAAAGTCATTTCAGTTTTACAGCAGAAACTTGAAGCAAATATATTTTATAAGTGGCCTATAAATCAGGGCCTATGAATACGGTTTGATAATTACTCAATTATGCCAGTTATTGGTTAGTTAATTACATGAATTGAATTATTAATCACTGTATGCAAATTCAAGGCATATTGTGGTGTAATTGGAGATCCCTAATAGAAAGTGGTTATTTTTAATGTCACCAAACATATATTATTCATTACAGTATGATTATGCAGATACGGACGTTTGGGACTGAGATATTTCTGAGGAATATTGTTAGACATACCATCTATAAACCACAGGGGGCATAAAAGGACATGAGATGTATTATGACTTTATGTAAATCGTGCAGCTCTACATGAGGCCAGGTTTCAAAGGTCAGTCTATTAATGTGGGAGAGGGAGAAGCTAGTTTGCTGACTGTGGTCCCTGTTGCACCTAAAGCCTATCTTGAAGACAAAATGAGAACTAGAACACACAATGCTAAAAGCATTACAAATGCACTGAATTTTACTAGAAAACAATGACGCAAAATTGTAGCCTGTTTTGGGTCACTCCGCAAACCACACTATTAATAAGGAAAAGGACCATTTCTAATTAACAAAAAGAGCTGGCTTTTCATAAAAATCTTGCTTTGTTTTGAGCCAAGAAGGTGTTATTATGGCTAATATTATTCTGCTAGCTAGTTCCCTAAAGCTGAGATAAAAGGAAAGATAAAAGGAGTGAACAGAAATTGATATTAAAGAGTTATATATATAGTTTTTTTTAAAGGTCAGATAATGTTGGCTGGAACCTATAATAAACAAGGGATGATTTTCCTTTTCCAAAAATTAAAATAAATCTTGAGAGGTAAGTTGAAGCTCTTTGATGCAATACGTGTATATGTATACTGCAAGAGTTTATATTAAATATACTGAATTACATTGTTGCCTCCAGCAACGATGCATTATAAATGTAACAGGATGCAAATGTAAAGCAGAAAGAGGAAATGTAAGAGGTTATGAAGAGGGAAAGAACAACACATGAAAAGGGAGAAAGAGAGAGAGAAGGAGGGCAAAGTAAACCAAGAGGAAAGAGAATATCTACTTGATGTTTAATTGGAATCGATTCTCTGAAGCCGATGAAAATTTCACGCCATTCATACATTCATTGTATGTGTGAGGTTGTAAAAGCTGCCTGAAAGAGGAGAAGAGAGCGGGAAATGAAGGAAGCGAGAAACATGTTGACTTACACTTCAGAGGCAAGAGGAGGGGATGCCATGAGGGAAAAGAGCTCAGAGTTTTAATATTTCTCAACAATGATTTATTTACTCACCTTATGGCAACAATTCCAGGATGAAGCATATTCACTTTCCCCAGAATAAATTATGGCTTTCCATCCTCCTCATGACATAAAGTCCACATGTTGTCAACAACAGGGCAAAGCGGAGCGGTCCAGCTGCAATGGCAGCCATATATTACAACATTCACAGAGCCACAGATGATGTATACTTATTTTATTTATTTTGCATTTGTTGAATGCCTTTTTATTAAAAAAAAAACACAGCTGACATGCAGCTAAATCACAGCCTTTAACTTTTTATTAAACGATTCCCTGCGCTCAGGCACAGCAAATGAAAACTTGGCTGAGGATCCCTAAATGAGGGCCATTGATGAACAAATAATGCTTTTAACCCATCATTTTTGTTCCAATTAATGTAGGTCTGCTACATTCTTATTTTTATTAGGCCTATTATTATTATTATTATTGTTATTATGAAGGTACTTTTATTAAATTAAAATGACAATTAATTTGCCCTGCAATAATTACCAATAATGACAGGCTGCGAGGATAACAAACGTTAGGCTATATATTACAGGTCTATTATACAATGAATTATAGGCCTACAATTAAAATATTAACACTGCAGTCATCAATAAAAATCAATGAAATAAAAAGCTTTTATTTCAAGCACCGACTTTCAAAAACAACCTGTTTAACATGAAATATGGTTTTTCACATTTTTTTCACTATGTAATATTAGAACTCTTAAAGGAATAAATTAAAACAGTTCGCTAAATACCGTTATCAGCATGTGTTGAAGTAGATCGTTCTCTCGTCGTCTCTAAGACAATATGCGGCATCAGATGCCGAAAGCTCCATCATTACTCAGTCACTCTGTTTTTAGTTTCACTTTCTGTATAGTGAATTGACTGAGATTAAGACGTTCACCGGCATAACTCTTGCGCAAAGTTTGCACGTTGCTTATGTGTGATATCCATTGGCTCGCCTTCATGGTTTAAAACAGAAATATTTCCAACATTGCGACGTAACCAATTACCCCCATACCGAACCGACACCACAGTGTCATATCAAACCGAACCGTGAGTTTTGTGAACTGTTACACGCCAGATAGATAGACAGACAGACAGACAGAAACGAGACACAGACAGACAGACAGACAGCGCACAGAGGCACGATAGACAGACAGACCGACAGCAGACAGACCGACAGACAGACGCAGACAGACAGACAGACAGACAGAAGACCAGATACACGATAAACAGATACACAGACAGACAGACATAGATAGGAGAAAATAAATAAATATAGATTCAACTATTATGCTCTTCAAACAGAAAAAATAATTCAAAATAAAAAGTAAAAAAGAATAAAAATATCAAATCTTAAAATATAATATCAAATAAAATAAAATTTTAAATTTTAAAAGAAAAAATAAATAAATAAAATTAGTGATGCAACTGAAAAGTTTAATTCATTCATTCGCAGAAAAATATTTTGAGATGTGTTAACTCTGGGTGTACATTAAATTTCAAAAATTCAATGGTCTACTCTTGACTCAATTTTTCCTTCCACACTCAAAAGCAGAAGTTGTGCAACAACTTTAAGTTGCTTTAAATACCCTTCCACTGAGGATTCCTGAATGAGGACCATAGATGAACAAGGAACACTTTTAACCATTATTTTTTAACTAACTCATTCAATTCAATCAAAAATTCAATTTTTACAAAATAGCATGAGATTCACCTACTACGTTCTGTGTTCTGTAAAAAGACAAAATTAACTAAAAACATAATAATAGAATATAAAAAGTAATGGACCCTGGTCACTTGAATTGAAAAATAATGCTACACACTCAGGAATTACTACCTCTGGGTGTGCATTCAATTTCAATAATTCAACAATCTAGGCTCAATTATTCCTCACATGTACACTCTTAATATCAGAGGTTGTGTAAAACCTTGTAGTACGTAAGGGATGAAATAAAACAATGCATTATTTACTGGGTTTACCAGTGTGCTTTCAATATCAGCATGCTAGTCCACTCACATCCTTCAATCTCTTATTCACTAACACACAAACAAACAAACAAAGCAGCAGCACAGATAAACCAGCACGAAGAACAAAGAGCCCCCCAAACTCATTAAGACATCCTTGACAAACACTATATTCATAAATGGACAAAAAATTGTCAGTTGGAAGAAAAAGGGAGGCAATTGCAGTGAAAGAAGAAGTAAAAAAGAAATGAAACAAAGTGAATAAAGCTCTCAGAGTGTACATGAAGGACATGCTCTGTCTAATAGAAGAAAGTATGATAGACAAACACGAAAGAGAAGACTCGAGAGTCTCGGATGGCCACGCTTGACTCTAGTTACTAAAGGAAAAAGCTTAGGGCAATGTGTCCTATGAATGTTAATGGGGGAATAATTACAAACATCATATTTTAACCACTTAAACGACGGAGTTACTGCACATTCAACCCTTATTAGGATGCAAGCACACTTGCTTGAAAATCCCACCAGAGACAGAAATGCTAAAAACGAGTGAATAGGAAACAAAGTCAGAGTGAAACAGAGCAATATTGGTGTAGAGACAGAGGGTGAAACAAAACAAGAGGGACGCAGCGGTCTGATAAATCAGAGCGATAAACAGAGAAACCAGTGAATGGGATGAACGCTGAATGGCTTTCCTAATGGACACAAATTACCAAGCACCTCAGTAAGAGCTGCTATTCGTTAAATGTGGGAACTTAATTGAAATTCAGCAATAATTAATATCCAGGGAGGGATTCGGGGAAGAAAGCTGCCCTTTTTATTCAACCCATTTCACCAGTAGCTATTAAAACAATGCTTTCCCATTGACATGATAATTACTGCGTGTATCCGTCTATGTGTGTGTGTGCGTTGCCTAAAGTGGCTTTATGGAAATATTATCCTGCCTTGATTATCATATCTTCCTCTGAAAGGGCGTATTTGTATGGAGAATTATAAAAGGTTATGTGTTTAAAAGATTTAAACAGGTAAAGAATATGAGGCTGAAATCCTCATTGTAATTGAGTATGAAGTCATTCACTCAGCATCTCTTCCCGAGTGTCTCTTTCTTTATAGGTTAAGATGTGTACAGCGCCAATTCTCCTCACATATGTAGCAAACTAGCCAAGAAGCTCATACATATACTGTAGATGCATCTAAATTGGTCTTTAACTTTTTAAAACTGTATTCATGTTCATATTTCTTTCACCCTTACTCATACTCATTTGCATCTGTGTAATATGCATATAAATATGGTATAAATGTAATCAAAATGATCTTGTGTGTAGGTGTCTTTATTAGACACATCTAATGTATTTGGTAATGTATGGGTGAGTTATGCCCACTCGTTTTGCAACATTAAAATAACATTTCATTTCAAATCAATTTTAATTTCTGTATATCATGTATGTATGTAAATGAAGTTTGTCATTTTTCAATATTAATATACTTTCTTGAATGTCAACTTTATATAGAAACAACTATAAGAAAAATTAATTGCATGACTCCCACGAAAATGAGTCTTAATAAATTTAGTAGCTGCTTTCTGTTTTTTCTTATTTTTAATTTTATTTAGTCATGAATGCAGGGGGCAAAGGATGCATGAAATGACAGTAAAAGCATTTAGAATTGACCAAAAAAAAAAAGATTTCAAATAAATGCCGTTTCCTTTGAACTTTCTATTCACGCAAAAAAAAAAAGTCTCACAATTTCCACAAAAAAAAAAAAAAAAAAAAAAATTAAGCAGCCATTTTATTCGATTATTGACATATGATTCAACATTGATAATACTATAAATGTTTATTGAGAATGATTTCTGAAGGATCATGTGACACTGAAGACTAGGAGTAATGACAGGAATAAATTACATGTTAAAACATTCAATAGAAACAATTATTTAAAATCGTAATAATATTTCTTAATATTACTGGTTTAACTGTATTTGTTATTAAATAAAGCGCCTGGTAAACTAGAGACTTCATAAATATAAAAAAAATACCAACCCCAAACTTTTAAACAGTATTGTATTAAATAACAAAATAATGCTATTTCTTAATAACTTTGTTGTCATTGAGCAGAATAGACTGAATGACCTGACGGCTGCCCCTCAAACCCCAGACAGAGGCTACAACTCATTGCCTGTTTGCCTGAACTGCCAAAACATCTGGCGGTCTCCTTCCTGGCAGCAACCCAGATGCCAGATATCACCTTGATCACTTCAGTCCTGAGGACAAAAGAAGGTGCGAATTTACAGAAGTTGCAATAAAAAGATGCTCTTTTGATGTGACTTACAAAGGCCGTTTTATTAGACATGGCAATTAGCTTGGCAAGCGGCTTGAAGCATTGTTTTCCCTCCGCGTCAGCATCTTATGCGTTTGCCAATATAAACTATTATCAATGATAGATTGCGGTGAAGCTGCAGGTCACGGACGTAAACAGTGTGTAACTGTTTTCTACAATCAGAGAGTGCAAATCCGTGTTGCTCTTGTCACCGTTTAACCTTTCAATGCAACTCAATATCGCAACGTCTCGTTTTAGCTGCGTTCACATTTTTACCGCACACCTTTATCACTAAAAACAGACTTTAGACAGAGGTTCAATTACATTCCATGCAGGACGCAGCTTTTGGTGGCGCATAAAAGTAATAAGATATTCCTAATAGCACTCCTTGTCTAAAAACTCCATCACAGCATTGATTTCCATTCCAAAAGCCCCAGATGCCACCATATTTGCTTTTCTTCTTTCTGTAATAAGAAGCAGCAAGTAATGCACGATATTTACCATATTCCTATCCCACAACGGGCCTGCAAACAAACAAAAGCCGTAGGAGAGGAAAGTAAACACAAAATGTATAATCTAAAACAACAGTGTGAACAGACACGATGATGGAACGACGCGTGTATATGCATTCACTCCCCTCTGCGGCCCGTGTTATTCCTACCCGGCATTATTACCAGTCTTATCTGCTCTCAGGACCCAACCAGAAGCACAAACGTGGACCATCTGCGCAGAGCCGATAAAATAAACATCACACGAGGCTGCAGTGATTGTCTATTCCCCTTCTGAACCAGGGCTCACCACGTTCCTCCTACATGCTCCTTGTAATCTTGACAGCTGCGTAATAATGAGATAATGAATTACAGTCACACTAGCCTTTGCCTGAGCTACCTAGGTCATGGGTGAGGACCAAAGGCAATGGCGAAAGACCCAATCTGAATCATCAATCAGCCCGGCTGTCACTTTGACGGACACAAAATGCCGTCCAATGTAACCCCAGCAGCCGTTCCCATAGCTCAGCCTGACACTGAATACATTTTTCCCATGTCTGACAAAATGGTTATTTGCATTACATGTAAATTATTATTATGATATTCATATCCTCTTCTTAAATTTGAAGTAAAAAAAAAAAAGTGGGGGTGATTGCAGTCTACACAGCCTAATTACTTTCCATTACTATCACTGATACACTATTATGGTTTTTATTAATATTTTGAATTAGTTTTTATTTTAATATTTTCCATTTTAATTTGGATAAAAATTCCAGTAATTTTGTTGTGTTTTTGTTCTTTTTATTACGTTTTAATGCTTAATTTTTTTATACATAGTTTATTATTTTAGCTATTTTAATCCATCAAGTTAAACTAAATTAAAATGAGAAATGTTGGAAACATTTTATTTAATTTTATTTTTTTTAAGTAAGGATACTGCTTATGTTTTTAGTTTTAGTTAACTACAGTATATAATGCAGTATAACCCTGTATAGAACTCCAACATTATATATAATCTTTAGGCAGAAGCGTTCCTAAAGCATCCACATATTTATTCTCAGTTTAAACACACTCACCCACATTCAGCTTCAAAATAAATCTTCTCATTTAATATTCATTACATGCACTAGATTTATAATGTCCCCATATCCAAGTTACTCCCCAGCTCTTTGCTTAGAAATCACACACATAATGCAGGTGTTTGTGAAGCGGTCGCTCTGATAGTAATTTCATTTATTTCTCTTTAGATTAATGGGACACTCACCTAAAAGGGGTGGGGTCTCCTTTCCGGCACAATGCATTATAAACAAGCCCTCAAAATATGAATCATTACAATACAGCCAAATCAAGCGAGTCTTGGAGACAGAGCTTTAAAACTGTCTGATGAGCCAGACTCTGGGGTAGGAAGATGGAGAGGCCTTTGTAGGTGGCTAAAATTACAGGTTGAAAGATACCTTCTAAAATTATACTGCTCTTTCATTTCATCCTCATGTTTAATTCTAGTGTTCTAGATAACAAATGTCTTTTCTTCCAGTCACACCTGAAGATAAATGGAGTCTCACAAGGTGGTCCACAGCTTTTCATAATGTTGGGCTGCTCTTTTTCCATCACCTATTTCTGGCCATCCCTCCTCGCTTCCATGTTTGTGACTCATTCAACAAAACTTGTGCGGAGCTGCACATCTGAACAAACAATGGAGCTCAGCATTGGTGAATAGTGTCTGGCAACAGCAATTTGTGATAATCCGCTGGACTGAATTGTGTCTGTTTTGATTGATTTTTCTACTCTGTATGCTGAAAACTTGATTTTCTCCTCATCACAATCTAATGGAGGCCCTCTAGGCCATAACCTTCCTGTCAGTTCCAGGAGAAACGTAGGTTTATGAATAAAGTTTTGATTTTACACCTTGAGCGGAGCGTGTGATTCATGAAATTCTAAAATGTGGCTGAATCACACTGTTGTATTGTATAAAAGACGAGGGAGGCAGACGCACCTCTCCATCAGCCCAAACCGCTTCACCACAAATGGACACATCAATCCTCATTTTACAAGTCACTTCACCTCTCAAAGATTATGGAAATCTTAGGCAATTTCACACAAAGAAAAACACCTTGCTCTGGAGCACTCAGTGTGGGACACAGTAATGGCCTCTGTGTCCTTGTAGCTTTCATTAAATGAGTGCAAATGTGAAACGTATGAATAGCGAAACGTCACCTGAAAGTGGAGCTTTTCACTTTCTTATTTTTCTTAAAAGTCCAGTCAAAAACTGAAAGTTTGATGAGAAGCGTGGCTCGTCCTTGAGGAAAGATTAAGTAACGATACTTTAAATTCAAAGCTCACAATACGAAAGTGTTAAATAAGAAACTACTGTTAATTTACACGAAGTAAAAGCATTTATACTTACGGATACTAAAAATTATGCTTAAATGTGTGAATTTCATTGAATTACATAACACAATATCATGAAATCAAAAGCCTTGCCATTTCTCAGACTCATATTAGGCTATTTCTTAGTCTCAATTACTTTTAACAAGCTGACCTGATTTTTGAGGATGTATTAGGTCTATAAACTTTTTTTTTTGTTTTTTTGCTTGAAACGTGTTTGCGCATCAGAGGCGAACCTACACTGAGTGGGGGCCCTAGGCAAAATTAATCAACGAGGCCCTTCCAAACGATTTTTTTTAATCAAATATTCATTACTTTGAGATATACAGTAATTATACAACATACAAAAAATTGTCAAAACACATTTAACAGAATATAAATTGTTTGTTTTTACAACATTAAAATGCTTATTTTTTAACAATGTCTTTATAAAAGATGATCAAATATAATGAACTCTTCAAGGTGCAGTACAATCTTCATATTAATATTATAACCATATATAATGGTAGAAATATGGTTAGCCTCCTAAATTAATCTATTTTATTATTGGCAGTGGATGCTACTTACACTAAGCAAAAAAAGCATATTTTCTCAGCAACTGGTGCCATTTACACCAAGTTCAAATAGCTATAGATTCTATTTACACGATATAATGTTATATAGTGCAAATAGTGGCAGATATCTGTACCTCAGTATTGTACATTATAAAAAAGTATGCAATAATAACATTACTTGTAAATTGTCATTTATTAAAAGTATTAAATTAGGGATGCACCGATACCGGTATCGGGCCCGATACTGAGCTTCTGTACTCGTACTCGTTAAAATGCCCCGATACCAAACACCGATACCACACAGCATGTGATAAGTGCCATATTCAGACAAAGAAACACTGACAACAGAACAACAGACAGCAGAATGGAGTTATTAGAGATTAAGGATGTATACGAAGTATATGTATGCAATTAATATAATGTTAAACATTCAGCATTAATGCCTGTATAGCTGATGTGTGCGAGCTGATAAACAAAGCACGCTGAGTGGATTGAGTGCGCGGCGGCGCAGATGCGCGAGCTGGTCGAGTGAATATACCTTTCTCACAGTCATCACTGGAAAGTTTGTAGTTCGGTCGGATATGTCAAAAACAAGTAAGTAAAACAATGCACAAGTTACTTAACGGTAGAGAGAGAGAGAGAGAGAGAGAGAAGCAAGCGCACTTCTGTTGTGTGATCTTTGATGTTCACTCACTTAGCACACGCATCATTTGGATTCAAACTAAATCGTAAAAATAAGACCATTTATAGGGGCATTCACTATAAATGTCATTTATTTTCAATCTTAGGCATACACGACTTTCTGGCGAAAGTGAATCTAGCAGCCTGTGTGAGATGTGCTAGGCTGTACTGTTCTGCATCAGTATAAATACGTGCACGCGTTGCACGTGTTTTGTTTGCTTGAGTGTTTCTGCATTATATGAGTGGCTTTGGAATATAAATCGCAGCACGTTTCAGATGAAAAAAACGCAACTTCTATTTCTGAAAATATCACAGTTAGAAGATTTATAAGGAGTGGTTCCCTGCATTATTACAGCAAAGCGCGTGATTACAGTACTGAGCCGCTGCAATGGAGCAGCTCTAATGCTGTTAAATTAAAGATGATGTACCATAGAGCAAAAAAATTACCAGTGAAAGTAACAAAAACTTGTAAAAAAAAAAAACATTTTAATGGGCATAATTAAGTGTAAAAATAACCGAAGGATATACAGTCAAACCAAAATTTATTCAGAAACCGAATATCATTTTGGATTTTTTTTTACTAGTGGGTGCAGGACACAGTTCATTTATGTTAGTGAGGATAGCAAAATAAACTAAACTGTGATAAATTATGCCCAAAAATTCTTCATACAGTGGACTGCCAGTAAAATTGATACAAATTTGGGTTTAAAAATTATTCAGACCGAGTCTGGGAGTAAACTGAAGTTGAGGTTTTCATGTAGCTGGGTGACAGCATGCCCAGGAGAATAAAGGCTGTCATTAAGGCTAAGGGTTGCCCAACTAAGTATTGATAGTTGTGTAAATACTGTCATACTAACAGCTGTCTGAATAATTTTGGTTGATTGTAATCTATTACATACCTTTCTATCAAAATTATATAACATTATCAAGCTGAATTTGTTCTGACACAGTTTAACTCTGAGTTCTTGTCATATTTTATTACCATTTTCTAAACTAATGTGAACTAATGTGAGAAATGTTGAAGGTGTCTGAATAAATTTTGGTTTGACTATCTATTTGATAAATGTCATAAATGTATAAACATTATACATACTCTTTTGGTTTCTGTACCCAATATTTAAAAAATTTACAAATGCAATAAAAATATTGGTATCGGTACTCGGTATCGGCAAGTACCAAAAATAAAAGTATCGGTATCGAGCGAGTACTGGAAAAAGTGGTATAGGTGCATCCCTCTATTAAATCGATGCCGCCTTATTGGAACAATAAAGCCCTCCCTACACCTACCCCTAACCCTACCCTACTTATTTCTTAATTAAAATAAACATCTTTTCAATCTGATATGTGAGGGGACAGGGGAGAAAAACGAGTTTGGCAAAAGGCAGATTCGAACTTGGGTAGATCGTATCAAAAGTTACTGCCTCGCGCACCTACGTCTTATGCCACTGTTTCTATTGTATATCGTGCCAAATAGTGTAAATAGACATTCCGTTAATATTAACATTTCTGATTGTTTAAATGATCGTCCCTCTAGGTCCCTTTAAAACTCGGGGCCCCAGGCAATTGCCTGCCTTATTGCTATTCCTCTGTTTGTGCATTAATAATAAAAATGATATGTCATTTGGGTTGATAGTTTGCTACATCGTATATAAATAGTGTACAAACACTTTCTGGAGCCACTGAAGCTACAACAAGATGATAAAGGAACCCAATCACACATCCGTGCCATGAAGCATCCCAACAGTATGTGAGGCTGCAGTGAAAAAAAAAAAGGTCCAGTGAATGAACAAGCCTGCATTGGGGAGCACTTTTGTGATGCATGAGTACGTGCTGCACTTAGTAGACACTTTAAGACCCCCTCAAGCTCCCCAGCAGCCACAACACTTTAGCTAATAGACAAAAGAGGCATGGTCAGCGTTATCCAGGGCCATTATAGCAAAGCTATGGCAATGATAAATGTGAGGTCACTGCACAAAACAGCAGAAACCTTCTTACTTGAGCATCTGACACACATAGTGAGATCATATTTCAGTGCTATGAGGTACTGCCTGTGGTCCAGGAGTGATGGAGAAAGTCACTGCCATGTTTCTCTTTATGGGATGAGAAAGACAGCTAGTGTACACAGGTTGAGCCCTTTGGAACAGAATTCAAAACATCAAGGATGATCTGCTATTAATTGCAATAAGGGGCTGTCGTTAAATAAATCTTTGTTCCTCACTGTTTGGTAGAGCACAATAAGACATGAGACAATAAGACATTTAATTCTCAATAAAGAATTAAAAGATAAAAACAGAATAAGAAGACCCATAAGAGTTAGCTCAGTTATTCAGGGATTAAAGTTCTCCGTTGCTATGACGGATTTCTGTTAATTGCAGCAAGTCTACGACAGATTTCCATCAATTGGAAAAAATGAGGGGAAAAGAAACACGTAGCACGTTGTGGTTGTTGTTGTTCTGCCGGCACACCAAAAATTATCCTGCAGCTTCTCAGTCACAACATAGTGATGCCGCTCGCATCACTCACAGTCGGGTTATTAGCAGAGAACACAGAGCAGAACTTGAATTTCGGCGCGGGATTGCGGCTATTAATAACAATTCTACTCATTCCAAAGACTATAGAATACCCTTAAAGGGACTTTGTCTCATTCCCGCAGGTTCCACGCTTATAACGCGATGACAGATGACAGAATGTATCATTTGCACATGCTTTTGAGTCTTGAGAACTCACTCACGCGCTCTCATTTTCTGTGAGCCCACAGATCGCTAGGCTGGACTACTGCAATGCTCTTCTGGCTGGACTTCCAACATGTGCAGTCAGACTTCTGCAAATGATTCAGAATGCAGCAGCACGACTGGTCTTCAATGAGCCAAAAAGAGCCCATGGTACACCTCTCTTTATCTCCTTGCACTAGCTACCAGTTGCGGCTCGCATCAAGTTCAAGACATTGATGCTTGCATATAGATCCGCTAGTGAGCGACGCCTTGTGGTACCATCACAGAGAGGCTAAAAATCACTTTTCAGAACATTCTCGTTCACCATTCCTGTCTGGTGGAATGATCTTCCCACCCCTATCCGGAATGCTGATTCCCTGACAATTTTCAAGCGACAGCTGAAAAATCATCTTTTTAAACGCTACTTGACTTCATCTTAAAAAAAAAAAAAACTTTTTCTTTCTCTTTATTTATTCCTTCTCTTTCTAGTTTGTACTTATTTGAACAATGTCTAAGAATTTGGTATTACAAGCACTTCCTGTGTCTGGTTGCCTCTTTAAGAAGAATCGCTTTATTTATTCCTCCAATTGCTAAGTTCCTTTTGGATAAAAGTGTCTGCAAGATGACTAAGTAACTGAATGTAATGTAGATCGCGATACAGAGAGAAGCAACAACTTTAATAGTTAAGGGAGTTTGCAAACGGATATTGATTTAGTATACGTTCAATCACAGTAACTGCCTGATTTTGCTCTATGCTTCACGAAAATAGTTCCAATATAGTAACACTCAGCAGCTGTTGCATCTTCTAAAAGCAACCCGCTGAGTTTCCTTCTCAATGAAGTGCGTTTTTGGTGAAACAATCTAGAGTCATTGATTGATGATTACCCATTCTAAAGACAGTCCCATTGCTTCATTCCTGCAATGAATCAGCAGTTGAACGCTTCAGATTTTTTATTTGTCACATACATGGTTATATAGGGAATTTATGGCCAGCAGTGAAATGTAAGTCAGGTCCGCTCCATGGACAGTGCAATTATTAAAGAATACAAACACAAGAAGATTATGGAAAAAGTAAGATACAAAATAGAATAAATAAACGAATCAATTGAATGAATGATTCCGTGATATAAATCATTGACTTGCCGCCACCTGCTGGCAGATTTAGTTTCATTTTTAGCGTATAATTTCAGTTATTTAATTCATTTAATATTTCTGTATTAAAATTTTTATATTTAAAACATTAATCTCAACATTAATTTATTAATTTAATTGCACTCATGCGACCTCTTAGCCTCATTAAACGTCTGAAAATGTACCAAAAAAAGCCACTTTTTTGTTCTTCTGTGCCACCTCTGTACAAATTGATTTTTTATTTATACAAATTTCATATGATTGGCAACTTATTTGTCTTATTCTACTTCTTCTTATATTGTTTTAAATAGAAATTTAAAAAAAAATTATAAACATACATTTTTGAATTTGACAAAGATGAAAATGATGCCATTACAAAAGTAAAAAGAAAATACCCCTGTAAGTCAAATGTCACCTCATATTAGGAAAGCAAATTTTTGATCAGAATTTTTGATTATTAATCATGTTCCTACACTTTTTTTAATTATTAGGCAATCGCTCATAAAAAAAAAGTACGCTAGAGCCCATGGACTGTATAAAACAGGTTCAGCCAGGTGGTAACAGTATATTAATACTGTGGCAAGATGTCTTAAAGAACAGCAAAGCCCTAAATAACCCCGCCTGCGTGCCTTTTCACTATACAGTGAGACTATCAGTGTTATTTTCGGTTAAGTACTGGGGGGTTAATTTACTTTGTATCTTGTTATTTTTTTTTGTTTGTGCTATTGATTGTCATTAATTTATTTGTTCTTATTTTATTATTTACTATTTACTTGTCTTTTTTAGTTAAAATAAATTCAATTCTGAGTGCACCTGATTCTTGGGTGGGGAGGGGGGCATGGTCCATGACAAATAGTTCTGCCACCACAGCTGGAAAAAATCCTTGGAAACACTGCATACATTTAATAAAATTTTAAAAATGCCATTACAAAGCTAAAAAGAAAATGCCCCGGAAATCACTTTGAGTCAAATGTCACCTCATATTAGGAAGGCTAATTTTTGATCAGAATTTTTTTATTATTGATTAGAAGGTGCTCCTAAATGTTTTAAGTTAGGATGGCAAGCGCTCCTAATTACAAGAAGAAATACTGCTCTTAATCTGTGTGTGTGAGACAGGTATGGCTGTGGAATGGAGTTTGGCTGAGGAATAATTTTCAGTCAAAATATTTTTTTTTTTGCTTTAACCCCTGTTTATGGCACTATTTCCATCAACTGAAACTTATGTATGTACAGTATGATGTAGGCATTATTCGTTTAGTATCATATAATATATATAGATATATATATAGGTTATATATATACTGTGTTGATATATCAATAGCAGATAATCCTTATGTTTTCAATTCAGTATTTATTGATAACATTAATAATTCTTATTACAGTAAAAATGTTTGCATATGCCTGCTTAGTGAATGAGATCTATTGTTATTCATGTGCTTTTCAGTGCATTTCTGGCCTCATCCATTAACACGAACATTTCATTAGGCAAACATTAAGTATATTATGAGAGCTTGAGAAATATTGAAGGGGCAATGAATTGCTGGGAAATATGAATTAACTGCAACACTGGAATCATACATAATGCATATTAACATTTCGCATGTACAAGTATGGTTAAGTCCCACATCAATTCATTCCTCTGTGGAGAGGGAAAGAGGAAGGCATTCTGGGAGATACATTCAAGGAAAATGAACAGGAACATTTATCAAAGCCCAGAGGGTTGCTTGAAGAATCCTCAGAGAACATTTAATTGTGGTAAAGCTTCAAATGCATTCTCAGGTTTTAATTCATCATTTCACAAGGTCTGGAAAAAAAACAGAATGGATTTTTGCAATATTAAACAATAAATCTGTATAATGAAGTGTAGCCAACCAGTATTATTACATCTATTCTCCATAAGAAGCTATGTTAAAAGGTAAAGCATTAGCCATAATTTGCCAATTAGTAAATATAATGTGCTAAAATGAAAAATGTATAAAATACATTAATTGCAAATTAACACAAAAAAGGAAAATATTTTACTTTCAGAGGGTGAAATGAGACTAGAGATGATAAACATTTAAATGTGAAACATTTTTTTTTCTTTTTTTCTAAAGAAGCGATTGATTTGTTACCTCAAATTGGAGGTTGTAAATTAATTTTCTCTTTTAATAAATATGGCATTACCTCTGCATAAATAAATAAGCAAGCACATCTAGTCATTTCAGATAGGCAGGCTGGGTGGTCGTGAATGGCTGAGTTGTTGGGCTGCATTTATCCAGCCGGGACAGATTTGATGGGCTGACAGGACACTCCCTAGCTGTGACAGACACGGGTCTGCAGGGAGATCGGCATTACCCGCTCTGCTTGGACGGCCTCACATTAGCTCTGACACCACTAAGCATCTCACTGACAGCCCAGACGACGGCCAGCACCAAGCCCCCAAATCAGCCACTCCGAGCAAATCACCTTACAACCAGTTAACCACCATTACCCACAAACCCTTCAGACAAAGCTGCCATTCCGGCTACTCCTGAGCCCCTCGCTGCTCAAATTGCACCCTGATTACTCTCCATCTACCCTCAGCGACAAAACAGCCATTCCGTTAGTCGGGAAAGCAGAGGAAATGAAATGAACGTGGAAACAAAACAATGGTAATCGCTTTGAATGAAGACTTTGCTCCAGACTATTTGTTCTGACACTTCCATTGGTGCGTCTCAGGTCCTTATGTCCGAACTGAAAGCATTTTGTGGAGTTACTCAGTGAAAGAGAGAGATGTTGAAGGTGACCCTGGATGGAATGTGTTATTAGTGCCACGTATCAGGCAGAGAAGAGGACGTCATAGAACAGATAGACAGGGAACAGTTGTCACATGAAAAACACAATTCTATCAATCACAAATCCTCCAAAACTCCTTTCAAATGATCTGTCCTTAATACCCCACAGGGTACAAGGTCATCTGTCCAACAACTCCTGACCCTGGTCTGCTTGACTTTAAACACCATTCAGGAGTTAGGGCACCTTTTTTGGTGTGTGTTTTGTATGACTTTTTGTTTGTTTTGTTTTTGATGGTTTTGTTTTTTTGTTGTTTTTTATTTGTTTGCGTTTTGTTTTGTTGTCTTTTTATTATTGTGTTTTGCTTTGTTTTGTATTGTATCATGCTTTGTTTTGTATTGCATTGTTTTGTTTTGTGTGTTGCGTCTTCAATCAGTTCACCTACAAACAAAGTAGTGGTTAGTGATGTGCAAAACTACACATTTTCACAATGGACTACTTGCACTGAGCATCATGATGCACTTCCGTTTTGAAATAATATTGCTCAGCTATTTCCGGTTATGTACAGTGCCGTGAAAAGGTTTTTGCCCCTTTTTTTTGGTTTTTGAATAAAGGTTTTTTAAATGTTTTGCATACTTTTAAGTGCATGTCACACTTAAAAGATTCAGATCATCAAACTAATTTTAATATTACACAAAGATAACCCGAGTAAATACAAAATGCAGTTTTGAAATAACGATTTCATTTATTTAGGGAAAAAAGCTGTCCAAACCTACCTGGCACTACGTGAAAAAGTAATTGCCCCCTAAATCTAATAACTGGTTGTGCCACCCTTTGCAGCAACAACTGCAATCAAGCGTTTGTTTTTCACATCGCTGTGGAGGAATTTTGGCCCACTCTTCTTTGCAGAATTGTTTTAATTCAGCCACATTAGAGGGTTTTCAAGCATAAAAGGACTGTTTAAGGTCATGCCACAGCATCTCAATCAGATTTAAGCCCGGACTTTGACTTGGCCACTCCAAAACCTTAACTTTGTTTTTCTTGAGCCATTCAGAGGTAGACTTGCTGGTGTGTTTGGGATTATTGTCCTGCTGCATAACCCAAGTGCTAAGGTTGTGACGGTGAGGAAATTTTCCCACCGGTTAATCGACGTGTGACAACACCGGTAATACCGGTATCACTGTGGGGGCAGGGGTGTTCCCTCTTTTCCTTGCTTTCCTTTGTTTTAAATAGCTTGTAAAAGCGAATTAGCGGCAATTCGGCGTAAAGCAATTGTTCGTTTTTAGTTTGTTTGAATTTTCTTTCTTTTCCTCACTTTCCTTCGCTTTTAAATAGCTTAAAAGCGCTGTGCGCATTTTACTTTCACTTTCGAATTAGCGGCAATTCGCCGTCAATTGCTTGGATGCAACAACAAAACACAACGTCAAACTTACTTTTGCCTATATATAGAACATAGAACTTTTATTAACAAAACAAATAAAAATACACCATGCTATAGGGCAAACCGCCTAATATAAAATAACAAATAACTTACATAAAATTTAAATAGGTATACAAAACTGGCAATCAGTAAACATGTATAATATATAACCAAATAAATAAGAAACGTAGAACGTTTATTAGCAAAATGAATAAGAAAGCTTGGATGCACGGCATACACCTTGATGTCAAATTAAATAAATAAATGACACAGTTTAAATAAAGTAAAAATCTGTGGAACCAAATAAATAAGAAACGAATGTTTAAAAAAAACTTCCAAAAATCACCTTAGATAAACGGCAAAAATCAACAGGTTTTCAAAATCCAAAATACGGCCAAACAGGTGCTTTTGCATTTCGTTTAGAAACTAAATCATCCGCGATCGTCTTGTCTGTCACACCTCACTCTTCTTGTCAGTCAGCTCTCCTCACTCTCCTCACTGGATAAATGAAGTCTGATCTGTGATGCGACTGTCGTTCAGCACGCTGCATTGAGCAGCCGCGTTCAGTTTTTTTAATTGTAGTGCTGTTCTTTTACTGACCTCCATTATTTTTATTACATTTGTAGCGAATCAGCTCATGGGAAATATGTATAATTAACCATAACTAGTTATGATTAATTATTAATATTTTAGATCCATTGTAGATATTTACTTGACCTTTCAGGGTCAACTGTCTTGTCAATTCTAGAACGTTAATTTCCTGGTTAAGGGAAATAACTTTCTTACTGTACCATTCTACAAAGCTTTTAGCGTAATTCTGCATGATTAGTGACTCCGGTTATGAGCAACAATGAACACGTCAAGTGTGATACAAGTAAGGTTTTATTAACTACATAAACACTTAAACTAGTCTAACATACTACATAAACACATAAACTGGTCTAACATCCTACATACACACATACGCGTCTAACCTCCACATACACACACACCATACAGTTGTATAGGTGGCAAGGGTTTAAAGTTTTAACTCAATTACCGAAGATACATAAGGACTTAAGTTATGAAACCATTTGATATTCAGCAGATCTACAGCCTGAAGGCTTCTTAGTTTTCTTAGTTCAAACACACCTTTGTAATAAGGTGTAACTGATACTTAATGTATTCATTAATAAGACTAAGTTTGATACTTGCGATTCTCGGCTGTCTGAAAGAGATTCCTGATGCAATCTTAAGGCCCAAGATCTTGCTGAAGTTGGTTGATGCGAAAGAACCAGTTTGAGTCAGAGTAACTTGATGAATGGAAAGGACAAGGCCGAAGAAAAGCCTGTCACAATGCTTTGGTATCCTGAAGCGTTTTTCTCACATCTTCATCTTCGCTTCTGACCGAACCACCGACTGGGCGGGTCACTTGGTGTGTCAGCTTTAAGGTCAGAGATGATCCCCGCCTCTCAAGATGGGCTTAGCCAATGAGAAAAGCCGGAATCCCAAGAGGGCGTTTTGAGATCCTGTGGAGTTTATGACTCTTTGTGTGGAAACATGGTACTTTAGTATCTGGGACTTTGATTGAAAATACTAAAGGTTCTCAGGACACTAATATATTGCCTATGTATCAACATATAATATACATTCTTGTTTAGATCATCAGAAGGTGAATTCATAGATACTAAACAAGGTATATGTAAGGTTATATGAATGATTGGTTTATCGTAAGCACGAATAAAAAAATAGTCTATAAGACAACAGATTAAATACAACACAGCAAAAATATACACAATGGCCTGAAGAAAATGTAGGTTCATTCAAAGAAAGGTTTTCCTATGAATTAATCAGTAGAAAAGTCAATTTCTACTGTGCATTTGTACCCCTTGTTTCTGGAGAGAGCAGAATGAGAGCCGGCTCGCATTCCTCAAGGTTGTAAATGTATCGGGTTACCTTGAAACCAGGGTCCTGTTCGGCGTCCTGGGGTGTTACAGAGTATTTGTGAAATCTAGCTAACAAAATATATATTGTGTGTTTGAGTGGTCCAGATGCTACACTATAGAAAATCTAAATGACGGTGGGGGTCTGTGCCGCGGTGGGCAATTGACGTAATTGGTGTTGCGGCTTAACAATGGTATCACCGTCATCACCGTCTATTGGCGGCAAGCCTACCAAGTGCGCTTGAGCTTGAGGTCACAAAGTGACAGCCGGACATTCTCCTTCAGGAGTATCTAATAGAGTGCAGAATTCATGGTTCCATCAATTATGGCAAGTTGTCCAAAGCAGCCCCAGACCCTCACACTACCACCACCATGCTTGACTGTTGGTATGATGTTCTTTTAATGAAATACTGTGTTGGTTTTACTCCAGATGTAACGGTACACACACCTTCTAAGAAGTTCTACTTTTGTCTCATCAGTCCACAGAATATTTGCCCAAAAGTCTTGGGGATAATCAAGATTTTTTTTTGGCAAATGTGAAACTAGACTTTGTGTTCTTTTTGGTCTCTTTCTTATTGTTGAATCATGATCACTGAGCTTAATTGAGGCAAGTGAGGCCTTCAGTTCTTTAGATGTTGTTCTGGATTCTTTTATGACCTCCTGGATGAGTCGTCGCTGTGCTCTTGGAGTAATTTTGGTTGGCTGCCCACTCCTGGGAAGGTTCACTATTGTTCCAAGTTTTCTTAATTTGTGGATAATGGCTCTGATTGTGGTTTGCTGGAGTCCCAAAGCCTTAGTAATGGCTTTATAATCCTTTCCAGACTTGATACATGTCAACTATTTTGATTCTCATCTGTTCTTGAATTTCTTTAGATCGCGGCTTGGTGTTTCTCTTTAAGCATGCTTCCACTTTGTCAGACAGGTTCTATTAATTGATTTCTTGATTTCACAGGTCTGCCATATCGGCCCTGGGTGCGGCTAGTGACATTGAACTCGGCTTCCGACACCGTGCTTCTTAACTGATTGTTAACTGTTAACCGACAAGATTATTTTAAATTTGAATTGAATTAAATTAGAAAGGATAATTGTCTGTGACCCGTTAAAAATACTAACTTTTGTTTCCTGGGGATTCATTTACATGCGCAAAAAGCAGCAAACAACAGACCATGAGGATTCACATGGTCATCATATCACATCACGCACCTGCAGCACTTCTGCGAGCGGAGAAAACATAATAAGCTATATATAATATATATATATATATAATCATATATATATTATATATAATAATATATATGAATAAAAGGCATACGAGGAAAATATTTTTCTTAAATAATACATTAAGAAAAATGAAAGAAACCCTGTGCAACAAGTAGCTTAGGTATGCAGGTTTTTGGTTCCTTTTTGTGCTGCGCGAAAGTAACAGACGCAGCAAGCGCATCCTATGTTTTTTTTTGTTTGTCCCCCCTTTATTTTACAAAAGCACAAGATTGTTATTTTATTGGAAATGTACACAAATAAAGGCAACTTTTTACATCCGATATCTTTAGGACAAAAGGAGTAGTTCTTCCACTGTTAGAAGAAAAAATTCAAGTGACATGCGCACACACCGTTAAGCATTGCTACTTTGACAATGCGACTGGTAGGGAAAAAAACTATTTTAAAAAATATGTAGTACAAAAAAAAAAATATGTAGTAAAATCTGCGCCGTTAAGTGTTATCCCACTACTGCCGTAATGTTATGCAAAACATTTTGTTTTGTGTGTATATTGGAATGTGAGTACATAATAAATAATAAATTGCCATTCAAATACATTGCAAATACGGAAACATTTGATTTTGTGTGGAATGAGAGACCCAACGTTGGTTTCAGTTTCGTTTTAGCCTAAATGAATTGTTTTGGCTTGTCGTTTATATTGCTATAGCTTCTTATATTTTTTAATTCTTGTTCTTTTCTAAATACTATTAATTGAAAGGATTTGTTGTGGAGTGAGGGGAACTAAAATAGCCTAGCTATGTTTACAGTGTTTATTATAATATTTGTAAACATTTCGAGTCTCGGCATTAGGTATTTCTGAAATATAAAAATGAGACTTATACGTGACTTATGTTTTCCCCCCAAAAAAACTTTTTTTTTTATACGCGTAGCGTATTTTAACCATGCAGCAGACTTTTAAAACCGTTTAACTGATTGTATTAATCGGTCAAAATTCTTACGGTCGGTTAACCGGTTAAACGGTTAAAATGAACATCCCTAGTGCAGAATTTTTCAAACCTAACAGAACGTGAAGTTTTAATCCAGCATAAACCAATCTGAGAAAGCAGTGGCTGGTAAACATATGTGATTGTTTCACCACAGGGTGTCAGTGCTCTAAACTAGAAATCGGGATGCTGAAGTGTGTGTGAGATCTGATGAATAAAATGAGAATGAATCTTTATTAATCTGCATTAAATATTTTGTCACTATTCTGTGTCATTTTCCATTCACGATCATTTCACTCTATGCAATGCCAAAATATCAATATTCAAAGTAGTCGCTCGGTCAACGCGTTACTGTTTAAAATGAATTAAATGTTTAACATCGTTAAACTAGCGCACATTCATTCAGACATTCTAAACACTGGAATAAGAGCACCAAAGCTCACAAGCAATACTGCTCTTCCGAAAATGAGCCATGGTTTTACCAGACCAAAGAAAAAGTTGTAGTTAAACCGTAGTAACCACAAAATAACCAGAGTTTTGCTAAACTAGCCATAGTAAAACCATGGTTAATTTTCATAAGGGTGTTTATTAGTCAAACTATAAATTCAACAGGTATGAAATATTATCAGAAAGAGAAGAATGCTGTTAATGAGGAGCGCTAGACCTCGGCAGGTTAGTGTGGAAATATATTATTTATTATTAATAATGCACGATTTGGAAGGGAAACTTCTGAGACGTAATAAAAGTTTAAAAGCTGGACTGCTACTAATTTGACATACCGTCTTTAGAAACTCAGTGACTGTGGCGGGACACTCAGAAAACACTGTGAGCTGCAAAAGCTGCCAGCTGCCAAGACGTCTGCCTGAAGGTGTACTGTGTAAACTGCCTAAGCATGGTTCTTTAAAAAGGTTAAAAAGGTTAATGAATTTAGAGATGCAAAGCTTCCAAGTGAGGACACTGTCAGCAAGGTAATTAAAGTACTGGCACTGAAAATGAAAAAAAATACATATGAAATATAAATATTTACAGTAGCTGTTGGACAACCAGTTGACCACTGTGACTCATCCCTATATTACATGACAAGATACCGATTTGATAGACAAAAGTTATTTTGATGGATTTGCCAATTTGCCAAAGTTTATCAGTAAGCGCCATCAAATCTGTGAAAGACATAGTGAACTAGATATCCATGAACAGAACAACGTTATTATCTGAAACTAAAACTATTAAAAAGCCTTAACTGAAATAAAGCTGAAACTAAATAAAATATAAATATTAGATGGGGGGAGGGAACACAATAGAAATGTTGCCTTGGCACTTAACTGAAAAAAAAACAGGTTAACAGTATGTTGAAATACAGTACTAAAATTACTAACACTAAAAATGCATTGAAAATACAAAAAAAGATGCACTTAAAAAACTAATAAAAATGACAAAAGTACATAAAACTGAATGAAAATATAAAAAATAAAGCTAATTCACAATATTAATAAAGATTTATGATAGTATACACATAGCACTAACAGAACACGAGCAGAACTGAATAACTGGTTCATGTTCTGAATTATCCATGTGAAAAATATATACTCAATGCTTTTGAATAAAGTCTATACTCATTTTCAGCTACCTTTACAGTGTTTTCAGTGTTGATCACCACGCCATCAAGTCAAAAAATTTCGCTAAAGGTCTGGCTACATGAGACTAGAATGAACCAGACTGAACCTTTAAAGCTCAGCTGGTTCTCATGCAGCTACAACAAAGTGAACTACACTCCCCACCAAACCGCAAACTGACTGATATGAAAAAGTGCCTTTCATCTGAAGGGATGACAAAGAATAATTGATGGGGCCTGTCTTTGATACAAATCAATCTCATATGGTTGTGCTATTAAGATAAAGAAGAGAGAACTCTGCTCCAAACGATAACTCTCAAGCTGTAACATCAGCCGGTGTGTGCAAAAAGCAGACGCAGTACTCTTAAAGGCACAACACTTTCACAAATGAAACGGTCATGGTGAGTGCAGATTGGGAAATGAGTGCATTAGAGTTAGCGATTTACTGTCTGTCATCTGTCATCTCACCTACAAACCCACCACCGACTAAACTACAGTCATTTACTCTGCCTGCTACGCAGAAATAATTGCACTCAAACATGATGGCAGTTATGCAAATAACTACAAATAGAAACAGCCCTGCTAACATAGGACAGGCATGACTGAATTATGCAAACAAGACTTTAGAAAACAATTGCGGGATTCATTACAACTGAGTGATGACTTGCCACTTTTCCTATTAGAACGGTCATTATCTAATATTTCTAAATGAATAGTAATGATGCACAACATATTAGATGCACCAAACACAAAAAAAGATAAATACAATTCAAAGATCAATAAACCTTTTGTGTGAGATACAATACATATTCACATAAGAAAAAGACTTCAGTCATGAAGGCCATTATGTTGAGAAGACATGCTGAATGCTACCCATTATTTTGGTAAGCTCTCCTATTATTGGACAATTTTAGTTTACAGAGTAAAATAATGAATGACAAAGCAGCAAAGTGCATTTCTAGAACAGCAACTAGAAACCAAAAACATTTGATTTCACACAATGCTGAACTTAACATAAGTCCGAATGAATGAATGAATGAATGAATGAATGAAAATATCTTCTAGAATAAGCCTTAAAGATAAAAGATTAGGCTTCAAAACACAAAAAATAAAAAAATAAAATAAAATACCCTAAGAGCACCTTTTTCCCCCTCCCTTTGGAAGTTCAGCAGAATGATATTAATAGAAAACCATTACATGACCTTTACCAAGAAAACAGGCATTCGGCTGTTCTTTATAAGAACCACTGAAGACATGCGTTTCTATATTGGGCAGATGTAATAACTTATTTCAGAGTTGTACTTAATAGCTTCCGCTTTTTTTCCATTTCTTCTAAAAGCCATTATAATCGGCACAGTCCCTGCAGACATTATCCTCAAGGCACATCCTTCTCCCTGATGTACCACGAAATCTCTGGAGAGAGACTAACAGATGGGAAGTGTTTATGTTCCCTCTTAATCAAATTAAACACACTTTAATTTTCTTAATCATGGATTAAGCGTCTGAAAGGCCTCTGTGCGATATCTTTATTATAAAATTTTGGTTTAATTTTTTTAATTAGTGAATGCACTGATGTGTTGAATTATGGTAAATTGGGGTTTGGGGTAAATCGCGGTATCCCTTTTGAGTTCCTCTGTCTCGCTGATAATCCCTCTTCATTCAGTGCTCGGGGTCGAGCTTTCCTAGCCCACTGCTCTCTGGTGTCCATCCTTCCTTGCATTAGCAGTCGATCTCTCGTGTTGTTCAGACATCTCTTCTATCTGCCTTTTCATGGGAACTCTTGACCCTGCTTTTGTGCTGGCTCCAGAGCTTTTAATTACTGCAAAACCTCTAATTACTGATCTTACACGGATCAATTGCTCATCCCAGAGTGCAGTGCAAACAGCACAGTTTCTCGAGATCTCACATTGAAAAAGTGTGCTGAACGCAGCAGATAAGAGTCAGTTCTTTCTACACTGAATAAGTTCAAGCATGAACATGAAAATAAGAAGGCCAGTTCTACATTTGTACTAATTCAAGCATGCAGAAGTGAGTGTTCCATCTTACAAGTAAAAATTACTTAGGATAGTTACATTTACAATGAATCCTTGAGTACAGATCTCATCGTAGGAGAATGTTGCAATGTTTATTGCAGATTTGAGTAAAAGGAATAAAATCAAGTAAAATAAAATCCACTTAATGTTACAACGCTGGAGTTCCGAAATATGAATAATTAATAAGGTTGCATGTTGCAAGAATTGTTTTCTTTGTTATTGTTGAATCTGATGTTACATTTTGTAACTGTTAATGTAAACTGTAACTGTATCAGATTTGTAAGTTCACAGCACTTTACAGTAGGGTTCAATTTGTTATGGTTTAATAATGCATTTATTAATTCTTAGTTAATTCACTAATGTTGTATGTGGATTTGAGATAAAACAAACTGAACACTGAACAGTTGTATTTTTATAAACTAAAGTTAACAAAAAATAATAAATCCCAATAAATGTATTGCTCATTGTTAGTTAATGCATTAAATAGTGAAATCTTACTGAGTGTTAGTTTACTCATTTGCTATTAATTTAATACTACTGGAGAAAAAAAAAGACATTTTTTTCAGTGCAGTCATCAAAGTCAACTGCCAGCTTACCCAAAAGTATAATTTACTAATATTTTTTGCAATTTACTACATGCAGACAGTGAAATTCATATGTATAACATTAAGTAAAACATTGTGACATAACATGGAATAAAGCGAGTGAGTAAACCTAACTTATTCAAAAGTACAATATCTGAATGTTGCATAGAAGAACATGAAAAACTTTAAAAATACATTTCAAACTGATCATTTAGAGAGCTAAATGCATGTCGTCTTGTCTTTTACAAAATCAATAAATTATCAAAGCCTTTAAAACCCACATTCTAGTAGAGTGCAATACTGGCATCGCAAGTAGCCAACACAAATCCACTGCTTCACTGATTATAATGAGGATAAAAGGAACCATTTCTTTGCAGTACAGTCTTAGTCATAAACCTTCATTCCATTTTCTACATTGGAATCCTTAGAAATATTTACTTTAATTTTGAATACTTCAAATGTGTACAGAAGGAAAAATTCACTTAATATTTCATGCTCCAACTATCTTATTCAGTCTAGAGCTTCAGAAACAAACCCATTTGATTAAGAAACACGATCTAGCAAAGTTCTTCCTCATTTATTCCCAAGTTAGAAGCTTTAATCTGCCGTTTGATATTTCTAAGCAACAGCCAGCAGCACCTGCTTTCCCGTGCACTTATTTTGCAGCTTCTTCGACAAAAACCCAGACACATGCAAATAAAAAGACCCTAAATAAAGAAAGCAAGAGAAAACGAGCTCTTTCAAAGTCTGCCCCTGACTCCCGAGAGACCGGTTGAGAGAAGATGCCCGAACTCCTCCCAACATCTGCAGCGTAATTAAAACAGTACTGTCTGGCCATCTTAAATATGAAATGAAACAACTAATCAAGCTTTGCAGGGTCCTGAATAAGCCAGCTGCTTAATAAGAATTTCATTACTAAAGATAAAACAGAAAGTGCCCCACAGTGTTCACACGGTTTTTCTCTCATTTGAATAAGAGATGTCCTGAGACAACCTCTTACCAAACAGTTACGGGCCATCGTCTGTTAAGCGAGAGGCTAAATCCTCCGTAATCACTGCTGCAATATCAGCATTATACTGTAATCTCATTATGCCGCAACGTTATCACTGACCTTCTCACACTCTAATCAAGAGATATACAGTCATTATACTAATTAAAACTCTAGCTGAGAGTTCTTTGTGCAATTAGCAAAACTTTCACCTGAGAGAAGAGGTTTCCGACGATGGAAAAGCACTTATTTGTATTAAAAGTCAAAAACTGTGAGGCGGGTCATCTCCAGGAGTCAAAAGCCCAGCTGTACTCCTCTAATAGGACTGACAAATGAATTGTCAGAAAAATAGCTGTTTTGGTTCTCTTCCAGCATGCTTGGGGGGAGGGTAGAAGTACATTTTTAAAAAATTGCATACATTTCGCATATCGAACAACTGTCACAGACCACTAGCAACTCATTTCCTTAGCCTCTGATGGAAAGGTACTTTTGCTGAGCGATCTCACATGGATCATGTAGAGTCGACATATTGGCACTTGTCATTTAATGATACTGCGTTTATGTCAGGCCGGAGGGCATAGATCAAAGGAGAGGGCAAGCGTGGAGCATTATGGAGTCTCTGCATTAGGTAATGGCCAGCTGCATTTAATGTGATCACAGACGCCATCAAGTTCCTTAATATGAAAAAGAAACCCCTCAAAAGTCATTAATAATATAAAGAGATGGACTAAAAAGTGACTCTGACAATTTACAAGCTGAGATCCTGCGTTTGTTCATTGACGCACTGGACAAAAGAGCCAAAAGCACTGAACACATCAACAACAGGAAAAAAATACTAAAGGTTATTTAAAAAATAAAAAAAGCTTGGTTTCATCTAATCACAACATGAGGATATTAGTGTCTCCTTACCTTAATTTCATAATTATTGCACAATTTGTGAACCAACTCAACTCATTTATAAACTATTTTTAAGTAAAGAGTTTACAGGGAGATCTTATTCTCCCTTAACACTTGATAATAGCATGCGTTTCATATCCTGATAATATCTGGATTGATTTGATTGCACTTATGCACACTAAATTAAAACCACATATTACTTGAAAGGTTGTGTCAACATAAAATATTTCCATTTACAGAATTTGAAAAACATTGACAGATAATTCTAAATGCTTTCCATCATTTTGACAGATAAAAAATGGCTCTTGCCACAGAAGTTCATGTGATATAAATGGCACATTAAAAACATGAATCGTTATATTTTACTGACAGTTCAAAAGATTATGGGAAAAAGCCAATAAATGCATTAAACTAAAAATGTTAAAAATATGTGTTTAATATACACTGCTGTTCAAAGGAAATTAATACTTTCACCAATACACTACTGTTTTTAAGGAAATTAATACTTTTCTTTAAAAAAGATACATTAATCTAAAGTAGCAGTAAAGACTTTTAAATTGTTACAAAATATATATTTCAACAAATCCTGTTCTTTTAAACTTTCTATTCAAAGAATCCTAAAAATAGAATGCATTACAGTTTCCACAAAAATACTAAGCAGTGTTTTCAATGTTGATAATAATACATGTTTCTTGAGCAGCAAATCAGCATAGAATGAGAATAAACTACATTTTAAAATATACTACAATAGAAAACAGCTTTTAAAAAATTATAATTACTGTATTTTTTAATCCAATAAATAAATAAATAAAGCAAGCAAGCCTTGGTAAGCCAAAAAGACTTCTTTTAAAAACATTAAAAGAAGTCCAATCCAAACGGTTTGAACCATAGAGTATTTTTAGAGATCTGATCACAATGTGTCTCGTGTATATTTACACCTAGCTTTTAATGCAGTTAAAGTATGTTAAAAGGCAGCATTGGAGCTTTAGAGCTCAGTTGCAGACAAGCCAAATCCATTCACCTTGATCAGAATTTCATAATTCTGCCCAGTGAAGAGCATGAGCATACATCATAAACAAGCTCAGAGAGTCATTCTAACACCTATGGCGCATAAAAAACATACTACTCAGACTTACAAAGCAGCCTTTTAGCTGTGAGACCACACTCGCTGAATAACAGAATCGAACATCACAGCAGACCAGACTAAGTTCCCCAAGTACACCTTTTAACATGCAAAACCCGTTTTAAGAGCTGCTGAAAAAGGCATCCCGCAGAGCGAGCCATTGTTTCTCGTTAGGCTCGCGACTGAGTCGTCGGCACGACCAGATCCTGACACATGTCAACCAATCACATTACTGGCCCATGACGGACTGAATAATGAATAAAAAGACATTCCACGGTCTGACCCAGATGGATGTGTTTTCCTTACCTTCCAAAAAAACCCCGCTTAATGCATGAAGAGACTAGAAGTGGGTAAACGCAATAGACAATTTAATAGGTAAAACACAATCAACGTGCATGCCAAAAAATGAGAGCCATCCAAATGACTTTAAAACCATAAGGAACATCATTATGACAGGGTGAAATGATCTAGAGTTTACAAAAGAGCTTGTAAGGCCATGATGAATGAGTAATCAGCATTGTACGCAGGGCGCCTGAGCCGCCACATGCAGTCACCACCCAGTAATAACAGTCTAATGATGCATTTTTGCAATCTGCTGCCCACTCAGGTTAGTAAACATTACTCACAGTGCAAAAGCTCATCACACACGAGCACAAGCACACAGATGGAGCTGGACGCAGAGATGCGCAGAAGACTGTGATATGCCTCTCATAAATACAGGTTCATAAACAAAAACAGACTTAAAGGGCACGGCGGAGACAAACACACACACACACACACGGGCACCTGAAGAGTGATCAAGATGCAGGTATATTTCAGGTTGATGTAGTGTGACGAGAATTGGTTGTGCTGTGAACGGGGCTAAGGTTAACATTCCTCCTCTGCATTTAAAGAGCCGGTGTAAAATGCATCTAAAATGGAGGCCTAGGACAGACGAGGTGAACGTTCATCATGGCACACAGCCACACTCACCGATCCGCATATATGCACGCGTTCGAACGCACCTCTCCCTCTCGTGTTCAGATTCCTTATGCCAGGCCAATACATCATTGCACTCCCAAACCAAATGAGGCAATCGCTCAAAATTATTTGCATATAAACTAATGAAACATTGCAAAGTTAAACTCTCTTGAATGTTAATTACAAACGTAATGCACAATTTGCTGATTAATGTTTCATTGCATCTTGTAGGGAGGGACGGTGGGACTTGGGGAACGGCACTGCGGCTGTACACTAAACAGAGGAAGGTGTTTACGCTCCAGTTCAACATGTACTGCTTCGATATGAAAAGAGTGTGATTTCCCTTTTTGTATGCACAGGAATTATTAAATTATTAAAAGATTAGGTATTAAAGGAATGCAATCAAAAATTAAAATTTGCTGAAAAATGCACTCACCCTCAGGCCATCTAAGATGTAGATGAGTTTGTTTCTTCATCTGAACAGATTGGGAGAAATGTAGCATCACATAACTTGCTCACCAATGGATCCTCAGCAGTGAATGAGTGCCGTCAGAATGAGAGTCAATTCACGTTACTCCAGTCCCATCAATTTACATCTTGTGAAGTGAAAAGCTGTGTGCTTATAAGAAACAAACGTATCAGTAAGCAGTGTTTCCCCTAGGTTTATGGCTTTGAGGGCGTTTTTTTTTATGGTTAAATTAAATTGTATTAATCAAAAAGCATGTCTAATTAATTAAAATCATGAAACTTAAACAATTTAACATCAATTTATTAAAGGTTTAACAAAAATATTACATGTTTAGGGCCCTATGAAATGTTTTATTTTTTCCAACCTTATGTTTTATTGTTAATTCTGTTTTAGCATGCCTAATTATTTGAAAGCATAAAAACAAGTTTAATTTATTCTTACAATAGCCTTATGATTTTCTGCTCAGAAATTCTGTGTTGTGTATTTTCATTTTTAAGGCATAAAACATTCATTTAATCTATCTTTTAAGTAATGAAAATTAAACCAATTGTATTTTTTGGAAAATAAAGTTCATTTAATATTACAATTAAAACACTGAATAAATATTGAATGCTTATTCCTTAAAAAATAAGGTTTTAATAATTTTAGTAATAGTATTAGCAGTCTGTTACGTACATTCTACTCAAAAATAGTAATATATTTCTGCCAATGACCTCAAGTTAAACCAAACATTTATTTTGACAGGTTGTCGTGAATACCTTTACATTTCTGTGTGTATATGATATGAGGATAGTTTTACTGAAATGAAACGGTCAAATCCTCATGAAGTGACTCTCAGAGCAGTTCTGGAGATGTTGTTCATGTATTTATGTCCTCATTTAGTGAGACGACAAACGCTGAAATCACCGCGAGCGTCACGCGCTTCAGTACGAGTAGTAAACAAAACCGCACGTCTGAGCCATTCATTAACACAGAGACACGCAGAATTCATATTAAAATAGTCATTTTGTGGCTAATATTTACAAATACTAGGGGTAGTGTGCTCACTTGTGTGTTGGTTGGGTGTGTGTGTGTGTGTGTGTGTGTGTGTGGTGTGGTGTGTGTGTGTGTGTGTGGTGTGCGCGCGTTCATCAGAGCGGAACTCCGCTGTGCATGATACAGAGAGCGCAACCATAACGTAGAGACCGAAATGACATGCCGTTGTGTAAATAAGATAAATAACATAAGGCTATTTAGTTTGTTTAATAAAAGAACAAGGTATAGACATGTTCTATAGGAAAGGTAACTTTAAATGACTTCTGTTGTGATCTGGGGCTATAGAGAAAAAGATAATAATTAAATAACAAATTAAATGACCTTCAGGGGGGGGGCGGGTGGTGACATTGGGGGGTGGGGCCACCCCCCAATATAATGGCGGGGAGAGGGGAAACACTTATTAAGACATTTTTGGTTAAAAAAACGAATCCTCTATCCATAATACTGCTTTCTTCAGTGAAAAAGTAATCTCATCTGAATCAGGAGAGAAAAATGCACAGATCAAGCACTGTTTACAAACCAAAACCTATGTTGGAGGATTTTGATGTGAGAGGACAACAGGAGATATACTTTTTACTGAAGGATATATCATTATGAATGATGTTTTTTATATTTTGGCCAGATGCAAAATTTAAAATTTCTTAATGATATAGATTTATTACAAACACACAGCTTTTCAGTTCACAAGATGTTAAATGACAGACCCATTCACTGCCGAGAATCCATTGGTGAGCAAGGGAGCCCGAGGATGATTACATTTTCAGCAAATTTCCATTTTTGGGTGAATTATTATTATTAAGTGCACTAATGACTACAGACAGTGCGTCATCATAATAAATGACAACTAAAAATATGATAATCTTCACGTGTATATTCTTTTCTGTATTTCATCTACATTCATGCCCAGAAATGTTTGTTTTAAGAATACAGTTTAGTTGGCATCCTGCTCATTGGCTGTTGGCACAGAATGAGAATTTGCATAAGGAGGAAGAGGATCATTTGGCACTGCCGCATGTAGAGCAGAAAGAGGCATTGTCATCAATAATGCATGATCAATCTATTCATCCTTATTAATTATTCATGCTCTCAAAACTAGACAGGAAGGCAAGGTGTGAAATGTATGTCGTCATGTTTTTTTTTTTGGCCGAACAGAGACTATTTTTATTCTATTTCAACACTCGACCCAGGTTTCTGAAGCCTGTCGTAATCACTTTAGCTGGCAGCTGGAATACTTGACGTTTTAACGTGATTCTCTCTGACCTTTACTTCTTGGTCTGAGAGAATTTGCATAGAGAGATGTCTTAAGGCAGATAATCACCCAAGTTCCCTATTACAAATGAAATTTTGATTTGTTGTAATGGGGATTATGGCTAGTGAATGTTCTGAGTGCAAAATTTCTTCCATACAATCATCACTGAACATCTGGTGTACACAAAATTATGCTCAATAGCCAGTAAATTTTACATATAATTAATTTAGTCTGTACCAGTGCCAACAGACAAACAGCACCGGAATAATTAAACAAGCAGTTCAGAAGATATGCTGCTGAAGAAAAACCAGAGGTTACCCCATAACATAAAAAAAGCTCATGAGATCTACAACACCTGAACCTTATTGCTTTAAACTTAAATACAATTTCATGAATGGAGCTTGGTATCCAAAACACGCCTATTCACTAAAACAAGTTACCAAAAAATAATTTCAAAATCCTTAATTAAAAAAAAAAAAAAAACTGTGCTATTATTGCAGATTTGCGTCAATTCAATTGCATATAGAATGCAATTTGTGGTCAGAAGTAAAACTTAGAAACTTCAAACACTACACTCTGACTTTGCCGGGAATATAATATCACTGCAATGTGCACAACTAATGATAAACATTCACTGTTAAGCAAATAAAATGCATCTGTGAGAAACAGTTCCTCTATTAGATGATAATAAACCCTGCAATTGATAAAACCTGTAAATAAGGCAGGGGAAAAAACAGGTAACAATTTCATTTTGTTGTATGTCATCATCTGAGCATTGAACAAGAGGAATATCCCACATCCGACTTGGACACTGTGGGCATATTCACAGAAAAGAGAAATACAAAAACTCTCACCAGTTACAGGAACAATGAGGCCTCCTGTCTCCACACACATAAGGGCCCCACCTACAATTAAAAGTAGAGCAAAGATTTAGAAACAGTGTTATAAGACATATAATTTAGTTTTTTCTTGTCATTGTTTTGACACCAAACACATTTTCCAGCTGAGAACATCTGGTAACCATTGGCATTACCCTCAAGTAGAAACAAAGGCCTGAGCAGATTTTATACGGCACATATGTTGTGAATAAGAATGGGCCGTGTTCTTATTCTGTGTACTAGAGGTGTGTGTAATGCATTCATGTGTTCCTCTGCTTGACTGACTAACTGACTGATGGATTGATTGGCAGTGGCAGGCCTGACTTATTCATGTGGGGCTAGAGGCAGGTTGTCAGGCTGGTTCATTGGGGTTCTGGGAGAGTGCCGGTCCTGCGTCTGGCCCTGGAGAGAAAGGGGCCGCGCGAGCAATGGTCTGGCCCACTCAGGCATAGCCAAGCAATGGGAGACTGCAGCTGTTCTCCCTGGTGTTGACCACTTTTTATCCCACTGCCTGCTCTGGACCCTGACAGACCGGAAACAGTCTGCTACACCTGGCTACACGCAAGCCTTTGCCACCACAATACAAAACTGCTCACACAAACACACACACACACAAAGCCACAGAAGAAAGGCGGCGGCAATTCTGAAGGTATTATTGAGTATGAGGGATTCTCTTCTTTTCACACTGGTGCCTTTGGTTTCAAACCATGATATTAATGTTAAAACACTAGCTGCACTGTTTAACTCTTGATTTTTGTCCCTCTATTGCAAAACCATAATCTTAATATGCAAAGAGAGATGAAGAATCACAGCTGTTTCTGAGAAGATAAGTAGAAAAGACCGAAATAACCTGTATATTATGTACTGTATGCACAACAAGATAACTGATGCACTGATTGGTAAATAATTGTATCACTGTCACTGTAATACACTGTCAAAAGATTTTGGTCAATATACTGTTTAGTCAGTATGTTTAAATTAAGTTAATCTAACCCTTTTTCAGATAATATGCCTTAAAAGTGCTATTAAATATCAGTTTTTTAAATGTTTTTGAAAGAAGTATTTTAATGCTAACCAAAGTTACTTTTTTCATCAAAAACACAATAAAAACAGTAATATTGTGAAATATTATTATAATTTATTTATTATTTTAATGCATTTTAAAATGCAATTCATTCTTGTGGTGCAAAGCTGTATTTTCAGCATTAAACTCCATATTGGGTTCACATGATCCTTCAGAAATCCTTTTAATTTGCTGATTTGCTCAAGAAACATTTCTCATTTTTATCAGTTAATACTGTGCTATTTTTATTTATTTGTAAACTGTGAATAGGAAGTTCATCATCAACAGCATTTATTTGAAATAAGACATTTTATTCTTCACTGAATTCAACCCATGGTAATGTTAGCGGCATGCTCTATTGCTTTAGCTACTGGAATGCTAATACTGTTAAATTGAATTCACTAAAAATGATCTAATTTGATTTGTTAAAGAAAAAGACTATTTGATTACTTTTTAGTACAGTATATTTATAGAATTGTATATTTTAGTACTTAGTATTTCCTCTTCTTTCTGTACATTGTAACGAGACCATAAATTATGTAGGTAACAACAAATTACACTAATCTCAAAATATGAAGCAAATGATTTTCTTTTTAAATGGCAGAAAAATATATATTTTTTAAAATATTAAAAAACAGGTTAAAATATCACGTTATACATGGTTAAGTTGCAGTCTGTACAGAAAGTGACCAGATAAAAACGGTCTACCACAAATAATATGTAACAATGATGTAACAATATTTCAACATGAAATAAAAATGAAAGTGGGAGCAACTGGGGGTTCAGTGCCTTACTCAAGGACACCTCAGTCATGGGGTATTGAAGGTCAAAGAGAGCGCTTTTCATTTACTCCCCCTACCTACAATTCCTGCCAGTATTTGAGACTCAAACCCACGACCGTCGGGTTACAAGTCCAACTTTCTAACCATTAGGCCACAACTACCTAAATGTGATAAGTCTATCATAACTTTGTAAACTACCATACACTCTCAGAAAAAAATGTACAAAATCTAATACATACCATTAAGAACAAAAACAAAACATGGTAAAGAACATGGCAAGAAAAACACTAATGGCACAGGATGAGAGACGGAGGAGGGGGAACAACTGTCATCACAGAGACAAACTGAGATGTAATTAATAAAATAATGTTAGCGCCACCCTCCATTTCCCGTTTCATGGCAGCAACAAGAGGGAGCAACACTTAGCTCCACACTGCTGACTTCATAATCTATTCCCTCTGATTGTCCCTGATTCCCTCTCTTTCTTTCCCCCTCACCGCTTGGCACGCCATCACTAACAAGCTCAACCAGCCACCAATACATCAACTGCTTCTCCTTGTCAGGCCGATCACTTGGCCACATCACACGCAATTACGCCAATTTGCACAAGGCCCATTTTGCATATAAGAAATACATCACGAGCCACGCTCCCCACAATCCTTGATTCTCTTTGAAAAATGTGAGCCGAGATCTGGTGGAAAGAGCTTCAATCGGCAGGGCGTAAAGGCATCTTCTGTGTATGGCTGCTTATTTTTGATGCATGTGAATTTCCATCTGTTTGGTACGTGTTTAAGTGTGTGTTCAAAGACAAAGGTGAAGAATGTGTCTGAGATAACAAGCGGGAGGAAAAAACAGAGCCTTGACGCTTATGCATACATAGCGAATATCCGATGGTGGCAAGATATTGCATTTCCATCTGCTTTTCAAAGGATGCGATGAATATTTAAATATGCATAGAAACTGACAGGCTAACCTATAAAGAATCTGAATGAATAATAAGAGCCAGCTCCTTTGTTGCAAACTTTTCTCGATGCCGCCATGCAACTGAAGAAATAAAGGGAAGGAAGAGAGGAATGTGAAGAAATTGAGCAGGAAGCCGAGGGTTTGAAATTAAAGAATTAGTCAGACAAAGGGACTGACAGGAAATCGAATTTATGGGTTAAAAGAAAAGATAGGACACAGCGACGGAGAAACTTCTGAAGCATTATTTCAAGCTGATCCAACATGCCTCGGTCCACTCCATTTAACCGCTGAGATGCTGAATGGGCTACAACAGTCCTTGGGATTGTTTGCTGCTTGTTTTCTCTTTGAAGTGTGCGGCTTCAAGATGAAGCAGCACAGGTCGTATTCACTTATTTTCAAATGGCAAATATTTACAGCACCAATTTAAAGGCTTTGAGCAAATCATTTTTTGTGGGGTTTGTGTGTAGTTAGATACCACAACCCACATATTCCCTCATGCAGGTTTAGACCGTTTTCCAAGCTTTCTTCATGGGACTTTTTTTTTTATACCAACAAAAACGTTCCCAAATGCTTACAGTTAGTCCAACCAACAGCTGGGTAGGGAAAAGGCGCTTTTCATCCAGAGCGGCTTACTGGAGAAACCTGGGGTTTGATTAAAAAAGCATTAGCAACTAAGAGAGGGCAATATACTGTTCTGTGCTATTTTTCAGTGGCTAAACCTGTTGCGCCACACTAATAGGAAATGAAGACAGTACTGGTTAGACAAAAATAGACAAAAGATTAGAAAAAGGGTCACACTTTATTTTAAGGTCCAATTCTCACTATTATCTATAAATGTTTGCCTCAAACTCCTAATTTGCAGTTTATTAATAGTTAGTAAGGTAGTTGTTAAATGTAATTATTTGGTAGGGTTAAGGGATCTAAAATGTGGTCATGCAGAGTGAGGCATTAAAGTCATATGACGCGATTTCATGTTTTCCTTTGTCTTTGGAGTGTTACATGCAGTTTGTGCATAAAAGATCCGTAAAGTCATAAAGATTAAAGTCTCAAACCCAAAGAGATATTCTTTCTAAAAGTTAAGACTCATCCACACCTTCCTAAAATGCCTCGTTTAAACACGCCCCCACAAATCTACGTCACTGTGTGGGAAGATTTGCATAACACCACCCAAATGTATACGCAAAGGCGGCGGCGTAACTTTTATTCTCACTGTATTATTGTTGCCACCGCTGTCATGCATAAGATTTCCATCACACGCTTGAGGTATTCGGCCAATCACAATGCACTGGATAGCTGGCCAATCAGAGCAGAGCTTTTCAGAACGATGAGCTTTGTAAAAATTGACGTGTTTCAGAAAGGCAGGGCAGAGAGGAGCAACAATAATATATGGTATGTGGAAAATAACGTGTTTTTCAAACCTTTAACTGCTTAAACACATTGCATTGCACCAAATTATGTTTTTTAGCAATGTCATATGACCTCTTTAATATGTGCTTAAGTACTATAAACAGCCAACATGCTAGTGACATGCATGCTAATACGCAACTACCTAATTCTGAAAAATAATCCCTAAACTAAACTGTTACCATAAAAAGGCAGCGTAGCACAAAATAAGAGCTAACATAAATAGATATAATAGATGAAACAGTGTTTTATAAAATACATTTAGAAAAATTTATTTTATTATATAAAAAAATAATCCTACTTAAACAGTGCATTTAAATAATAAAAAATACATATATAAATAAAAGAAGGAACATAAATGAAAACAAAACAAAAAACTTGTGATTGGCCTAACATTTTCTTGGGATCATTACATAAGGATCGTTTTAATATGTTTTCCCCATTTTTCTTTTTTTCCACTTCTCCCGAGACCAAAAGTTTGAATATTATTGCAATCTAAATTGTTGCCTCGAGTTGGATTAATTCCATTTGATTTTTTTTTTTTCCCCAAAAATTGTATAAGGACTTCTTCCTGGTACTTAAACAAGACTTGACAATCGTGCTCAAACCTAGTTCTGCAGCTTCACATCATATGCCTAACTTTCGAGCACAATGTCCACTTATCAAAAATCCCCTACCAATACATACACCAACACCCACTTACACCTTTTTTTTCCTTTACACTTAATGTAGCTCACGTGTATTAAGAAGAAAAGTATATTGCTACTTTGGTTCCAAAAGAAACTCCAGGATAGGCAGCAGAGACAGTTTTCATAACCAAAGCACCTGACATTGGAGCCGCCTGCTATCGCTGTGAACGAGGTTGCAGATCGACACAATTGCTGCATAGAGCAGGAAACACAACGGAGGTGGCACCAAAGAGAGTCACGCGGACCCGGGTACATTCTGGCACGTGGGGCCAAGCCAACTAATTTATGCAAGGATTATGGGAGATACCGAGGGTATGGTGAGCGCATCTCAAAGACGCCTGGGGAGTTCCAGAGGTTCTGATACTGTGGACTAAGTTTGACCCAAGCAGAGCCCACCCCTCCTCCCACAGCCCGCATATAAGCTCGCCCGTATGGAGAGAAGACGTTTAAGCAGTAGTAAAGCAGCTGGATGCTGGAGCGACGGGAGGAAGGAAATATCTAATGGGAAGGCATGTGGAGGCGGCAGTGCAAGGTCTGAGACAGGCAAGCAGGTTAGGGTAATAAAGCCCCTCATCATGGGCCTCTAACATCATAGGCGCTCAATCCACACCAAATGAGACCCGGAGTGATCACAATAACACAAACATACACAGAGAGCTGATCTTGAATCAGCTAATCAATGCATTAGCGAACAGTCCAATTACTCTGCACTAGGCCAAGCAAATGCTTGTGGCTTTCCAAAAACTGCAAATTAGGAAGCTCAGATAGGGCTTCTCCATCTTGGAAACAGCTTGCCCTCCCATTTCTCCTCCCATGTTCCATGTCGCTCTACCTCCCTGCCTACTGATGGAATAAATCATGGTGGCGCGATAGTTTTAATGGCTTTTTAATGAGTCTAATGTTTTCTGTTTTAATGAACTTCTTACATCAGCTTTAATCATTCTGAAGGAATGAGAAATGATTGAGGAATGGCCTACATTAATTTAATTTACTGTTCAATCTGCCCAGCAGTCTCCTCCAACCAGAAACAACAGAGCGAGAGGGAGGGAACAGGGCGACAAAGGAACTTGTCTGGTCTGATCTGCGGAGGCAAACAAGTGTAATTTACGACGCGACATTAAAGGCTTGTTGTTTCTTCCTTATCACCAATTAAATAGCTTTGTTGTGACCCATTGATTTGGGTTAAAATCCCACAAAATAAAGTGTGGCTTAGAGCATCAATGCATTAATCAGTCTAGACAACTGCTTGTTCCTCTGGTATGAGCATGTCAATCACTTTGAAAAACACCGGGGATTGGGCTGACGGGGATGGAGGGCCCTGGATATGAATGGATAAGATGCTGTCAACTAGAATGTTGGGAAAAAATTAAGATTGATTTCGATTCGTCATTAATTCTTCAGGCAACGGACACCTGTCTGTCCACCATGCATTTCATTTAGAGGAGGCAAAACTAATAAACACCTGTTATCCTTAGTATAACCCAATTTACATTTACACAATTGTATTCAGTTTTACTCGTACCAAACATGTGTGCATGTTTGTATAGAAGCCTTCCAGCATGTATTACCAAGTCATGATAAGTTTATTACAGTCTCAGATCTTTAAAAGCATGGGGCGGTGATATTTGCACATAATATACCTGTACATAGGACATTTAGCTCTGTCATGAAAACAAATTCCTCGTATGTGTAAACCTGGCAATAAAAACTCATTCTGATTCTGATTCTGATTCTGATGCTTTTACCATCATTACGGTACCAAGCAAAAGTCACTTTGGATCAATGACCATGGGGTGTCTGTCCATTCATAACATGAATTGAGTATCACCTGAATGCCATAAACACAGCTAAAGGGTTAAAATAAATAAATAAAAATTAAAAGACAAATTTAATCTTCAGTAAGCTTGTAGCTGTTGCGTGAAGAGGCGTAGCCCCGGAATCGAGACGACAGAAACAATAACTCAACAGCCGACTCATCACAGCACTGTTGAATATTTAAGACTTAAGATCAATGATTTCTTTTCTCACTTGCATGATATACACATTACAATTAGCCTTTCCCTCCTCACAGCCAGTGTCATCACCAACAGTTTTAAATTCAACCTTCAAGATTTTCCCCTTTACATGCAAAATTGGTCCTTAAATCCGCTCGAAAGGTGAATGGTTGTATAAAGAGTCCTTAATTACCATTATGTTCAAAAGTATAAAAAAAAATAATCCCTTACTGATCCACAAGGAGTTTTGCCATTCAGCCACCCAACAGGAGAGTGCATTATCTCTACGCACAGGATGTATAAAATTCAATATCCAGATGACACCAGAAAACCATCTATCAAGGATTAAGGTTCCCTAATGAATTAACATGACTCGCTTGTACCCTGTCTGTCTCGCCAAGCATTTTTTACAAGAGCGCATCAAATGATATAAAAAGTTATATATATTCTTTCAGAAATTAATGATTTTATTCAGCTAGGATTCCTTAAATGTATCAAAAGCAGCGGTAAATACATTTATAATGTTACAAAGATTTTTCTATCAAAAAAATGTTGTTTTTTTTACTTTTTATTCATCACATAGTCCTGAAAAAAAAAAGTATCACGGTTTTTACAATAATATTAGGCAGCACTATTATTATTATTAGTATTATTTTCAGTACGACGCATAATAAAAAATTATACATTGCGACTAGCTGTAATCAATCGTGAAAAATTGGATGTTTAAGTGGATTAATAGATGCTGTTAGTTATATATACATATAATAAGTAAACATAGTTACGAGTTGGCTGCTTTTAAACCGTTTTTTATTTATTGGGTTTAGTTTATTTTGCATTATATCCAAAAATACAGGAAAAAGCAAAAATACAAGATGGAATAGAATTTACAAGAAAATAAAATTTATATACAGTGGTTTTTTCATCAGCTTTATCGCCACAGGAATAAATTACATTAACAATATTAAATAGAAAAAAAAACTTTTTCCATTGTTTGTACTGTAAATTAGTGCAGCCTTGATTATAAGGAATGTCTTTCATGCATAAGAAAATTCTTACCCACCACAAACTTCTAAATAGTAAAAATGACATCTGAATGAAAGTGTATATGTGTGTACAATTTATAAAAACAAATAATAAAATTGAAACATAAAATATATAAAATAGCAGGCTTTATACTATATGAAAACCACTATGGCACAAAGGCATTCAATCTTCTGAGGTATTCAAGCTTTTCACAGCTGTTGTGTGAAGTGATGGTTCAGATTATGTGGATTTTGCTGGCAAATTAGATTTTTTGCTTAAACAAAGCATTAACATGAAGGCTCCACCTGCATTCATCCCGTTTCCATCTTTATCCATCATTATAACTTTACTGAAGGCCAAACCAAGGACAACCCAGCAATCGGGCACAAGTGCAAATCCCAATTTCAGCTGGAGGTTTTTATAGGTCTGTTCTCATCCCCTCTAGCTGAAATTGCTTTGTGTTACTTTAAATGTTTGTCCTTTATGGATGTGGCTGCAAGGTTCAGCTCTACTGGCCATATAACACATCACTGCAATCCTTATAGGAAAAGCTGAGGGATGTTTAATGACCCAGGGCTGTATCTCTCAGTGGCTACTGACCAGATGATGAAGGTGCTTAACACTGACACACAAACTCAAATACACCTTAAAATACACAAACATTTAGTGACACAAGCAGCACTCTGTTTGTGTGCTTGGAAGTGTGAGCTGTATCTCACTTTTAGCTGCCATGATTACAGTGTGTGCAGGTCAGCGCTCCCACTCAGTGCACACAATTTACATTTCCATTTGTTTTCCCAGAATCACAGCCCAGAGACGGGGACGAGGCCTCTCCAAAGAAGCTCAAAGTGTTTGATTACCATGCTGCATAAACATTGCAGTAACTTTGAAAACTGAAAGAAAAATAAATAAGAAAAACAAAATTTAAAAAAGATGTTTCGGCTGAGTTGCAGTGTGACGGTCATGCAGTACCATTATCGGCTTTGCCTTGCACTGATAGGACCACACAATTTCACGATAAGAAATACCTCAACTTCAAATGTGAAATGTATGCATTTCTTTTCATCGAGAACAGTAATCAATATAACAGAACTACAAAATGTAACTTTTCCAATATGTTTACTGGCAACTTAGCATTGCCATACGTGATCACAAACAACAGATACCAGACTTAATGTTGTGTTATGTTTTTATGCTATTTGTAAATTGCTACCGAATAAAAGGTGCCACATTTTCTATAGAGGAACTGATTTTTAGCAGTACTTAATAACCTTTGAAGAGAGATCTACCTGAAGTTGTTAATGTATACTATACAATAATGTATACGTCTGTTGAAGTCATCATATATACTGTACTGTATATACTTCTGTTTAACACAATAGAAGAAATTTTGAAGAATGTTGGTAACTAAGCAGTTAGCGGTAGTCATTAACTGTCATACTATGGAAAAAAATTTAATATTTTTAAAACATACTCAACAATCTTTGTTTTTTTACAATTTTACATTTTTTTGTGCAAGTAAATTTTTAAAACATGTTTGCTTCAAAATAAAATTTGTAATATTGTGATTTGTTGCAAGCTTGTCCCCATGGAAAAAAAGAATGAATAGGAAAAATACTTCCAGAACCAAGATGTCTTAAAAGTAGTCAGATTTCATTGACCTCCAAATGGTCTGACATTTAGAATGCACATGGTGGACACTATAATTCTTTTTAATCTGGACAGAAAAGGGAACCTGAACTTTACCCATTAAGAACCAGATCACATAAAAAGAAAAAAAATCCAAACAACTTAACAACCACATCGAAGTGTCATAGCAAGTGTAGTATGCTAGTATGAGATAGGAGACAGCAATGTTACTAGGTAAAGTATGTTGATAAGTCGGAACGGGAGAGCCCCGAGGGTCTGAGTTGGGAAGGAGATGGGAGGAGGGCCGGGCGAAAGGGACGTATTTAGAGGAAGCCTCACCTGCAGCACCCACCGAAACAGCTCATCTTTTTAAATCATGAATGTCACTGAAATACAATTTCACTTTGACTACGGGCCACTCCACCTGTCCTTATGCTGATGCTACTCGCTTTGTGGAGCAGAAGTGATTTTAAGAGAGAGAGAAAGAAATGGAGAACACATTCTCTACAGTTCTATTCAACCTCGACAATGAATCTCCTTCTGACTGTCTATGAAGGATCAGATTGCATGAAGAAAATACAATGTTTGAGAAAGAGAAAACCAACAAAATGAAAACTCTAGCATCTAGTTCACCCTAATAAAAAGTCCAGAACACATGGAAACAAAGCTAGCATATAGAAAAAGCACACGGTAGTGATGTCTGATTCCTGGTGAACAAATCTTTTTGAATCGAATGATTCAAATGATTTGACTAAGATGATTTGCAAAGCAAAACAATTTGTAACCTTTTTTGGGTGTATGATTTTTTTTTTTTTTAAATGGGCCAAAATGTTATTTATCTTTACAAAAATGAAACAACAACTGAAAAACACTAATTAAACTAAGTACAGTACAGTAACAATATATTTATTTCATTATAAAAACTAATATAAAAAAATGCTGTACAGGAACTTCTGGGAACCAGTGAATCAGTTCATTGAAGCAACCCATCTGAATTAGCCTAACTGAATCACTAAAACCAACTGCAACTCTAGCCAGCAGACATGAGGGTGTGGAAAGATACTAGGAAAATATAGAAGACAGGACGGAGAAAAAGAGAGATTTACGTCAACAGCTAACAGACCTAATCAGAGAGGAGATGGAAACGTCCAGACTGTCACAGCGACAGATTAGTGATTGTAAGGTGACCTGAAGGCAGTGACATCTCTTGTTTATTCCCCCAACTGCTTAACGTCTGGGCCAGTCGCTGCTGTGAGCCTCGCACCAGAGGCCAGAGACATCTGTCAGCCCTGACAGGACCCACACAGATGGATGCTGGGACGACAACATCATATATTTCTGCTGTGTGACATTAAAGGCAATCAGGCAGAGAAACGGTCAGCTAAGCTAAAGCATGTGTCCATGACTTGTCCTTCAACGCTGAAGACCCTGCATCCACCTTTGTGTCAAACACACACACACACAAAAAAAAAAAAGTATTTTGAAGAATGCTTTAACTGGTTTGTTGCAAAACACTGGACACCAACAACTTTGATTATGTGTACAAAAAATGTCGTCTTCTGTGTTCAATGTCAGTCAGGTTTGGAACAACATGAGGATGAATAAATGATAACAGAATTTTTGGGTACATTTTCCCTTTAAAAAACAAAGATGATTCGTTATCAGTCAATAGATAGCTCTACCAAAAGCATAAAAACTCATTTTCCAAAGCAAATCCAATGACACAGTCCATTGCTGCATTTTGCGACGATTATTGATTTGGCAGCTGCTTACGGACTTAAAATTTTGCCAAAGAATTGTACACATATGCCTCTATGAGAACAGACAAACATCAGTGCTATCAAGCACACAATAAAATCCGCCATCTCTCTCTTCCTCCACTTCCCTCCATCGCACTCGCAGAAACACTTATTTGCCACACCGAATTTGGCAAAGGGGTAGAAGGGTTACCATCTGTTAGAAAGAGCCGTACAATGCGAGATTTAGTTTTTAATAGCTGACTACAGAGGAGAGACAGGCCCCTTCACACCAGTTGGCAGCATCTGATGATTAGAAGAAGAGGAGGGAAAAAATGGTAAAAAATTAGAATGTTAGGCAATCAGCCATCTGGAATACTCTGCCGAATATTCAAACAATTTTCAGACAAAGAAGAGAATTGGCAGACTGCTTCCAAGAGGGCTCAATTTAGTTTGAAAAATGGTGCTCATATATCTAACGGGGGATGCAGGCAGGGGGAAGGAGAGCTCGTTCCATCCAATCAGAGCCCTTGGCGTACACTCAATTACATCTAAACAGTCGCAATGAGAGAAAATATAAAAATACATTCGTCCTAATTGAGAACAGGTCTTTTTGTTTAGCTTTTCTGCATCCCGATCAAAACGGATGCGATTTTGTCGAGATTAAGACACCAACTGCTCTAATTCATTAGAAGAGAAAAGAGAAGAAAAACAGGCTTTTACACATCACATCTGTTCCCCCTATGACTGACTAATAGATGGCAGAGTACGTCTCCCCACAGTGCTTTTGGAGATGGGGAATGGAGGAACCAGATGAATCCATAGTGGGCGAGTAGAGGTGATTCATCTTGGTGGAGCTGCTAACCCACCGACCCGCCCCCCTCGAGTGCACACGCAGGCGCACCAGCCCAGGAGACGGATGGAGCCAACAGTCAGCTTCACACCATTTACCTCCTCAAGGCTGCTGATGCGAGGCGCTGGAAAAGGGGGTTATATACGAGCTGGAGAAAGAGAACGAGAGGGGGAAACGAAAGACAGGGTAGACCGTAAACGAAGGGCAATCTGCTCGTCGCGCATGACTGGTTAAATCGGAGATGCTACCTTGAGACTTTCTGCAGGGAGAGTCTCTGGAGCTCTCTGTAATGGTGACTGAATACCGGTACAAGCACAGCCCGGCTCTGCTTACCTCCGCTCGCTCTCGTGAGACCAACACCAGCTTACTGTCACAAAATATGCTTCTGTGCTGAATTACCACAACACAATATCGGAATTAAACACTGCGCTGCGTCTTCCTGCGGTCATAATCTTTGATTTAGGTATGGAATATTTATAGTGCTTGCTAGTTCCTCTTAATGCAAGGTTCGGGTGCTAATCTAATACCTATCAATTACACAAGAATGTATAGTTTGCCTCTCTCCTGGCGATCATGGCTATAAGCGTCCCTCCAACACCTCAATATCATCTTTCTATAATCTACAACTAAATAAAATAAGGGGAAAATTGCTTCTTTGCACAGCAGGACCTTTATCCTGAGAACTGAGCCCCCTCACCTTTTAGGATCAGATGAGGAAGTGAAATGCTTAATTTAAAGACTCCATTCAAATGTTTTGATCTTTTATATACTTGGATGCAATTCTTTCTGTCCTTTATGACTGGTGCTTGCCAGATTGTATGATATGACCCTGGTGAAAAGCACACTTTGGCATATCATACAATCTGGAGTGGATGTGAAAATCTATGGACGTTAGAATAATTGAATTGGATCATAATCATTTCCATCTTCGTGTAACAGCTAATTCAATGGCATCCACGTCATCAGCAAAAATGAACACTAATATGACTTCTTTTGCTTGCGCAGATCACTGACGCACTACCAGCAGGAAATCTGAGACTTTTGTCTGCATTCAAAATGTACACATCTCAAAAGAGCCTAATATTCCCCATTTAGAAAGTAACAGACATCAATGACGGGGCAACATCTTCATATGAACCGAGACTGGTCTTTTCTTTCTTGCATCTATTTAACCACCTACAGTCATATTAACTCCACACTGAGTTACACTGCAATTCTAAATTCTAAATGAAGGCATCTCTACCATTTAGAAGTTTATTTTGCTCTCCAAGGCTGCACTTGATCAAAAATACTCAAATGAATTATTATAAATTTGAATAATATAGTATTACAATTATTATATTCTTACAGTTTAAAATAACTGTTTTCTATTTTACTATATTTAAAAATGCAATTTATTCATGTGATGCAAAGCTGAATTTTCAGCAGCAATTACTCTAATCTTCAATGTCACATGATTCTTCAGAAATCATTGTAATGTTTTTTTTCCAGGATTTTTAGATAAATAGAAAGCTTAAAAGTACAGCTTTTATTTGAAATATTTTGCAACATTATAAATGTCTTTACTGTCACTTTTGGTCAATTTAAAATTTCCTGTATTTTTTTTAAAACTCTGAAGTCTTACTGAAGACTTAAAACTCTTGAATGGTAGAGTATATGCTAATTCTCCTGCACAGCCAAATTGAAAACAAGACACATACAAAGTATAATGAAAACTGCATTTTACTTGAGTACAACATATATCTACAAAACATATCTAAAATGTTAACAATGCTATTGCTGCCTTGAAAGCACAGCATTGTAAATCTAGTTGTCTTCTGAAACACATTAATAGTACATAGCTATCCAAGGCTCAGTATTGGTTGCGTGAGAGCTGATGATGCATTTCACTTGGCTATCGCTAGAGGTGGCAAGTGTGTATAGAGTCATGCGTTATTTAACAACCAGGACACAGATGCGTGCGCAAGTGTGTTTTTGAAAAGGGTTATGGCATTTGTCGCCTTCTAATGCACTACAATGAATGCCCTTACCGGACACACACACACACACACACACAATCTCACATCCACTCATTACCCAACAAGAATCCAATTACTTAACTCTGCTTCAGGTTCTATTGCTTCTTGGCTTCACCACCCTGCCAATCCCTCCGTAATCTCCTCTAACAGTCCGCACCCCCTCAGCTCCAGCACACATAGGGTCCGCTCCTGACCCCCTATAAGAACCTGATTAAATGAAAATTGTGATGCCCATCTCACACTCCCTGGGCCAATGAATACCAATGAGAGACATGTTTTACTGGCGTCTTTCTGTGTGGTCTTATTTCTCTGTATTGTAACTGGCCTTGTGACAGTCTGTTAGATAGAAAGAGAGTAAACAGGTGGGTGATAGAGATGGCATTAACCCTGCTAAAGAGATTCCCAGAAAATTCAGACAGAAAGTGTTAAGCTCAGATTTTTTTTCCCCTCTAAACTTGGGTTAATTTATGATTTGGTATTGTTGGTATGTAGCATTCATATATGCTGTCTTTCTCTCAGTTGATTTCTTCAAGAGTGTGGTGGACTGCACGATCACTTATTAAACTCAATAATGAAGAGGTCATGCATAATTTAATTTGCTGTAGGAGGGCCTGGGGACATTTTCTTATTTCAATAAAATACTTGATATTTTCATTTGAAAGGCCATAATTCTACTGCTGTGACAGATATTGGGGTCACTAATGGTAAATGGGCGATTTATGGATTCAGCTCGGCTGGAAAATTTGCTGTTGGGTCCTCGCCAGTTCCTCCAGAGCAAACCCATTCAACGTCCTTTAATTCTCCCTACCAATGTAATGCCAGCAGGATCACTCCTGAATCACCTATGAATCATGTGAATTACCTCAATATTGAAACCTTCCCTCACTTTCCAATGTGCTTCGTGTGTCCTTCTTATACCAAACGAACACCTTAACAGTTTGTTTACATCCTCAGTTCAGTCTCTGGTCTCTAAAAGTTTTGAGTGGTTCAAATGTATAGTTTCTCTTTCTGTGTGGTTATACACCACAGGTCTGTAAACCACTGGTGTCCATCACTTAGAAATTTTCAGGGATATTAAAAGGGGACGCAATAAAAATAAAAGCAAAATTCATACATAAAATATTAATGACCTTGAAGGCACTTTAGGCTTAACAAGTGCACGCCTAAAGCAGGGCATCATGTGAAACGGCAGTGGAAATAAAGCAGCCGGTGCTGTGAGCGATTGAATACATATTTAAAGACCCTAAGCTGCTCAATGCTGTTTTACTGTGAAGAAATTACAACAGGACCCTGTCCAATCCCGTCGGCCCATGGGACAGCAAGCAGATGCAATTATAAAAAAAAAAAAAAACTGATATTTCCCCATAAAGGAAAGAGAAAAACAGCATTAAGCCAAATGTAATATTCAAATGGGAGTGCTGCACGCATTTAAGGAAATATTTTTCTTCAGTTCCATTTTATAAAGTGAGAATGTGGCAGTTCCAGCTGGAAATTAAATTAATTGAAAACATTTAGGAATCTCAGTGGAATATTAATATATTTGAATATTTATTCAAGAATATTTGTCCCACTGTTTTATAAAATGTGAGTTATGGTAAAATACTTATGAAATTATTTGTATATACAAGATTAGTTTTATCAATAGCCTATGTGATGTTGTAAGGAAGATTTTGACTCGTTTCCTCGGGTTAACAAAAACAAAAATTCAGTTTACAATAAGACACGTAGTGCACAGGAAAGGGAAACTAAATAGCCTAAACACTACATAGGCGCACCAGTATAAATGCCACAATGCACATAGTTCTAGAAGCATAGCCACCAGACTTAAACATTGTGTGCTAGCATGAAACTAATGTGACAGATGCATTCACTTTGTCTATGTAGTTATATCCAAACTGCAATAATCATGTAAAGCAAGTAACCATGCTAACTTCCAAACAGCACATTTGAGGATAGCATGATGGAATATTTTTAAATAAATATTTTATATAGAGAGTGTGTATAGAGTGTTATATACAGTATATTATTTTGCAATGACATCATATGGCCATGCTTAATGGAGTGTCTTGGTTCCAGCAGTATAGTCTTGACCTTTGCCTGTGGAATGTGAGCCTACACAGAACCGTATTTTTCTTTAATATGAGTAGCGTCAGCTGTCTGGTCCCATGGGAACAGTAGTGAGAACATCATGCTGGTCCAAATGGCTTTCTATCAAATGTGTCCATCTTTATTCTGTCTCATCCTCCTCTCCCTAAAGGACCGCAGGAGTCAGATTACATAGTCCCCCCTTGGTCACTAAAGGGAGAAAGAGAGAAAAACAATCAAAGAGGAACAAGACAGGTAGAAAGGGCCAGTGATATGCGTTGGTTTGAGTTGTTAGAGCAGGGCCAGTAATGCACTGAAGTCTGAATGTTATTAATTGCATCATATATTTATTGTCTTTATCTTAAGCTTATGGAAAATCTGAAAGGCAACCTGGAAAGTGATACTATCAATTTCTAGCTTTGTGATTTCTCCCTTTCATTCATCTTGTATGTGTTGCCCATGAGAAATAATCACTTTTACAAGACCAAGTAGAGTTTCTCCTTAAGAGAAGCTCAGTTGTGCAACCACTGCAAACCAAGTGATCTTCTACAAGAGCTTAATCCTCGATAAGAAACACATTCAGTCTTTTGCACTGTTTATATGGCATGATAAAAGCAGTGGATATTACAAAAGAGAAAATGTACCAAAAGCAGTTTTTTTGGAAAAGCATTAACTGGAACTAACTGGCAGTCTAAAAAAAGAAAAGAAGTGTGTTTGTGTGTGTTTTGGGGATAGTTGCACTGTGAGAGCATCATTTCCATATTGCTAATGGAACTCCCTGCCATCACTAAATCACATGAACACCATGCAGCCAGCATGAATGTCAAATTCAGAGGTGTTCTGAATCACCATGGCTGTTAAAATTTTTGCCGAAAGAGTTGTGGGGGGGTGGAGAGATGTGAAAGCTGTCTTTAGAGATGCTATAATAACTCAAGGAGGATTTTCACTGTTCTTTGTGGTGTTCATAGCTTCTTTAAAAGTGAGCTGTGAAAACAGTCAGTATTTAAGGTCTCACCTGATTATAAAAGGTTCTAGTTAGGTGAGATGCCCAACGAACAACAACACTGTAATTGTTTCTGACAAAGCAGGTGAGAATAGTCTCTCCTTACATACCGCTGAGATAATTAACATGAGTAAGTAAAGCTGTCCACCGAAAGAGTCACTTGTGGCCTTCCGTACTAGTGAGACTTAAGTTGATTCACCAGATTGTGCCAGTTATATCGTCAGTGAACCTTCAAAAAGTCGTTTTTTTTAAAACGACTTCTAACGAGTTCCTCCTTTTTTATAGGAGGACAAGATTTTCCTATTATGGCAAGCATCCAATTACTGTTGATATCACAGGAAGAGAGAAGAGGCTTGTCTAAAATTGTACTTTTATACAGTTTTGTTCAGGTATGGTGGTTCTGGTCTCTCAGAACCAATATTAATAAACTAAACGGCAGCAAAATAGTCCAAATCTATTCAGATTTACTCAAACATGTTCTTAACCCCCATAAACTCAATAATAAACATAACACCCATAAACTTGAGATTTCTCAGCCAATTAATTGACCAGCTGTTCCTGAAAAACAAGGGGTCCATGGGGAAACGCTGACTGGTCACCTGTGTGACCTCACTCTGAAAGAGCAGCCGGGGGAAGAGCTCCATTAATGAGTTTGTTTACCTGTTAGTTCCACCTTGCACCTCATATTTTGCATTTTCAGCATGCTCAGCACTGAGCCACAATGCCCCGGAACATACAGTGGGTACGGAAAGTATTCAGACCCCCTTAAATTTTTCACTCTTTGTTATATTGCAGCCATTTGCTTAAATCATTTAAGTTAATTTTTTTTCCTCATTAAACGTACACACAGCACCCCATATTGACAAAAAAAAACACAGAATTGTTGACATTTATTAAAAAAGAAAAACTGAAATAACACATGGTCCTAAGTATTCAGACCCTTTGCTGTGTGACACTCATATATTTAACTCAGGTGCTGTACATTTCTTCTGATCATCCTTGAGATGTTTCTACACCTTCATTTGAGTCCAGCTGTGTTTGATTATACTGATTGGACTTGATTAGGAAAGCCACACACCTGTCTATATAAGACCTTACAGCTCACAGTGCATGTCAGAGCAAATGAGATCATGAGGTCAAAGGAACTGCCTGAAAAGCTCAGACAGAATTGTGGCAAGGCACAGATATAGCCAAGGTTACAAAAAAAATTCTGCTACACTTAAGGTTCCTAAGAGCACAGTGGCCCCCATAATCCTTAAATGAAAGACGTTTGGGACGACCAGAACCCTTCCTAGGAGCTGGCAGTCCGGCCAAACTGAGCTATCGGGGGAGGAGAGCCTTGGTGAGAGAGGTAAAGAAAAACCCAAAGATCACTGTAGCTGAGCTCCAGAGATGCAGTCGGAAGATTGGAGAAAGTTGTAGAAAGTCAAATATCACTGCAGCCCTCCACCAGTCGGGACTTTATGGCAGAGTGGCCCGACGGAAGCCTCTCCTCAGTGCAACACACATGAAAGCCCGCATGGAGTTTGCTAAAAAACACTTGAAGGACTCCAAGATGGTGAGAAATAGATTCTCTGGTCTGATGAGACCAAGAAAGAACATTTTGGCCTTAATTCTAAGCAGTATGAGCAGGCACTGCTCATCACCTGTCCAATAAAGTCCCAACAGTGAAGCATGGTGGTGACAGCATCATGCTGTGGGGGTGTTTTTCAGCTGCAGGGACAGGACGACTGGTTGCAATCGAGGGAAAGATGAATGCGGCACAGGGATATCCTGGACAAAAACCTTCTCCAGAGTGCTCAGGACCTCGTACAGGGATATCCTGGACGAAAACCTTCCAACAAGACAATGACCCTAAGCACAGCTAAAATAATGAAGGAGTGGCTTTACAACAACTCTGTGACTGTTCTTGAAGGGCCCAGCCAGAGCCCTGACTTAAACCCAATGAGCATCTCTGGAGAGACCTAAAAATGGCTATCCACCAACGTTTACCATCCAACCTGACAGAACTGGAGGATCTGCAAGGAGGAATGGCAGAGGATCCCAAATCCAGGTGTGAAAAACTTGTTGCATCTTTCCCAAAAGACTCATGGCTTTAATGGCTGTATTAGATCAAAAGGGTGCTTATACTAAATACTGAGCAAAGGGTTCCGAATACTAGGCAATGATATTCAGTTTTGTTCTTTTTTTTAAAAAATAAATACTGCAAAATGTCAACAAGTCTGTGTCTTAATGTCAATTGCGGGTGTTGCTGTGTGTCCATTAATGAGGGAAACAAAAAAAAATTAATTAAATGATGTTGCAAATGACTGCAATTATAACAACGAAGTGCGGGTGACAAATTTAGGGGGGGAGAGGTTCTTACTTCCTTTCCGTACCCACTGTATATGACCATAATTTGATCATAAAATGCTGGTTAAAAGCTACAAAGTGAACATAAATGTGCTTACAAGTTAATCAACAGCTATTGTGTGTGTAAAATTACACTGATATTAAAACTAAAACTAGGCCTAAAGACAGCAGAATGGATTAACAAAAAATGTTAAATGTGTTAAACTGAGCTGGTTGCTTGAAGTATTATCAAATTGGTTAAATAACTATCATTATATATAACTATATATTATCAAATAATTTAAATAGCATCACTTCAAGCTGTAATTTTGAGGAAAAATAAGTAAATATTCAAGCAGCAGGTTAAAAATAAGTTAACCCAATTCAAGCAGCCAAAGGATGTAAAGGTTACAAAGGTGTCAATGACCAGACGCTAAAGTCTGCAGAGCTGCACAAAAATTGTATTGGAGCAAAATCTGTTTAGGACTGGATATGACATATTTCAATTAAATGTCTATAATCTGCTGACTTATGAAGGGATAATTATTTCCATTTTATGGCTGAAAACCAATAAACAGCTGATATTAAATTATCATTAAAAGCTGATTTCTACATTCTACATATTCAACATTTTTATGTCTAAAATAAATATATATATATATATAAAAAGCTAAAATAAATCAATTCAATGCTACTGTAATGTCAAAAGTTTAGAAATTACACATTACAAAATGTACATCAGCATCAATAATAAATACATCATAATAATAATAAAAAATTAAATAATACAACCAGCAGCCATATCACCCTGTAGCCCAAGACTGGTTGCCTACTGAAGCTAAGCAGGGTTGAGCCTGATCAGAACCTGGATGGGAGACCTCCTGGGAAAAAAAGTTGCTGCTGGAAGAGGTGTTAGAGAGACCAGCAGGGGGTGCTCACCCTGCAGTATGTGTGGGTCCTAACGCCCCAGTATAATGACGGGGACACTATACTGTCAAAAAAAAGCACCGTCTTTCGGATGAGACGTTAAACCAAGGTCCTGACTCTCAGTGGTCATTAAAAATCCCATGGCACTTCTCGTAAAAGAGTAGGGGTGTAACCCCAGTGTCCTGGCCAAATTGCCCCCCTGGCCTTTGTCAATCATGTCCTCCTAATAATCCCCATCCACTTGACTGGCTATATGACTCTCTCTCCTCTCCACCTGTAACTGGTGTGTGGTGAGCGCACTGGCGCAGTTGTCCTGTGGCTGCCGTCGCACCATCCAAGTGGATGCTGCACACTGGTGGTGGTTGAGGAGAGACCCACCCCCATATGATTGTAAGCGTTTGGGTGCTACAAACATATACACAAAGGGCTACTATAATGCCTCATTCCATTCATAGGTATATATATATATATATATAAAATATCAGTTGGCAGGGTCAAATTTGATATATTCTTCAAGGGTTTCAACACGGTAATGTTAAGGGGCTAAAAATACTACACTCAATGGTAGATTAAAGCATAAATCAAATTCATTCTAAATATTTCATTAACACTAACAGTCAGAATTCATAAATCACAGCTGACACCTGTACCAAATCCATGGAGTTTTATGGAGAGCTGTAACGGGGGTAAATTCCATGTGGTCCTAAAAATATCTTACCAGTTATTATGGACACATCAGTTTAAAATGTATTGTGATTGTGTTTGATTACTGCAACGACGTACGGTCGGCCAGACCTCGGCAGCCGTTGGGAGCTGCTTTGTTCTCCTGTCTGGATTGGTGCCGTTGAATGAGAGGTCGCATCGGGCCCTCAGGCACCTCACCCAATCCAGCTAACAGGCTCACTGTGGATATTGCTTACACTCACTTCCCAAAAACGATTTGTTTTCCTCCGCTCAACCTGAGCGGCTCTGAAGATGTAATACCATAAAAGCGTGAAATCAATAGCCCCGAAAAGCTACTCTCATTTATTATTTTGACGGAGAAAAACCCAAATAACCAAAGCATTCTGGGTACGTGTGAAGACTGGAGAACTCAACGACATACGACTACAAAGGAGGACACATTCTAATGCACTTTTAAAGCTATGGCTGCTCACATACACACTTAAACAAAATGCACCTTATAGAGAAAGCAGAAGAAGAACACACCCCATGCCTACACTTTCAGTCTTCTTAACCTGCACTGTGCAGTGCTGTCCAGCAGATGGCAATGTTTAGGAAATATTCCTAACTTAAAATCAATTCCTTTAGGGCAGTGGTTTAAAACTCACTCTATCTCTCTTCTCTCTTCTAGATATTATATTATATATATATATATATTATATATATATATAGATATATATATAGATATGACGTTGCTGTATTACAGGAAAATATATAGAAACATTTGCTAATTTCAGTGTTAGTAGCCACAAAAAGTAAAATTATCAAAGAAGCCATGATTTACCCAATACGTGGAAGCACACTAGCTGAATATGAGTGACTTTTGATATCATTTTTATGAATATGTATATACATTTTTAAAGTGTTTTTCATGTAAAATACTAGATCAACTATTCTATTTAAAATTTTGATAAATCCGTTAAATAACTGAATAACCCATGACAGACAAAGCAGAATTTAAGAGATTAATCTAAAAGGGAAACGTATTCAATGCCTTATAGTCATATGCCTATTTACATATTTAATTGCCCATATTTTAATTGAAGATATGTCATAATAGCAACACTATTGAATGATTTCACTTAATTAGCCTATAGGTTTTAATGAAAAGCGAAGATGTCTGAAATGTACATCTATATCATGGAAATATTAAACCATGACCCTAATAATTGAGTATTTAGTTTAAAAATAATAACACTAGTAACAACAACAAGTCACTTGGGGCCTTCTCTGCCAATTCTGGGGGTGGGGGAATATCATCTCACCCCCAAGGGGTCTAATTTTATCTTCTTCTTTTTTTTCCAAAATAAAAACTATAAAATTTACTCCACAAATCTAAAAACATATGTCCACAAATCCCTCATTAATAAAAAAAAATAATAATAATAATAATGTCATAGATTGATATTTTCCAGAAACACAAAATTAGATCAATTAATAAATCTCACAAATAGCCTATTCATATTTAGACAAATTTACAAAATTAATAAGTGTAGTAATTTACATATTCATGTACACACAAATGCATAGATGGAAAAACTAAAAAATAATAATGAGATAAGAAATATGGGGAGAAACAAATGAGAGAAAAAAATAAGGTTGCCTTAGGGAAAAACAAGCAAACAAGTCTAAACCAAAGCTAAAGTTTAGAATGTAAAATTCTGCTAATGTATTCAAGTACAATTACAATACAAAGTAAAATCTAAAATATATGACTCAAGAGTTTATAAAGTTCATCACATTCTGCTTTCAAGGAGATTAAATAACTTCAATGTTTTATTCACCTGCTGAAATCACTTTTGAAAGGCAACACTCAGTACATATGTTCATATCCTCTCCTCTCTTTCTCATACTCTCCAGTTCAGCCCTTTTCTGTCTTCTGTTCCTCTTTATTTTCTTTCTCTACCTAAAACCCCTCTCTAATACGTGATGGAATACATTAGAAAGATTGCCTCTCTCCAGCTCAGCAGTGATAATAGCTTACCGGCTGTAGATGAAAATCAAGTCACTTTACTGTAAATGAGCACTGCAAACCGGCTCCTAACACATGTGGAAGGAAATCAATGAGATGTGCTAAAAGTCCCCGGTGCCTTATTTCATCTCCCATTGGAGAAGAATTTGGAATTAGGAGACCTGGAGAAAAAAATTGCTCAAATCCATTGAGGATGTAGAGGTGGCGTGATAACACCTATGTGTAATATTTAACAACTGTAAAAAGAAGCTTCATCGCAGATATTTTCACAGAAGCAACTGGTACCCAGCACTGAAACTGTAGAGACGTGTTAGAAACAGGATGAATTAGATATTCAGTCTGAGTTCAAGTGAAGAAAACATTTCTCTACTTATTTTAACAGAAAAAGAATCAAATATATAGGTTGTTCAGATTTATTCTCAAAGAGAATGCAGGAAAAACAGCAGGGACAAACTAATTTCATCTCATTTAATTTGCACTTTGTTGTTTTTCTTGCCCATACTGAACCAACAGCATTTAAAAACATCTGCAATCTGTCGCCACAGGTACAAAACTCGTTTGAACCAATTAAGAAGCATTTCCAGGTAGCCCAGCAACAAATCAAAAAGGCTACATGGAATAACTAATCTTTCAGGATGAAAAAGACCGTTATTAATCGGTTCCATTTGTGTGTGGCTGAATGGGAGCACAAATTGTTTCATTCTTGAGGAAATATTGAAAGTTGCTGCAGTGCTGCACTGGCTCTAATCACAGGCCTTTCTGTTGCTGATTTACAAGAGAAAAAAAACATTTTTTGAGAGTCTTATAGGACTTGAACAGTTCAGTGTAGAATGTCACGTGTCATCATGAAATTACGGCAATTATAACATGGCGTAAATGCCGGAGCAATTATAAACTGGGGCGTAAATGCAGCATATTTATAGTTTTGCTGAATATTAAAACATAAAGGAAAACAAAATCTTTAAAGTATAAATAATATTTTTTTTATTAGATGGGGTTGTGGAAATTGTGTATTGATTGGAAGTTATGAAAAATACATTTCTCTGCAATGATTAATATATTTGTGAACACACAAACAGGAGAAAGCACACACACACACCCACACACACACCACACACATATAATATAGTATAAAAAATCGTATAATATATAGTATCATATACGGCACACTACACAACATATACATAAACATAATATACGTTTCATGCTCATAAATTGATTTCCGGGCAAATTCATATGTAGATTCATAATCCACCAATGTGGGTGAACTGGCGTGTATACATCAATTCAATGCAGACAGGCTAGAAGTAGTTTAGGTCTTGGGTTCTTGGTTAATTTTTGATGATTTTTGTCTGCACATTTAACACAACCCACCAAGTCACGATCTCAACAAATTAGAGAATATGTGGACAGGGATGCCATCATCTAATCACTCAAAAACACGGCAAAGTTTCCGCCTGCTCACTCAAAGTGCTCTCAGGTTTGGTTCACTAGGCTACACGATCATTGGGAAGACTGCTGATCTGACAGTTGTTTAGAATACAATTATTGACACCCTTCACAAGGAGGTTAAGCCACAAGCATTCATTGCCAAAGAAGCTGGCTGTTCTCAAGAGTGCTGTATCCAAGCATGTTAACAGAAAGTTGTGTGGAAGAATAAGATGCACAACCAACCGAGAGAACCCGCAGCCTTATGAGGATTGTCATGCAAAATTGATTCAAGAATTTGAGTGAACTTTACTAGGAATGGACTGAGGCTGGGGTCAAGTCATCAAGAGGCACCACACACAGACGTGTCAAGGATTTTGGTTACAGTTGTCGTATTCCTCTTGGTAAGCCACTCCTGAACCACAGACAACATCAGAGGCGTCTACCTGTGCTAAGGAGAAGAAGAACTTGACTGTTGCCCAGTGGTCCAAATTCCTCTTTTCAAATGAGAGCAAGGGGTGGGTGGATTTCATTGGAAACCAAAGATACCTAGAGTCTGGAGGAAGGGTGAAACTCATAAGTTACCCAATTGCGGGGTGAAGTCCAGTGTGGTAAGTGTGTCCACAGTCTGTGAGGGCTTTGTGCAAATGTCATCTGCTTGGGTTTGGTCCTTGTGTTTTTTAAAACCCACGTCACTCGCAGCCCCTTTACCAAGAAATTTTTGGATCACATTCATTGCTTCCTTTCTGGCAGGACCGGACTTTTTGGTTGATAAGATGCGTGTGTATGGGTGTTGCATTTTCCAGGGCAGGAGGTTTGGCGACCTCCCACACTAGGGCTGCCAAAAGCAACCAAAAGTTGGGTGTAAATGCCATGGGTGGTTTTTGTGTGTGCTATGACTGGTCATGAGAAAGATCGAAGGGGTGCTCCGTACAAGCCAAATAATCCTATAGCCTAACCTGGGTTTTGCAGTTTATATGGTATGTAGCGTTAAGCTCACCTTTTGCTGCGACGCATGTTAATTGCATCTCTGTCGGCTTATTCTGAATCATATGACCCTGTACTAACTTCACCATCCCCGAACATCCCCTCAGGTTTTTTCTTCTCCCTGCTTATTCTTAACTTAGATTTTTTACTTTACGTTTATGTATAAGGCTTGCAACTTCGTTGAAACAATATTTGAATTCCATAACTGCTCTACTATTCTCGATTTCTACAGATTCTCGATCTCGAACAAGTAAATCACCAAACGGCATTCTGGGTTGAGCGAACGGCGCTGAGCGTTTTGAGCGAGCAGAGCGGAATCTTCAGAAAGGCGCTCTGCGCTCTAAAGGAAATATTACCACTCAATACCTCCGCTCACATGCTCTGACTCACCAGACCTGAACCCCATATAGAGAATCTATGTGGTATTGTCAAGAGGAAAATGAGAAACAAGAGCCCAAAAAAATGCAGATGACCTGAAGGCCACTATAAAAGCAACCTGGGCTTCCATACCACCTCAACAGTGCCACAAACTGATCACATCCATGCCACACCGCATTGAGGCAGTAATTAAAGCAAAAGGACCCTACCAATATTGAGTACATGTAAACATAATGAACATACTTTCCGAATGCAACAATTCACTAAAAATGTTTTTTTTTATTGTTATTATGAAGTATTCTAATTTGTTGAGAAGTGCATTGGTGGGTTTTTGTTAAATGAGGCAAAATCATCACAATTAAAAGAAACAAAAACTTAAACTACTTCAGTCTGTTTGCATTGAATTTATTGAATCACGAGTTTCACATTGAGTTGAATACTGAAATAACTGAACCTTTTCCCACAACATTCTTATTTATTGAATGCACCGCATACATAATTAAAAAAAAAAAAAATATATATATAATATATATATATATATAAATATATATATATATATCTATATATATATATACAGACTTATATATAAATTTTAATTATAGTTGTTTACACAACAACTGTGAAATGTTATGAAAATATTTTTAAACTGTGTTTAGTCAAAAGAGTTATAGCTCTTGATGTCATTTCAAATACAAAGTACAAAAATGAGACCCGTCTCAGGATTTCACAGAGGGAACAATAAACTTGTGTCTCTCATTTCTAAGGAGAATAGATGAGACTAGTGAATTCAAAAAGCACCTCATCAAGGTGACTGATGGCCAGTCAAGGATAAAATCAGTGAAACAGCTTTCATAAGTGTGCCTCTTAGATACAGCTGTCACTCAACATAAGCTGCTGTTTCAGCGACGTTCCACAAATATGGCATAAAGCCTGCAGGCCATTCTGAAACATTACTAGCACAGATTCAAAGCAACACAGAGAAGGTGCATCAAGCTGCAACTAGCTTTCTCTTTCTCACTCTCAAACGCACACACTGAACTCCTCTCAATCAATCTCTATTCATGAGGTCAACATTACAGCTGTTGTTGCTGCAGAATGCTGCTTTGTGCGTCTTAATATGCCGCTTTTCCATCAGCATTAAAGGCATTTTGTCCCAGAAAAGAGGCAGGGGAGGCAGTGTGGGATAGATGAGAATGAATAGGACGTACTGTCACAGACATGCTCAAGGTACAGGGATCACAGACAAAAGAATGTTCTTCTTTTCTTTTCTATTAACAAACAAAAAACAGGCATCTCTAATGCCTCAGTTCTGCTTTATAAATCCATTTTTTAATAGCTAACATGACACATTGTAACTTTCATTACAGGAAAAACATGAATTTCATATAGGAACACTTATGTGCACATCTAGGAGCATGTTAAATGTATGCATTATTTATTTTGCATGTGTTCACGTGAACAGCACTTGAGGCATGAAAATTGCATGTGAAACTATCATCACATGAGTCACAATGGGAACATGTGTGAAATGTGCAGTAAGAACAAAATAATTGATACAAGTATAAAAATATTCCACATGTGAAATTCATTCACAGCAGGTCTGTTCCAAAACAGCTGCAAAAAAAATACAAAAAATATTTCATACAAAATAATATTATTGCATATAATGTTTTTATGATGTAAATATTCTAGATTAAAAATTAAAGTCACAATTTTCAATTATTCCAACAGCAAAAACTAATACTAGCCTAATTAGCTTACTGAATACAAGTAATTTTCACTTTGTTAAAACAACAATAAATTATAATACATTCTATTAGTTGCAAAAGAAAACATTTCTCATTTTAATTTAGTTTTACTTAATGTACTAAAACAACTACAAATAAAAACTATACCAAAAAAACTGATAAAAATGACAAGCTCAGCATAACATTAAAAGCAAGTGCAGGTCAGTATTGCATTACAATGGTTTCTGACTTTCCCTAGTCCTCAGTCTTTTGGTATTTCATATGCTAAATCCATCAGAACAGCCATCCACTCAGACTTCCCCATCTTAATCAGCTGTGTGAAAAGGGTTTTCAATTACACAAACCACATCAGTAGTCCAAAACAGTCTTTCCACAGAGTCACTGACCACATACACATCCACACTGATCAATACAGCCTCCATACTCAAACATGCGGTTTACAGAATGAGTTAAACCCAGCAGACTTCACTTTAGAGTGTGAACTGGCGGCCACAACCGCATCCCACCACTGGAAGGTCACAAAGGCCCGTTTTCCCCCTCACAGGGGTCATTGCTTAAAGTCAGATCCCCTCGAGTGCCATCACTGTAAATATGAAGAGGTGCGGATAACAGCGCTAGAGAGCAGACACGTGCTGGAGAGAGATGTGATCCATCATCCCATGACAGCAGCGAGAGCAGATGTCAGATCCCAAAGCACTCTTGGCCTATCCTGCCTCTGTTTTTCACTCTATGTTACTCCCATGTTTTCCTCCACGGACGTCCTTTCTTCTTTACAATATTATTGCTATCACTACCTGACATGCAGCCGGCTGCTGAGAGAAGCTGATAAGAGGGGGCATGGACAGCGTCTGAAATTGAATTCTGTCCAAATGTGGCATTGATGAAGTGGTTTTCATACCTTGTGCAATTGTCTCTATCACACGTCCTGCCCAGGCTTATTAAAGATGCCCTGTTTACGACGCCAAAGCCCAGTCATCTCACATTTAAATAACACAATTGGAAAAGCAAATTCTCTATTGGGCCTCTTTATCTCGGTGATGAGGGAGGCACTGAAGCCTGTCATAATGAGACTATGTCTCTTTGCTTAATGCCTTTTAAAGAGCATCTACCCCTCCTTCTCATTCACTCTTTCTCTCTTTCGCTCTCCCGCAGTCTCTCACCCACTTCTTCCCACCCTTAGGCCAGCTTTAATAATAGGATAAAGTTCAGCAAATTGATCCAGTCTCACTGGCTTTGGGGATGAGTCAATAACCCAAGTGTCCCGCTCAGCAAAGAGAGAGAGGGAGAGAGGAGAGAGGGAGGATGGGAGAAAAAGACCAGGTGTTTAACCCCTCGAGGATGAGTTTGTCTGAAAGAAAGAAGGATAGATGAGCGGGAATCAATTTTGAGTCACACTCTTTTTCTCACTTGAAGATGATAAAACTTCCTTCATCTAAAAGTGGAGCTCCCATAAGATGTATTAGATAAGGAGGGTCCCATCTCAGGGTTGTTATAGTTTGGAAAATTGAATTCGGCTTTTTTGCTTTTAAATTAAAACAAAACAGTATTATGTTATAAAATAATGTTAATTTTTAATATGAATTGCTATTATTAGTAGTATTAGTATATGTAGTAGTGTTTATTATTACTAGTGTAGGTAGTAGTATATAGAGTAGTAATTGGTTTATTGTTATTATATTAATAATACTATTATTAAGCTATAAGAATTTCCAAATTATTATTATTAATTATGTATTTTATAATTGTTATTGTTATTAGCATTATAAACTTTTCACTCAAGGTTGCTTTACAAATAAAAAAAAATGGTATACAAAAAATATGTATGATTAAAATGAAAATGAAAAATAAAATTACTCCTTGTTTCACTAAATTTTAGTTTCTTTAGTCAAATTCATAACATATGCAGTACTTGTTAACATGTTTGTATATGGCTACGTTTGCATGCGCTTATATAATGAGATTACAGCAATCCTGCATGCTCATATAAACAGAATTAGGGCTGCATGATAAATCGCATGTGATTGTCATGCGCAACTTGTCAGTAAAGCCGGTTCTGTAATCAGCGGTAAATCTCCATCAAACGTGCCGTCTTTAACCATGAGCAGTCATTTACACCGGAGCCATTTACTACACGCTTGTCTTACAATGGCTCCTGTGGAGGTAAATGCGCTCATAGGAAAGCATGCCCGTGATGGAGATTTACCGCTGATTACAGAACCGGCTGACAAGATGCACATTAAATATCGCATGTGATTTATCGTGCAGCCCTAAACAGAATACTGTGATTATAATCAGAGTAACCACAACTGCCATTACCATAACAAAAACAGAGTACTGTGATTTTAAACTGACTACAGTTATGTAAGCAGCACTTTAAATCGTATTTCTTCCACTTCACGCAATATGAACACTTTCTCACATTAAATTCAGATTCAAGATTCAAAAAACTTTATTAATCCCAAAGGGAAATTGCTTTCCATGTTACAAAAAGGTTTGTCCCTATCATGTAAACCTTCATTCAAATAATTCCTTACACTGGTCATTTTTAATCATCAGACATGCTGTGTACATGTAAACACAACCAATGATTGAACCAATGGACTGAATCCACTGAGATCCTGAGTCAGATGCCCCATGCCAAAGAACAGATAGTAACTTATTTGCCAAAGTTTGCACACTTCAGGGCATGGGAAAATATTTAAGAGACCAATTAAACAATCAATTAAAGAAGACTCAGTCATAAAACTAAACGGATTCACAGTCATTCTCTTCAACAATACGTTTCAGAAACATGCTATTATTTGCTGTAACCAATTTACTGCACACTAGTTTATTGGGTCCCACTTTATATTAAGTGGCCCTAATACCGGTGTACTTACATAGTAACTAGATGTGTACGTAGTATGTAACCACAGTCTAAGTACACATATTTCTGTAACTACACACATGTAACAACCCTCCGAATGGTTTGTGTAAGTACAAATGTGTAACAGGACATATATAACTACATTTTGTAACAACAATATGTATAAGAGTAATTGGAATTTGATCCAGGGGGTGGAAATGGGTAAATTTAGGGATATGTAAAGTGGGAGGAGTTGGATATCGAGTTGGAGTTGGTGCACCATTGTAATACCAGTGTACTTACATGGTAACTCCTCAGGAACTGTCCACTTAATATAAAGTGTAACATTCTGGACACCAACCACAATTTATATGTAAAGCCTAACTTACTGGCCGCTGCTGTGTAACATAAGAGTAATTACATGGTAAATGTAATTTACAAAAAAAGTGCAACACTTTCTTTACCAAAAAGTGCTGTTAGTCCTGTTACACATTTGTATTTACACATACCATTCAGTGGGTTGTTACATATGTGTAGTTACACAAACATTACAGCTCTAGACACTATGTACCAATGTGTACTTACAGTGTGGTTACATACTATGTACACATCTAGTTACTATGCAAGTACACAGGTATTAATGCCACTTAATATGAAATGGGACCACAGTATTTGCTTGGTTGTTATATACGTCAATAAATACAAAAAACGAAACAAAAAAACCCCTCTCATCTAATTGGCCAATTCCCAACAAGTCTTTTCTGTGACATTAATCAAAGCCACTAAAAGTAAGCCTGCAACCATTAACCAAAACGGCTAAAGCTAACACTTCCGGTCTGGAGTAATACGGTGTAAAGAGCACATTTTTTTTTATGGCTGTTAATGTAGAAGGGCTTCACTGTACGTAGACTAAACAGCTTTTTGGAGGAAACTGCTTATTTAAATTAATCAGACAGCCTATCTGCTAATCTTCAACATGTTTTACACTAAACAATACTTTGAGATTGAACAATTTTTAGAGTTTACCACGAAAAAAATGCAGTTTTATGAGAGACGTCACTGACTTCTTGCGACAGCTGGGATTCAGCTAATGGCACTTCCCATTCATTACTATGGTATACGTATATGGCGACTGAGTGTCGTACAACTCTGAAATTCAGAAATTCTTCCTCACAGACGTCAAGGCTTGTATGTCATTGGTTTATTAGGGACAACGTGATCCAAGTTAGCCATTACTCTTTACCAATAGTAAGTAATACCGACCCTCCATCTCCCTAGAGAAACACGCTCGGCTTAATGTACAAAAAAAAAGACCATCCAGATCAGTTTTCATCATTGGGTTAACTATCCCTTTTAAGGGCACCTATTATGCCCCTTTTTACAAGATGTAATACTGGTCTTGGGTGTCCCCAGAATGTGTCTGTGAAGTTTCAGCCCAAAATACCCAACAGATCATTTATTATAACAGCCGGAAAAATTCATTTTTGGGGTGTGTCTAAAAAAAGAGCTGTTTTGAAGTGTATCGCTTTAAATGCAAACGAGCTGCATATTCCCACCCCGTCTCCAGAAGAGGGCATCGCATACACGTCTCTCTGCATTGCATATCTACAGCAATAAACAGCCGGTATAAGCAACATAACAGAGTGAGAGAACCGGTGTTTAGCCATACATATGGGAAGCCAAATGCACTGAAAGTGGGACGCAACAGCGCGATGTTACAGAGCTAGCACCGCACTGACCTGTCATCGGCGCGGATCAACTGACCGAGCTACCGAACGAATCTCGCTCTACGAACGGCACAAACTAATCTCACAAGCACAGCGCTGAACAGTTAAAAAATACTTCATGTGCACACACAAATACTAAGCAATATAACGACATGATATTCACAAAGGAGTCTGGAGTGATGCACGTATCTAGGTAGATTTTGAGGCGCATTACCTTGAAAAATGAAAGTAGCTCAGATGTAGGGAGAAAATGAAGACTCTTATGTTCAGTCTTGCATCCAAACACAGAGCATCGAGATTGCTTGCGAGACATTGTTGACGTTACAGCTGCTCGTGCGCGGAGAAAAAGGAGGACAACCTGTGCCAAAACTATCCCTAATCGCCATGTGGCAGTCAATCCACCCCTGTGGGCTGGCCCTATACAATGTGACGTCACACTGCATGAGAATCAAAATGGCAGGTCTAGTGAGACTGACTTGGTTTAAAGGGGATTAAAAAATGAGGAGTGGGTGGATTTTTATCATTGTAGGGTGGTTGTGTTCACACACTGCCAATAGGGGTGGTCGATATAGCCTCAAAATTACAGTGGGTACGGAAAGTATTCAGACCCCCTTAAATTTTTCACTCTTTGTTATATTGCAGCCATTTGCTAAAAAATCATTTAAGTTAATTTTTTTTCCTCATTAATGTACAGCACCCCATATTGACAGAAAAACTTAGAATTGTTGACATTTTTGCAGATTTTTTAAAGAAAAACTGAAATATCACATGGTCCTAAGTATTTCAGACCCTTTGCTGTGACACTCATTTATTTAACTCAGGTGCTGTCCATTTCTTTGATCATCCTTGAGATGGTTCTACACATTTATTTGAGTCCAGCTGTGTTTGATTATTTTGATTGGACTTGATTAGGAAAGCCACATACCTGCCTATATAAGACCTTACAGCTCACAGTGCATGTCAGAGCAAATGAGTATCATGAGGTCAAAGGAACTGCCTGATGAGCTCAGAGACAGAATTGTGGCAAGCACAGATCTGGCCAAGGTTACAAAAAATTTCTGCTGCACTTAAGGTTCCTAGTAGCACAGTGGCCTCCATAATCCTTAAATGGTAGATGTTTGGGGCGACCAGAACCCTTCCTAGGGCTGGCTGTCCGGCCAAACTGAGCTATCAGGGGGGAAAATACTTGGTGAGAGAGGTAAAGAAGAACTTAAAGATCACTGTGGCTGAGCTCCAGATATGCAGTCGGGAGATGGGAGAAAGTTGTATTAAGTCAACCATCACTGCAGCCCTCCATTTGTCGGGGCTTTATGGCAGAGTGGCCAAACGGAAGCCTCTCCTCAGTGCAAGACCATGAACGCCCGCATGGAGTTTGCTAAAAAACACCTGAAGACTCCAAGATGGTGAGAAATAAGATCTCTGGTCTGATGAGACCAAGATATAACTTTTTGGCCTTAAGTCTAAGTGGTATGTGTGGAGAAATCCAGGCACTGCTCATCACCTGTCCAACACAGTCCCAACAGTGAAGCATGGTGGTGGCAGCATCATGCTGTGTTGGTGTTTTTCAGCTGCAGGGACAGGACACCTGGTTGCAATCGAGGGAAAGATGAAAAGTGTGGCCAAGTACAGGGATATCCTGGAAGAAAACCTTCTCCAGAGTGCTCAGGACATCAGACTAGGCCGAAGGTTTACCTTCCAACAAGAAAATGACCCTAAGCACACAGCTAAAATAACGAAGGAGTTGCTTCACAAAAACTCTGTGACTGTTCTTGAATGGCCAAACCAGAGCCCTGACTTAAACCCAATTGATCTCTGGAGAGACCTAAAAATGGCTGTCCACCAACGTTTACCATCCTCCTTGCAGATCCTCTCCAGTTCTGCAAGGAGGAATGGCAGAGGATCCCCAATCCAGGTGTGAAAAACTTGTTGCATCTAAAAGACTCATGGCTGTATTAGATCAAAAGTGTGCTTCTACTAAATACTGAGCAATGTGTATACTTATGACCATGTGATATTTCAGTTTTTTTTCTTTTTTAATAAATCTGCAAAATGTCAACAATTCTGTTTTTCTGCCAATATGGGGTGCTGTGTGTACATTAAAGAGAAAAAACTTAACTTAAAGACTGTGTAGCAAATGGCTGCAATATAAAAAAAAATGAGTGAAAAATTTAAGGGGGTCTGACTACTTTCCGTACCCACTGTATCTCACGATATTTCAAAAATATTTGAAATAATGATATTTATGACGATATAGAAAAAAACATGGAACAATGTTTTATTAGTGATTGCAGCTGGCAGGCAGCAGCATTTATTATGCAACATCTAGGGGAGGTTCATCCCGTTTCCAAGGGGACTACTGGCACGGCTACAGACACCTAATGCGAAGTGTAAAGCGAGTGTCTAAGACAGAAGCATCAGTAGAGTGCAACAGGAGTGACCAGTTGGGGGCAAGTGACTGTGAAAAAAGTAAGTAGTTAGAGGTGTTACTTCGCTTCCAACAATGAACTTGAGTTTACAGCAGAGAAAAGGAAAAAAAACCAAGACCCTGGAAAGGGAACGAGGGCGGGACTGGGGTGTGGGGGGGGGTTAATGCAAACCCCCCCCAACAAACACCACCTGAACCACCCCCAACGATAAACTGTGTATGCTCACTCCAAGAGTAAATGGGAAATGATGAAAGGGACACTACATGGAATAAAATAATTTTTTAAACATTATCACTAATACAAAAACATTTTGAAAAAATACGTATTAACACTGAAACAGTTTTTTTTACATTCTAGCAGACCTATACCAACAAAGCACAGTTAACTTAAATAATAAGTTTAGTAAATAATATTTTTGGCCTTTTTTTGAGACCCCCCTTATTGAATCAGGCTGCAAATAAATACAGCCCCTTGCTGAGTCAGAAGGGAATTCTTTAAACATTAGAAAATATTACAGATGCGAATTTGAACACTGTTTGTGAATGTTATAATAAATGTATTAACGGAGCTGTTGTAATTATTATTATCATTGTTATTGTCTTACTTTTTATTTTATTTTTAGTAAAATTACAATACTAACGTTTATGAATGTTGATGGAGCTTTTATTTTGATGGAAACCCGCAGGAAGTCCTCAGTGCTTCTTTTTGTTGACAGCAGCAGATTTATAAATTATTCTCATTACTGCACGTATCACATTGTCACATGCCTTGTAAAAATTCATAAAAATTTTACTGAGCAGCTGACGAGTAACAGTTTCAGCGCTGATTTCCCTCGCGGTTTGGACTTTGAACCCTCCTGCCGTGAGCTAGTGCAGCGCTGTTTGAACACATGCAATTCATGCATGTATTAAAAATGTTCTGCAGTGTATTTAATTGTTTATGGCCATTTCGCAATTTTAATCATCATACACTAACCAGCAACAACCACCCCTTCCTCTTCTCATCGAAGACATGAGATGCAGTACTAAACAGTCTCTAGCTGTCGGTGCTTGTAATGATTTTTGCGTCTTTCTCTGAGCAGTTTTAAATGTCTCCACACTGTTGAAATGTTTGCTGCATTAGTGCGCGCCTCTATTTGATTGCGTCACATCATTGTTTGCTCAAATTTATTCGGTCTTTTTGCTTATTCGGACAAACATAGAGAGAGCTTTATTTTGCTATTTTTGGCCGAATAATTTCAGTTGCCGAACATTCAGTGCATCCCTAGTAAATACTTATTGCGTCGCTATATCAGTGATATCGCGATATGACACTTTTTTTTATCATGTAAAAATATATACCGGTGTTATCGTGGACGGTATGATATGGCACACCCCTAACTGCCAAGCACATTTATTCCAAACACCTGTAAAAGTGGATTTTGCATATAGGTGCCTTTAAAAGATAAAATAAAGAAAAAGAAAGTGCTTTCCAGGAAAAACTTTTTTGACTTAAAGGATTAGTTCACTTCAAGAATAAAAATGTCCCGATAATTTACTTACCCCCATATCATCCAAGATGTTCATGTCTTTTTTTCTTCAGTCGAAAAGAAATTAAGGTTTTAAAGGAAAACATTACAGGATTTTTCTCCAAATAGTGGACTTCAATGGTGCTCAACGGGTTGAAAGTCCAAATTGCAGTTTCAATGCAGCTGCCGGCTTCAAAGGGTTCTACACATCCTGGCGGGGCACGGAATTAGGTCTTATCTAGTGAAACCATAAGTCTCATTTTGACATGGGGGTGAGTACATTTTTATCAGGAATTTTTATTCTGGAAGTGAACTAATCCTTTAGGATAACAAACGCACTAGGGCTGCAACAAACGGTTATTTTGATAATCGATCAATCTAACGATTATTAGAACGATTAATCGACTAATCTGGTGCTTAGGGTGGGGGGGGTGGTATGGCCGTCACGAATATAAATACCATCACGAGTAGACTTTCTTGAATTATTCGCTTTGGCAACAATCCCTAACAATGCAAATCCTATCTGAAGATTATACATATTCTAACAAATACTAGGTAAGCACCTTGCACTCCTTTGAAAGTCAATTAGTAATACAATTAGACCATACATTATACAAAGAAATATATTCACACCAATTGAAGCTGGCAACAGAACCGCATAAGATTATTCACTATTGTAATTCTAGAGAGGACAAAGTAGCTGAATGACCATCAGAAGAAAAGCCTGAACATCAACCTCTGTTTTTGGGTGTAACAGATTGATAAGAAACAAAATAAAGTTACGTATACACTTTATTTTTTGAAACTATTTTATTCCAACATAATCTCAACCTAAAATACCCGAAGGTGCCAGATAATCAAAAATCCTGACGAGAGGCGCAGCTTGGATCCCTAGCAAACGCAAACGTACACGTGTATGCACCTTTTGCTTGTCTTTCCCCCCACAGAATAAAGGAAGCATAGGACTACAAAGATTCACCTTAGCTAGTCACATCACTGGAGAGCCGGCTTGATAACCAGGAGAAAGGCAAATGTGTAATCCTAATGACAAGCGAGCACTGACTGGGGTTGATACCGGTTTAATACGGCGGGTGATAAAATGCTGAGTTAAAAGCGAGTGCAATAAAGGACAATAGACGAAAAAACGTGACCCTAGGACGTACGGAAGACCAAACTGCACGACTCCTGCAAAGTGAACCACTCGCAGAGGGGGGGAGGGGTAACAGATCTCTTTCCACATGAACTGCGGCTCTCACCCCTGCTTGCTGTTCCTGTTGTGTTTATTCGGTTACTGAAGGAAAAGCGCGGAAAAAATCAGGGGGAACATATGTGTGACATATTCATCCAGAACGGCCCGCTGCAGCAGCCTCAGGGTCGCTGTTGGCTCTGAAGCGGAAGTGCTGTCTTCTATAGTGTGTGGAAAAAAAGAAAGGTCTCTTGAACATTCGTTCATTTTGAACAATCTGTCATGAATAGACATCGGGAAAAAGCAGTCGTCTCGGAGTATGGCCGTTGAAGACACAAAAATAAAACGAAAAAAGTACCGCGCGAAAAAAAAAGGAGGGGCAGGGGGGGGGGAAAAGTCAGCGCAACATCATATGGGCTGTACGGAATTAGTTAAGTAGGCTTCACACTCTGTTCGAGATGTCTTCGGGGTTTTTTGCCGATCGTGCAGTCGCACGGACAGCCCATAAGCAGGAAAACCGAGCGGCAGTCGGGGGAGCCGGAAAGAGAATTGATTAGTCAGTCCTCGAGTCGTCGGGTTTGAGAGGGTCGTTCATCATTCACGTGGACAGCCCCATAAGCCCAACCTGAAGACGTGTCAATCAGAGGTGAGTGGAGCTAATCAAGACTGAAGGGACGAACGGCCAGGTAAACATTAAGAAACAACCGTGGGGACTGGTCTCTACATTTGCAACGTTTTGCAGTTTTGTATTGTTTGTATGTGATCAACGTTTGCGAAGTAGTAGACATATTAGGGAAGTACACGTAACATTTTAATTATATTTTTCTAAAATGAACGAAATGACTCGAAAAAAAGATTCGTTCCTTTTGCTGAACGAGACTCAAAGGTCCGAGTCGGTAAAATGATCCGAACTTCCCATCACTACTGTCTTGCTACAGCGCCACACTGGTCAAACCGCATTATTGCAGGCTCTTACATTAGGTCATATGAGATCAAACGACTACTCGACAACAAAAATATTTGTCGACAATTTTTTATTGTCGACGGTGTCGATAATATCGACTAATCGTTTCAGCCCTAAAACGCACACAATGCGTGTGGAATATGACACAGAACATAATTTCGATAAGGATAAAACAGCACTTTGAAGATGATATCAGAAGAGAATGACTTATGGGCTGCACTGTCTACAGAAATGTCCAAAGACTCAAGAGACCACCTCAGGAAATACAGCAAACGTCTCTTCTTCTGTGCCGCTTTCACCTCAGCCTCTGCTCTATCCCTCTACTTTTTGTTTCTCTCTAAATCTTTCTTGTTCTCTCTCTGTCTCCCTTTCAGTATGCATGTGAGGTTGAAATCCAGCAGGACCTTGTGTCTAGTTTCAGTCAAATCTGACTGCCTCCTCTGTGCTGTGTTTAACAGAAACAAGGCCCAAATATATCCATATATCCCCAAGCCTCTGCCTTTCTGTGCCAGTCACACTCCCCTGCAAGGTTTTGTTTGTTTTTGGTCTCTCTTTACACTTTTAAAAGGGACAAGGAACAAACACTTCAACACTGTGGTGGGATTGAATAACAGGCCTGCTCTTATACTATTGATTTATTAACCTCATGTTAATAACATATAAATTCATTTTTTGGTAGTAGATACTACCATCACACAATCTCGTGACTCAGCAAAAAGCAAATGCACAAAAGCTCATTAGAAGAATGCACATGAGGATATGAGTAAATTGTAAACAACCTTAGAGAACATTGCTTGCCAACACTTACCAAAAGTGCTTTAAGAGTTTGTAGAAGGTCACACAATATGAATGAAAGATGTTACACTTGTATGCAATCTATCATGTTAAACAGTGGGCCCTAATGGATGGTCCTAATAGCCCATCTCCAGCTCTGCCGGGCCTCTAAACACTTAAACATACCCCTGCTACCACTTCACAGTCATGTGACCCTGCATTTGGGTTGCTCCTCTCTGCTTATTTTCCAACTCAAGAGCTTTTTCCCCCCAACAAATAATGGAAGATGAGAGCAAATGCAGAAAAAAGCACTTGAGCTAAACAACAGGCTGATGGCTGAACTTTTTTTCCCCCCTTTCATTAGTATTTTCTTTTGGTTTTTGGAACACTTTGATCACTTAGCACCATGTTTGGCACTCAGCTGGCTAAACGTGAGAAGCCATTTGACTTCCAGAAAATTACTACATTTTGCTGTGCTTCAACAATGTGTTGACTTTGAAGAAAATGTACACTTTGTTAAATGAACCCTAGGGATTTTAATGAAATCATACACTGAACAACATGAAAAATAAAGCTTTTAAAAAGAAAAAGAAAAGAAAAAAGGTTGGCTGTCTTTATTTCCTTCTTGCACTTTATAATCCAAATATGTACAATTTCGATAAGACTATTAAAATGTATATCCTTTAACTGCCTTTAAGCTCTACAAAGGAAACGTTATAATGTCGGAGAGATGCCAGTCACTGTCTGTTTCATTGTATAGAAGAGAGCAATTTCGTACCAACTCCTCCTTTGAATATTTTTTTCTTAGATAACTTAACAATTATAGAACTTTGTATCACAGTCAAAAAAAGGCAAACTGTCATGCACAGCAGATAAACAAGTAGAATGCTGGAAAATTAAATGTTCCACTATCCATTTTTTTTCTTCTTTCTTTATCACATTGTGCACATTGACCCAGCAGACTTTGTCAACATTGTTTACTTTCCTTGAAAGGAAGCTGCTGTCAAAGCACCTGAAACTTATTGAGGTGGCAAAACAGCAAGAACAACATCAGAGAGTCTAAATACAACTCATACCTCTGTTTGAGAACGCTGCAACACACAGCTGTATAGAAGTGTCAGTTTTAGAGAAGTATTTTGTGTACACAACTCTCAACTATAATGGAGTACTGGATCCACATTATAACTTGAAAACTATGAAGACTTGCAACTGGATTTTAAAATTAGGGTTGTTTTTTTGTTTGTTTTTTGTACAGTATAACATGAATTTTTAAATAATAGCCTATAATGTATTAATTGTAAAGATGTAGAAAGCATAGCACCCTATATCATTTATAAACGTACTTATAATTTTAATAATTTTATGATCTGCTAAATGATGCAATGATTTAAAATATCTGTGCTATCATTAACAAGATTTCTACACTGCTGTAATGTCTTTCCCCCAAAGCAAACATTCTATAACTGTAGACAAGAAGAACTGCACACACAACAATACTGGAGAGTTCTTGCCTTTGTTCTAGACTAAAACCTATTTCTAATTCAACTTGTATGGGACTTGAGGATACTTCAGACAAATAATACATTCTATATCTTCACAGGATTGACTGCTCAAGTATGACAACTTTTCACATTTGTATTAGATTAAAAGTGTGCCACCCTGTTCTGCACTTGGAAAAACAGACTATTAAGCCAGTAGTCAATCTTCTGTTGTTTAGCCTCATGATCACTGAAAAACAGCAGAGGTGGATTTTGGATTGCGACAACAGAACGACTGGAACGAAGAGGAGGACTTGGAAAGAGAGTCTGATTTTAGTCCACTTGGCCCATTTTTTCCATGAAACAAGATACCCAGAGGACTGGGCTGGCCAGTGGGAGGTTTTCAGTGACAAATATGAGAAAGGCTGGACTCCTTAGCGGTTTTCCCTGCACCCATTTAAGTTAATCGGCCGGTCGATGTAGAGCTAACAGTTCCAGTTCACAGATGTCAGCTATTGATGTTAGTATCCTGTGATTGTTTCTAATTATGAGCCACCATCACTGCCTGGCCTATAAAGAATTCAGCTCTAAAAAGAGGAGCAGAGAAACTGACTCCCCTGTTCCAAAAGTAAGGAGGAAGAGAAGAGGTCCCAAAGACAACTCTGAGAACAGCCACAATCTTCACACTGTCAAGACTGTTCATTATTGAATTCAAACCATAATTGTGGTATCATGTGGTGTCTGTTTTCGATCTTTGCAATCTCACATCACTCGTTGACTATCAGAGAAGTCAGAACAAACTTCTGGGGCGAAGTAGAAGTTGACTATCCTTTAATCCAACTATCACTACCTACCAAACACATATCTACCTTAACCATCCATTCCAAAATACAAGGGAAAACAATTATTCATCCATCCATAAGTGAAGATCTCTCTATACACAAATCCATCAGTTCATCCAACTATCCATGCACCTACCAACCTGTCTACCCCTCCATCCTTCTACAGTATCTATTCATCATTCCATCATTGGTTAGATATTCCATTTCTAACCAATTATCTACCCAACTATCTAGGCATCCATCAATCTGTCTAACTGTCCTATTTATCAGTATAACCATCTACCCATATACTGTATACCCATTCACCCACCCATCCATCTATTTACCCAACTATCCACCCACCCGTTTACTTACCAACAGGTACCTATCCATTCATCTACCTACCCGTCTACTCATCCATCCATCCCTCCCTCCCTGTACCCATTCATCCATTTTCCCATATACAGTATCTACTCATCCATCCAAACATCCATCTACCCATCTACCTATAAATATACTTGTACATGAACTTATCTTTTCACACATCCATCCACCAAAAACATATTATTTGTGAAAATATCTATCCATCCATCTTTACTCCATCCATCACCCATTTATCCAGCCATAAATACACTTTTTAAATCTATTAATCTATACACACATCAATCCATCAAAAAAAACACATCTGTAAATATACCCATCCATCCATCTAGTATATTAATAAATGCTGGTGCTTTAACAACTTCACACAACTGAAGTGAATGGCCTTTAGGCAGGTTACATAAAGCTGTTGTCTCTCTAACTGACCTACTACTGTGTTGAACTGTCTTGACAAATTTGTCAAATTTTCATCATAGTAATAAGAGGCACTTAGGAGGCCTTTTCAGAGCTAAAACAAAACTTCCGTCTGATGCTGTCAGTGCACTGAGCCCAACAATCTCCCCAAACTCATGGAGCGGTCAGTTCTGGAGAGATGCGAAGCAAATTTGACCTTTATGGTGCACTAACTACCTGAAGCCCAGCCAGTGAGCGGTCAGATTCGATACATTTCAGCACCCTGCACCCACGTCCTGTTGCCATGAGTGACCTTTTTAAACCAGCGCTGTCACCACGCGACAGATTAATCTGAGTAAAACCCAGCGGCTCATGCATCCTCCACCCTGCATGACACGATGCATGCTGACCTTTTCTCTAGGCCTCTCTCTCTTTCTCTCCGATCACTCTTCTCCTCTCACACTCCCTTATCTCACTTGCCTCCATTTCTGTAGCTCAGCCTATATTTGTCTTGTCCCCGTGTTTGTTTACTATGACAGAGAGACACAGAGAGAGTGTTACTGTGACTCACTCTTTTGACATCTTGTGTGCAGATAGCACTGATGAGCAACGCACTTGGATCACTTGGGGGGAAACTAATAAATTTAGTTTCAGTGTTATATCCTTCTAACAATTAATTCAGATTTGAATTCAATATGGACAAACTGACAGTGTGAACAGTCCTAAAGAGTGCATACAAAAAAACAAAACAAAAAAATCAGCCTTAGAAAATAAAACGGTCCCGCATAAATTTCCAAGCTGGTCCAAGTTAGTTTTTGCTGGTTTGATACTGAAAGAAGGAAGCAACACCCGCATCCAAAACCAGCATTGTTTTAAGAGAACCATTAAAAAAAGTTCTCTTAAAACTCTCCCTCCACAATTGACTGTAAGCTTGCATTTATTTTAAATGCAATGCCCACATCCAAAATTTAATTGACAACCAGTTGATAGAACCAACTCTCTGCCCTACATTTTTTTTCTTTTTTGATAACCCGTTACACTCAAATTTACATTACAATATGGATGAAAATATCTGTCATTAGTAATGTTTTAACCCAATTTTTAAAACAATGTCACATAGGAACTAAATGCTCAAACCATTTTCACAGGGCAAAACTGATGACAGTTATTCCTATAAAAAATAAAATAAAATAAAAAACCAAGCCAAGAAGAAGAAAAATGCTGAAAGCTTTTGATGGGCAGAGATAGTCTGTTCCTTCTGGGCTTGAATGCTCAAAGCATCCACAAATAAATAAATCCTGATGTGTCATCAGGTAACTTAAGCAGTAAACTCACTCTGAAGATCTGACACCAACTTCTGATACCTTGTAAGTTAAGAAAGAGAATCGACAGTATGTTTACCTCTCTGGCCGGTGAATATCAAGGGAGCAGGGGTCGAGCCAGTAAAGGAAAAGAGATTGAAAAACTCCACCCTGTAACACAATGCTCGTAAGAAGTGATAGTCTTTGAAGAGGGGGAGGACGGATCCCTTTGAAGAGGGGGAGGACGGAAAACAGAAGTTGGTTTGAAAGTTTCAAAGCAGGCACTAAAATAGCAGCCTCCACTTTTTCTCTGCCACTCTAACAGAATTCACAATCAGAATCAAACAAACAAATCATCCATCCCACAACACCACAGTCCATATAAACCCATAGCTAGCCTGGCACCACTGAAGAAAGCCACCGCCAACATAATAGCATCACTCTTTGGCTTTGAAAGTTCCAACACTCTTTGTTTAATTTCTCATGCAATAAATCAATCAATAAATGAATGGTACCTGTACATAGCTAAACCTGATGACAATATGGAAATGGGAGACAAGGATCCACGAAAGTAATTTCAGTGAAAGCATAGGACTCATTGGCAAAGTTAATTTGAGTGAAGGCTCCTCTGTGCTTGACCTACAGGTTAAACACCAATCAAGCAGAGATGGCAGTAATCAGACATACAGCACCTGTCACTGCCTGCTGCTCTCATCTGAAGCAAACGGCAGCACATGCTGCAGATGCAAACACCCTGCTAACAGCAACCAAAATATAGAGGTTACTTTGCATGGTATCAGTTGATGAAGTATGGCTGCGGACCAGTGATTTCCTTCCTGGTGACACTGCTCTGCTGCTACTAAATTTTATACCAGCAAATGTGAGCTTGCAGTCTGAATTGCATGTGATGCAACAACAATGTGGCATACCATAAAATAAATATAAGACAACACCTGCATTGTATTCGCTAGATGCTTTCAAACACAAAAATACAGAGAGCGCGACTGACTGACCGAGTTACCAGTGTGAATCAGTCTGATGAACCCTTCATTGGATGAACTCGCTGAGTCAGTCAGAGCCATCCTGAATTAACATCTGTCACACTTATTGAATCCCATTACTTATATCACATTCAAAATGAACCAAAAATGACACTTTCATACATTACACTACCGTTCAAAAGTTTGGGGCTGGATGTACTTTCAGATATTTTTGAAAGAAGTCTCCTATGCTCACCAAGGCTGCAATTATTTTATCAAACTACAGAAAAATATTACAAATAAATAAATAATGTGAATTACTATTAGTTTAAAATAACTTTTCTTTTTTCATATATTTTAAAATGTAGGCTAATTTATACCAGTCATGGCAAAGCTGAATTTTTTTATCCTTGATCCATCAGAAATCATTCTAATTCACTTTGTTGCTCAAGAAGCATTTCTCATTGCTATCAGTATTTTTGTGAAAACAGTGATATACTTTTTCATGATTTTATTTCATTAAAAAATAGAATTGATTTGTAATGTAATCATTAGTAATGTTATAAATGTACTCCTGTCCGTTTTTTCCATTTATTGCATCCTTGCTGAATAAAAGTATTAATTTCTTAGTAACCCCAGAAATCGAACACTTACTAACAGTAGTGTTAAAGACACAGGTATTCCACACTCACACTCATATTTAGTTATTAGTTGTAAGTATATATAAATTAACACTGAACAATATTTAAATCATAAATGCAAAAAAAAATAAAAATACACAGAAAATGTAAAAAAAAAAAGAAAGAAAAGAAATTATGCTGCAAAAAACAACAACAAAAACAAATTGGAAATACACATACTTTTATGCTTCAGGGACAGACATTCTTTGTCTTCCCACTCTTTCCATCTCTCTCAAAGTGTCATCCTCGTGTTAGTGCAAGCTAGCCCTTATCACAGCTCACGTCAGAGAAAAGTCAAGGAAATTGATTGCTATTTAAGGCTCAGTGGTATTTTCCTGTGGGTAATCTCTGGCACTCTCCAGCAGTTGATTTTGATGAAGTGGCTGTTGCGGTCCAGCCAGGAGACAGTAGCTGGAATGCAGAAAGAGCAGCATTCAGGGGAATATGATATTGGGTAGGGAATGAGCAATATCTAGAATTAATGTTCAGCTATTAGTGCTGTTCAGTTTGTGAATGAATAGGACACAGAACATTTGTACTATTAAAAATGAATCTGTCAAACTGGTCAGTGAGGTCATTTTATTATTTGCAACAAGTGAGCTCATGTAAAGGGCTATTACTGACTTGCACCAAGTCTTCAATGTACCTCTCAGGTACTCGGATACAACAGAAGCACCATGCACCATAACAATTTTGAAAGAGAATGCCATATTTAAAAGAATATAAAAGTCACCTTTTTCATCTGAAACATGCTGCAACTTGTACTAATTCAATACTGTGTTATGCTCCGCAAAAAAAAGCTTCAAAACACATACATTTGATTTGTGCTGAATGAGAGATGTAAGAGTTCAGAAATTTATTGTTGAGCAGAAATGTACAATTCCCACATGCCCATATGGTCGGCTTCACTTGTATTAAATTTGTTTAGTCTTTATTTTCCAGAAAATGCAGTAAGAGTTAAATTAACATTTTATAAAATTATAAAATAATGAAAATTTTATAAAATGAAGACAATTAACAAGAAAAATATTGAATTTTGAAGGTCACTAATCAAACAACCAAGATTATCAATTATTTCAGATCAAAAAGCTTATATAAAGAACCTATATGTGTCCTTTAAAATGAAATACAGCTGCACTACTAATAAAAAAAAAGATATATTCCATTCATTAAATTATTCTAGAGATTCAGCTAGCATACTCTGTGAGCCTGAGTATTAACCCTCACCATGAGGCCTTAAATGCAAGATAGCAGACACCAGACTTGCAGTTCACAGTGTGCTTCAGAAGCACAGCTGAATATACTAAACTTCTGGAGAACATATGGGCAAACTAAACCATTTGATTGAGATCAGCTAATTAATAAGCAAAAGACAGCCCATTGTTCATCGGTTATGTCTAGAAGCTGCACCATCTGTTTTTCAACATAGTCCACAAGCAACTTCATTAAATGACACTTGACTGACACTTCAAGAACATCTCCACATTTCAAATAACCTATGTGTGAGCAATGCTAAAATGAGTTTGAAGACATGTCAGGAGATGCTTTCATGTGTCCATGACGTGTCCCTTATATTGTGCTCTTGTCCTTGGAGTAACTGAGTCAAACCATTAGCTACGTCACATAGGTACACAATGATTTCATTAAGCTATTCTAGACATGTTTTGTGTAACCAGGAATCACTCTATGCCTAAAACTTCCCAAGTTATAAATGACAATTTGCCTACTGAACAAATTTGGCCATTAACAAAACTATGCTCATAATCGGTCCACAGCCAATGTTTATACAGTAATTACTATAATGAATTGCCCAATATAATGGCTAATTCAAAATAGCTGGGCATTACTTCACTGGGTTGTTTAAAATTGAGTTTTTTGCAATGAGTCCAACACTTTAAGACATGATGGGAAAAGATGCATTAATGAGTCTGCCCTACTCCCTCACACACACACACACACAACAGAGTTTTGCAATTAAATGTGAAATACAACTCAATCCATCAGATGTTATTTCTTGATTATTGCCCATTATTTCCCTCCCAGAAAAAGTGAAACTCTAATGGCAATTTGCAGTAATGTTACATCCAATAATTCTTGTTTTCTCCGTTGGTTGTATCAATGGATGTTGTAATTGGCATTTTACTCATAGCTGATTGATTAGAACATAAAGTAACAAGAAAGGAACAATTATGTCAAGGAGACAGATGAGCACGCTCGATAGGCCAACTCGGATTCTGCTGATTTCTGGGAATCGATCCCGCCCTCTTCCCTCGCCGAGTGACAGTCTCGCCTATAACTCACTTCCAGCCTCTTGGGTTCCTTCAAATACCCCAGCAAGGCGATATGTGTGCGCTTGGGCTTTAGGTGAACCGTGACTCCTGTGTATGACAATGACTGGTGTGCTGTATGTGATTGTAGGGTTAATGGTGTGGCCACGGAGCTGTCCAAGGTGCTGAATGAGCTCTATTTGTGAGAATCCCTGCTGTAAAAAGAGATGTACTATTTGTGCTCTGTGTAATACGGGCAAGAGCTAGAGAGAAACGGATCATGGAGGAAATATTGAGCAAGCAGAAACTGTTCCAAATGCTTTACAATACTTGTGAAGTTTGTTTCAAGGAAAAAAGTAGCAAGATATTGAGACACTGCTGTCTAATGTACATATATGATTAGGCTCCAACAAAGCTAAAAAACATACATAGATTTTTACATTCACCTGATATAACAAAATTCTACACAATAAATGAAGAAAACCAATCAATGTAGAAAAATGTTATAAAAAAATTAAAATAAAAAAAATTAGATCTTAAAACACCAAATAACTTGGTTTGGATTGGACTTGTAAAAACTATCACTTGTTAAAAAACTCATTTGAGTCATGTGTGTAAATGATATTCAGGGGCCAGTTGCACCAGCTGTGCACAAGTAACAACTTAGCCAAGTTCCAACATAAAGGGGCACTAAGTTATGCTTATGCACTAATAAATATTTTTGGTAACCCTTTCGTATAGGGACCAATTTTCTATTCACTAATTGCTTATTAGCATGCATATTACTAGCATATTGGCTATTTATTAGTACTTATAAAGCATATATTTTGCAAGACCATATTCTACATCCCTAATACTACACTGTAAAAAACATTCCGTAGAATTTACGGTAAAAAACCGGCAGCTGTGGTTGCTGGAATTTTACCGTAAAAAATACTGTAGCAACGTAGAAGGTGCACAACGTAGAAGGTGCACAGTGTCATTCACACAAACACCATCATGGTAACACACGACACTGAAATAATGCAATAAACATTAATTTAACAACATTAGGTGTAACACAACCCTAATATACAAAACTGATAAGAAAAAACTAAGAAGACTTAGTTATTTCAACAAAAAAAACATCAATTTGAAATGTAACGCAGGGAATTCAGGGAATATCAATTTACTCCAAACGGTATACTACTGTAAATGTAGTCCCATACATTTATATCAAACATTTTTCACCGTATATGTAGGGGATTTACCGTTAATCCATTTAACAGGTTTTACTGTAGAGCAATTTTACAGTCTTTTACAACTGGACGCGAGAAGTAGGGGTGCTGCAGGGGGCTCAGCACCCCTGTTTTCAACATGGTTTGCAAATGCAACAGCCAAGTTTGTTCATTTAAATTTTTAGTTTGTTCATTTAAATTTAATTTATTTGTAATGATCTCTGAAATTTAAATTGTGAGCTATAATAAACCCATGTTTATCTTTATAAACATGATTCATTTTACTTGTGATGTTTTCTATATGGGATGATTAGCCTAATCCTCTTGAACACGTGACGCTAGCGGCCCTCCCAACACGGACACACACAGCACCCCAACCGAAAACATCTTCCCGCGCCCCTGTTTCCCGTTAACTTCACGATCATTTTTTACGTGTAACCCCTACCTAAACTGAACAACTACCTTACTAAGCCGTAATTATTAGTTTATTGATCAAAAGTTGTAGTTAATAGTTAATAGCGAGAATTGGGCCATAAAATAAAGTTTGACCATACTTTTTCGTTGCACCATTAAACTTAACTGAAAACGTATAAACTAATATTATGAGCCCTTCGCCAGAAAATAAAACAGCAGATTGACTGAACTGCATCATAATTGCATGTTTTACCTCATAAATGTAAGATCTGACAAATACATTTTGCATTACACTTGTTTACTTTTCAAGCATGACAACATTGTGAATAAATAATTTGTTAGCAGCATGAACCCAATAAAAACTGTGTGTGCATCAGTCAATGATTTTTATTTTTAAATTTTTTTTGGTATCAGTATTTATTTATTTATTGCTATTAATTTTAAATGCATTTTCTGGATGTTATTTGCATATAAAAATGCTTGTTACATTATATCATGTATTTCAGTGGAAACTTACACAGGTTAGTTAAATGAGTTACATGAGGCAAAAGTTACAATCAACCATAACTGGATAAACTGACATTTACAGCATTTCAACACAACTTCTGCGCACAAATTTGAAGGCTGCTATTGGATCATTAGGTAAACGCTGCATTGCTTTACAGAGAGGTTACAACAAATGACGCAACCAACTTAAGAGAGTTCCTGCAGTGTAGGCTATTCCCACCCATTGTATCGTTGCTTAGAAAAGTAGCACATCTAACCTCAAAAAATCTGCTCAATTTGAGGTATGATTCATGAATATCAGGATAAATGAGCAACATGTTTAAGCTTAATATTTAAGAATTTAAACAAACCACTAACACAAATAAGATAAATAATAGTCATGCTTTCCTCTGTATTAATAGTTTTTTTTCTGAAATTTAACCAGTACTTTGTGTTATGCGTCACAAACAAACTATCTTCAAAGAGACTGCACAATTTTTCATATTAAATCGACTGGCTTTCAACTAAAAAGCAGAAGGTTGGATCAAAGAAATGTCATTTTCAGTTGTTTTTAAAAATAAGTAGGGCAATAATTTCTGCTCCTCCCCTGTGCCTTGATCTAAAGGCTACCATAAAGCAAACCTGTTCAGCACTGCACCAATCAAATACATTTGATTAGAAGACCCTCTGTGTTTTACAGCACTGCCTAAGTTAAAAGTAATGGAAAATAAAGTCAATATCATTGGGGTGAGGGGGAAAAAGGGGAAAAAAAAGAACAGAGACTTCAGGACCAAAGTCCACGCCGTAGGGAGGAAACATGAGACGGCTGCCATTAATGATAGAGTCAATAGAGCAATAATACCCATAACAAGGTCAGAGCCGCACCAGAGCATACGATGTTGGCAAGTGTCCGTGCCGCCCCACAGACACTGATGAGTAAACACTGGCCTGGTCTGGTTTCTCATGTTGTGCTTGACCGTCAATAAGGACATGATGGATTCTGTGTGACTCTGAACACTGGGCGGGGTGAGGTAATAAATAAGCGGCCCATCAGAATAAAGGCTCTGGACGCTAATGCAATTACAAAGCAATGTCCAGTTAAACCGAGAGCAATTAACATGCTAGCAGAGCGCATGATGCAGGGTTTGTCCACCGGTCCATATAATACACGTCTGCCAATGCAAACTCAATAGGCTTAATTAAACAGCTCAAAAAGGCTGTCAGCACAGGAGGAGGAAAGAGCGGTGCGGCTACATCTAATGTCCGTCCAGCAATGAGTTCGAAAATATGGAAGTACAGCGCTGCTCCCTTTTCTAATTAACTCCCAGCAAACCTAATCAAACACATTCTATGTGTGTGTAATTTGTTTCTTTTATTATTTGCATCCGTTCAGCACAGTAAAGTTAAGTTGTTAATGGAAAAGACGACCTGAAACAGAAGTTATCAGGTATCAGTGGTAACCACTTTTAAAAATGCAGTCTTTAAAAAAATAGATAAATAATAATAGGCCACAACAGCCTAACAACAACAAAAACACATTGTGTCTACATCAACTTAATTGTAAAATTGACTTTTGTTGACTGTAGGATAATGGTATGTCTGTGTTCAAAAATATGGAAATAAAACAAACACTTTTAATCGACTTATAACACTATTTAAAACCACTGACCAGGATGACCACCATGTCATGTGACCAAATGTCACTCAACAACCGTAGAATGGCATCAAGTGACCTACAAAAAGAATGGCAAACGGCAGCTGGGGTGGGATGCAAGGTGACAACGGTTCAAAACAGGCTCCTAGGGGCAGGACAAAGCCAGAAAACAAGCCCTTCATCATTGAGAAGCAAAGAAGAGTCAGGCTGAGGCTTGCAAGGATTGAGGACTGGAGTAAGGCCATCGTCTCTGATGAGTCCAATTTCCAGCTTTGCCCACCACTTGGTCGTCTAATGGTTAGACGGAGACCTGGAGAGGCCTACAAGCCACAATGTCTCGCACCCACTGTGAAATCTGGTGGAGGATCGGTGATGATCTAGGGGTGCTTTAGCAAGGCTGGAATCGGGCACATTTGTCTTTAAGGCACATACAAAGTTGTCCTGAAAGAAAACTTGTTTTCTTCTGCTCTGACAATGTTCCCCAACTTCCCCCCCCCCCCCCCCCCCTGAGGATTGGTTTTTCCAGCAGGACAATGCTTCATGCCACACAGCCAGGTCAATCAAGGTGTAGATGGAGGATCCTTGTCGTGGCCAGCACAATCTCCAGACCTGAACCCTACTGAAAACCTCTGGAATGTGATCAAGAGGAAGATGGATAGTCACAAGCCATCAAACAAAGCCATGCTGCTTGAATTTTTGTGCCAGGACTGGCATAAAGTCACCTAACAACAACATGAAAGTCTGGTGGAGAGCATGCCAAGATGCATGAAAGCTGTAATTCTGGTTTATTCCACCAAAAATATATTCCTGAACTCTTCTTAATATTAAAACATTAGTATTGTGTTATGTTCTGCAAAAAAAATGTTCTAAATGACTAATTTTAGGCCTATTTGGAATTTGGGAGAAATGTTCCCAGTAGTTTACAGAATTAAACAACATTCATTTACTCAAAACAGTTTCAAGTGGAGGTCAGCAGACACTTGTTTAGAGGTGAACCGAAGTTCTGACATCATGAGTAACTTCTAGAAATAAGCTAGTTTGCAGGTATGCGGATTTAAATACCTGGTTAACAACAGCATTAAATTCCTAAAAGCAGACAGAAAGAAAAAAGCACTTGTTATAAGAAATTATCCTTTTGAGTCTGGCATTAATAGGCAAACCACAAAATGTAACATATGGATGTAAATTCTGTCTATGAAAACAGTGCACAAAACTTTTATGAATGCAACATTTGAAGGCTGCAGTATACCAGGTTTATGACAGACTGCAAATAAGTTATAAAAACTCCCCGCACTGCAGCAGGGTAAATCAAGATTTACGAGTATTGTCTTATTTATAGTATGCCGTGAATTCATCACCATCGAGTCTCGTTCCAACGGCTGACTATTTTGCCAAAGCAAAATTAAGTTATTTCTCAGAAATGCTTATAAAACTTAACCATCATTGTAAAATCGGCAGCTGTTTTACTGAGAAATAATAAATCAGCAAAGTACACAATAAAACACAGCCTGTATGTACTGTATTTATAATTCTGCTGTGCTGCAGTTTTATTGACATTAGTGTAATGGACTCGTGCAGTTGGCTTTCATCAGAGATGGAAACAGGTGTTTGGATTTGCACAGATAGTTCGTCTTTAGGGTGCCATGGTTAAACAGCTTTGATCTACAATCTGCACACAATCTGATCAGCATCAATCATTCAGTTTATCTCCCAGTTCTCCTCTCTATTACTAAAGCATTTTATACTTCAACTACAACCATTTCTCTTTTAGATTCAAATCAGCGTTTGGCTCGGGAGTATGAATTGAAGGAACCTTGCACATTCAATTCAGCTCATCTTTCATGACTTTGTCCTTTACAAAGTCAAAAGCTCTGTAACTCTCGAGAGATGAGCGAGCACAATAGGTTTTGTGCTTTCATGATTACTGAGAATGAAGGAATAAAGAACATATAAATGTGCCTACGGCACAAAAGACTTTCATTCTTGAGAGACTTCTACACATACAGAAACTATACGTGGGCGATATGACCAAAATATTACATTATTTATATCCCAAAAATGGACATTGTTGCACAGTGTCATGTTTTTAATGCAAATTAAAGCCAAAAATGTTTTACATTTTAAATATTTAAGCCTGTATTTTGAAAAAAGTCGTCGTCAAATTAAGAAGGTGAAGACAATAAATGAAATCTTGGTGAACAAGAGACTCACTGAACCCAAACTTTTGTATAGTAGTATGTAATTGTTTCTACCATTATACAGTCTGTGCATTCAATGATTGCACAAAGAAAAAGAATCAAAAGTGCATATACGTTTCAAAATGTGGCTGACCTTGGAGGTATCAGGGATTTGTGTACCTCTTACTCTACTAACAGCTTGCTTATATATATATACAGTGGGTACGGAAAGTATTCAGACCCCCTTAAATTTTTCACTCTTTGTTATATTGCAGCCATTTGCTAAAATCATTTAAGTAAAAAAAAATTCCTCATTAATGTACACACAGCACACCATATTGACAGAAAAACACAGAATTGACATTTTTGCAGATTTATTAAAAAAGAAAAACTGAAATATCACATGGTCCTAAGTATTCAGACCCTTTGCTCAGTATTTAGTAGAAGCACCCTTTTGATCTAATACAGCCATGAGTCTTTTTGGGAAAGATGCAACAAGTTTTTCACACCTGGATTTGGGGATCCTCTGCCATTCCTCCTTGCAGATCCTCTCCAGTTCTGTCAGGTTGGATGAAACGTTGGTGGACAGCCATTTTTAGGTCTCTCTAGAGATGCTCAATTGGGTTTAAGTCATGGCTCTGGCTGGGCCATTCAAGAACAAAGAACAGTCACAGAGTTGTTGTGAAGCCACTCCTTCGTTATTTTTAGCTGTGTGCTTAGGGTCATTGTCTTGTTGGAAGGTAAACCTTCGGCCCAGTCTGAGGTCCTGAGCACTCTGGAGAAGGTTTTGGTCCAGGATATCCCTGTACTTGGCCGCATTCATCTTTCCCTCGATTGCAACCAGTCGTCCTGTCCCTGCAGCTGAAAAACACCCCACACAGCATGATGCTGCCACCACCATGCTCACTGTTGGGACTGTATTGGACAGGTGATGAGCAGTGCCTGGTTTTCTCAATCATACCGCTTAGAATTAAGGCCAAAAAGTTCTCTCTTGGTCTCATCAGACCAGAGAATCTATTTCTCACCATCTGGAGTTCTTCAGGTGTTTTTTTAGCAAACTCCCTGCGGGCTTTCATGTGTCTTGCACTGAAGAAAGGCTTCCATCGGGCCACTCTGCCATAAAGCCCCGACTGGTGGAGGGCTGCAGTGATGGTTGACTTTCTACAACTTTCTCCCATCTCCCGACTGAATCTCTGGAGCTCAGCCACAGTGATCTTTGGGTTCTCTTTACCTCTCTCACCAAGGCTCTTCTCCACCGATAGCTCAGTTTGGCCGGAAGGCCAGCTCTAGGAAAGGTTCTGGTCATCCCAAACATCTTCCATTTAAAGGATTATGGAGGCCACTGTGCTCTAAGGAACCTTAAGTGCAGCAGAAATTTTTTGTAACCTTGGCCAGATCTGTGCCTTGCCACAATTCTGTCTCTGAGCTCTTCAGGCAGTCCTTTGACCTCATGATTCTCATTTGCTCTGACATGCACTGTGAGCTGTAAGGTCTTATATAGACAGGTGTGTGGCTTTCCTAATAAAAAAAAATCAGTATAATCAAACACAGCTGGACTCAAATGAAGGTGTAGAACCATCTCAAGGATGATCAGAAGAAATGGACAGTACCTGAGTTAAATATATGAGTGTCACAGCAAAGGGTCTGAATACTTAGGACCATGTGATATTTCAGTTTTTCTTTTTTAAGCCAAATCTGCAAAAATTTCAACCATTCTGTGTTTTTCTGTCAATATGGGGTGTGTGTGTACATTATGAGGAAAAAAAAGTACATTAAATGATTTTAGCAATGGTACTGCAAATAAACAAAGAAATAGTGAAAAATTTAGGGGGTTTTTTGAATACTTTCCGTACCCAAATATATATATATATATTTCAACAATAACAGCATGTTATTAGTTACTACACCTATTTTAGATGGTGCAGTAATTATATCTCACTTAAGACATGCATTTCGAATCAAAGCAATGCACAAAAATGCTGATCACAATTTGGCTACAAAATTAATAATTGAAATTCTGAATAAAACTTACTCGTTCAGTTAAAACACCGACAACACAATCAGCCACCTTCTGCGTACATACGCAAATAGTAAGTGTTTAAAATGTTTCTTAGCAAAAATATTTGGTCAAAGTATAATTTGCAATGTACGTAAACACAAGTGATTTTTAAATCATAAAACACAAGGGGTCTTAAGTTCATTAAGTCATATTTTTGGAGAAAAACAGGAGCTTCACAGTGCTTTTTTGTCAGTATTTCCAGTGACATAACGCTTCTGATCTCTAACTATGATTTACCAATGAATAGGATAGGTACCTCATACATACATACACACACAGGGGAAAAAAACACAGTCAAACCAGGGAGATCATCTGTTAACTATGTTAAACTATGGAATAAAGCTGAGGGCAAGAGGCATTTACAAGTACGTTTAAAAAGAAGCATAGTTTTAATGTTGATGTATTGAGGCCATCAAAGTCAAAAGTAGTGTCAATAATAAAAAAAGCCCCCTCTAACAGATACTTTATCTTGAGTCTTTCATGTGCAGCCATGTGAAGCAGGTGGATGAAGTCTTTAAAGCAGAAGACGGTCTGCAGGTGGACTGACCCGTATATGAACTGAGACTGCCAGCACAACCACAGCGCAGTCTTCAGAGGTAACTCTACCACTCAATCACAATAACTCCTTGAAATTGCCAAAGGATCTCTCAAAGAAATATAGCCAATTCCCACTACTATGTGTGAAAGAGACATACTAACACAGAGCATATGAAGAGTTTGGTTCCAAAACGCTATAAATCCATTTAGATTAATTTGAGTAAAAATGTGTTTTCTTTACAAAGAAAGTGGCAAGATGAAAACCACTATTTTCTGTTTCAAACTTTCACATAGCATCTTTAGGTTATAATAACATAAAAAATTCAAATCCAGATTTTGGTTTTCAAAGATTTATTATAAAATTGTATTGTTTTTTTCCCCGAAATGCAATAAATCCATGACACGGTTTTTTTTTTTTCAGTAAATCCATTGAATCAATATAAAAGTTGAAAATACACAACATGGTTAATCCACATATGACAGCCTCTGAACTTGGTCAATACTAATCTTATATACAGGCACTGGACTAAAAAATACATTAAATCAGTCATCGCTCCAAAAAGAATTCAACAGTTCTTCTTGTTAATGCTATAAATTAATAACAACAATAAAATAAAATTTCATCATGAACAAGAAAATGAACAACAATATCACATTAGACCACAGAAATTCCAAAATGACATTTCCCTTACATTCAACTTCCAAAAGTGCATTCATCTTTGCCATGTTACATACATTTAGTTGACTAGTGCTATATGCTGTATTAACAAAAACATTAATGGCATTAATAAAAACACTTACACTGACAAGCTACGCAATATCGCGTTCATAATCGAATGCGACTCATCTGCGATTATGAACGCGATATTGCAGTGATCTACGGCTCTGTGTATCCATCTGAAAGCACGTGATGGAGATTTACTAGGACTACTTGTAATCACGACAGACACGGCACTTTACTGACGAGATGCGCATGACAATCACATGCGATTTATCGTGCAGCCCTAAGTTTGTTTGTTGATCACAAAGTACAAAGTAGATGAGGATAACTAGGATGCCGGGTGTCTTCAAAGCGCTGCCATAGAGTGCGTGGAATGGTGCGCTGTGATTGGTTGAGCGGATATATCGCATTCTGCAGAGAAGCGAGACAGGCGCTTGTCGCGGTTTGGAAAAAAAGGGAGAAAACATGACAGAATAACTCGGCGGATATCGCATTTTGCGTAAATTTAAAAATTGACTTTTCAATACCGACCAGATACAATACTGATTTTGGCGGAAACTCAAATTTTTTTTAAACGGTGTTTATCGAGTTTTGGAACCAAACTCTTCATATATTCATTGCAATTTTCTTCATGCACTTACTGGAGCCATTATGCATATTCAAATTTTTAACCTTGGAGTTCAGGAGTCTTGTGGACTGATTGATTTAAAAAAATAATAATAATAAAAATAAATCTCATGAGTCATTTGTTCCTTAATCAAAGAACAAGCTTGATGCTGTAGATTCAATTTGCATGATAAAGGAATGGCTTTTGAGAGAAAGAGAATAACGAAAAGAGAAAGGGAAAGAGAAAAAAGCTAATTAAAACAACTTCAAGAATAGTATGAATATAAGAAACAAAAACACTTAAAACACACACACACACACACACAACACACACCCAACACACACACACATACACTATATCTTGTTTCTTTCTAATTGCTATCGTAGTGAGGACATTGCATAGACTTCCATTGATTTTATATAAGGTTAATGATATTTTCTATCAGCTAACCCAACCCCTACCCCTAAACCTACCCATTACAGAAACATGTGCAGAACACTAGATCTAGCCTACATCAAAACATCTTTGGGCTAATTAATAAGCCTTTTTAACTAGTAAGGACAAGTCAAATGTCATCACTAGTGGATTGTGATGATCGTTCACTATATAAGAGGACATTTCGTCATCACAAGTATTGTTAAACCAGTACACACACACATACACACACACACACAAACAAGGTTTTAAATTAAGTTGACTTGCACAGTTGTACGAGAAACACACAAGAACCGGTTTTGTAAATTGAAGAACAAGCTTGATCTAAATATTAAACTTTTGCCAAAACAGCTCTGATGTGTCCTGTGGTCTCTGGCACCAAGACATTAGCAGATATTTTAAAGGTAGAGTAGGTGATTTCAGAGAGGTTAGCAAAAGCAAGCTAGCTTTGAAGCATAAGATCCCACCCTCCCTGCAAAACACTCTTCAAAGCCACAACTTTTCCAAAACACATGTGCACAGGCAGACCAGAAGCTAACCAGCGACATGATGAGAGATGGTGTTGGTGGAGGGTTAAAAACAATGCTGTCAGATTACCTCATGTCTCATTCACCGGTGAGAAAACATTACAGTACAAAATATTACAATAATAACGCCTTCCATTCTCGCTCAGTCTGCAATAGTTTAATGGAAAGTGCTGATGACGGATCGTGTCTAAGCAAATAGGATGCACAGAGGTATGCAAATACATATGTTGACATGCAGGTAGCACAGCCTATCGTAGCCCTCTGACCAAGGGATATGATTGGACGAACATTTTACCGTCCTACACCTTCCACAGATTATATAAACATATAAATACATTTAGACCACTTAATTTAGTGATTGCACTCAACCACTGTCTGCAATCAGGGGAAATCATCGTCATGAAGGGGTGTACATTCTGAAACAATCTTAGGTATTTGTGCGTGTAAGTAGGTGGCATGTCAATTTTTTCCCCAAAAATTATCATCATAAAATCATTTACGTCTTTTGTCATCAGATATTTTGGCACTATCTGGAGATTAAGAAACAAAATTCCTGTGTTTCCCCATGAGCTAAATCAATAACAGGAATTTAATTACATGTTTTCGTCAGCCCACCTGCATAAGAAAATGAATTAACAAGGAAACATCTGCGGAGAACTAAAAATATAACTAATAAGCCATGATTTGTCTTTTCATCTAAACTTTAAATTCAAGGTATGTTCAGATATGTAAACCTAAAATTGGTTTTCTGTCACAACACAGCAGGTGTAGGAATGGGAAAATTACATCTCAAAGAAAATGCAGATTAGTAGACTGGATAAATATTTGAATATAACAAAGCAAGTAAATATTGAGGAAAAACAAGTATGGGATCATAATAAATGATAATACCCAACACAGCAACATGCACTGAATGAATAAACAGCATCTGAATATCTATGCAAGATCTGTTGTTACCCAGAATTCTGCCAGAATGACTGATCTTCCTCTTTCAGCAGAGAAAGCAAATGGGCGGCACTAAACTCTGAGAAGAACAGCCACAAAAGGAATCAGAACTGCCAAGCGCAGCATATCCAGAACCCCACCAACTCAATATTTTCAATCAAACTCTCTCTAAACTTATTCTGCCCTCCCCATAGTTCATTTAACATGATCTAAACCCTTATTTCCACAGTCCTACTGAAAACAAACACCTGCTTTTTCTTTCATAAACAACGCATATGGCCACATGCAGCTACACACACACAAAGAAACACACATAAACAGCACAAGATGTTTGCCGAGGGTGGAATGTACTTTTGAGCGATTAGTATCTCGCCGCAGGGGGACACAAGTTCAAACAGAAATCTGTCACAGAGCAAATGAAGGAGAATTATGGATCCACAGGCGGTGGCCGTGGACTCCCGACTGAGTGATGTAAGAGTGTGGCCACAGGCAACGCATCACAGTCTAGCGGAGACATCCATCACATTTATCACACTTGCATCTCATTACACTCCTGTGTTAAGATGGGAAGACAAATAACCTAAAGCCAGACGGTAATAGACACCCACTCAGAAACACTGCAACGGTAAACAAAGTTAAAGCAGAAGTTGCAAAGCATCACATGAGCCAGCACAGAGCGTGGGTAACGTTCACTCTCTCCGCGCTCACAAATGCACACTAGTGGCATGACTCAGGAATTGCAAACTTTCAACATCCTACCGGTTCAGAAGTCGTCTCGGCTTCAGTGCTGTCAGCTCAGCGACATTCGGCAGAGTGAAACGTGCCTCCTCTGTTCTGTGTGTGCATCTCTCTCTGTCTCTGAGTGTGCCGTACCAGGCGGTCTAGCCCAGCCCAGCCAAGTGCAAGAAGCTTCAGTTCTGTTCTGTTCAGCGCGGGACAGCTCGGCTCAAAAAAGTGGGGGAGTTCGACCACTGACTTCAGAAGTGTGCCGCCTACACTTCACAATCACTAATACTGTAGTCAGCTTCACCTTACCACACTGTTTTACTACCACATTCAGTTGATTTGTCAATATGAGTGTTTATGTGGTTGGCTGGTTTTATTTCAGTGTTAATTAAAGCTCACTCAAAAATGAAAATCCTCATTATTTACTCCCCCTTCTGTTATTCCATGGAACACGTTCTGAAGAACGCTCGTGCTACTCTATACAATTAAAGAGAATGGGGAACGACGGTCCAAAAAAAAAAAAAAAACCTTTAAAAAGATTTAAAACCCTATATTTAAGCATATGGCAATTAATTCTGCTGTGTCTAGTAACAGGTTGCATTTGGTATCATTGACTTTTGGGACACAAATATTAAAATGATGAAGCCATATTCAGGTAATAACTGAGAACAGACAAATGGCTTATAAAATAATCTTGTCTAAATCAATTTAAAATAAAACACTAAAAGCTAAAATAAGTCCCTTATGACGACAAAGGTAATGTAAATATTAAGATAGGAGCATGAGCATGCACAATTAAATATTGTTATAGATGTTTTAAAAGAAAAAATCTGAAATGGTAACATGTATATTGCATCCCAATTGACATAATACCTGACAGGAGGTGACTGTATATTTATATATACACTACTGTTCAAATGTTTGGCGTCAATACCATTTTTAATGTTTCTTTTAAGGAGTCTATTATGCTCATCAATGCTGCAGTTATTTGATCAAAAATACAGTAAAAACAGTAATATTGTAAAATATATAAATATTTTATATATATAGCGTCATTTATTTAAGTTTACTTGTGAGAAACTTCAGAAGCATTACTTCCCAGGTTGTGTACTGATCCTTAGAATCATTTTAATATGCAGATTTGGTGCTCAAGAAATTTTTTTTATTGTTACAGAATTAATTGTGATAAGCAATATTATTGTTATTTTAAGACGATTTTATGCCCCTCTGACTATATAATAAAATTAAAATTAGCAATAAGCATTGCCACCCTTTCAAATACTATTGGAATTCAATTTCTAAAATAAATACAAAATAATAAAAGGACTAAAGTCTAGGACACAAAATGCTACTTAAAACAACAGTCGGTTTTCCATATTAACTACTGCATATAGCGAGTTAACAGTCACATCAACAGCTATAACGAAGATAACTTTAACAATTACTATGTTTCTGTCCAAACCAGCAATGATATCGTTCCTTTGATGTCAGCATCTTAGTTGCGGTTTGGACTCTGCTATTCTCTAAGTATTAGAATCATTATTATAGTTTTTGTTATAGTTACTGTCCTTGGGGTGGATACTATCTTTGAGCAAAACACACATGTAAACACAATGGGCAACATATTGTGACAGTTTTCATGGTTATGTCCACATATCATAAAATAAGTCAATATAGTAATTATTGTTGTGATGAGCCTAACAAAGCTAAAAACGCTTGTGCTGTTTAATATTTTTAATATTTACTGGCACCAAACTTTTGAAAAATATAGTACATAAACATGAATGCATAACATGAACATGAATCAAACGGTTTCAAAAGACTTGAAGTATACAGCACAAGATGCAAGAACCACTTTTTATTGATTGTTGGAGCTTAAAAGTGTCTATCACCATTCACTTTAGTTGTATGTACATCTTAAGAAACTCGTTTTGTGTTTTCTGAGAAAAAGTCAGTCATACAACATAACATAAGAGTGAGTAAATGTATAGATTTTCATTTCGGGTTAAACCTTTTAACACAAGAGGCATCTGTTTTTAGAGTTGTGTGAAACAGAAGGCAAAATTGGAAGAGTAGAACTCACTACTTAAGACACAGATTGGGTGAGAAAGAAAGATAGTGATAATGCGTAATGCCTCCACAGCTCCCCCACTGAGACTCATTGGCAGCCACATCCTGTCTCTTCTCCCATCCTCTCTCGATTCCTTTCTCTCCTCATTCCCTGTGATTCCATCACTCGGTCTTCCTCTCCCGAGGAGGGAAAGTGGTTCAGATTAAGTTCCTCTCATCCTCACGAGCAGAGCCCTCTATCCTCTCACATCTTCACTTATATATGTACACCTACTGTGAGAACGGCCTGCCATTACCCCTCCATCTCATCTCTGAGAAATCTCAGATGTACCCAGGTGTTACCGCTCACACAGGCATGCTAATGTGCAGCAAATTTCATTGCATTTTCTATTACTCCAGAGACTTCAACAGCCATAGGAAGACACTTCTCTTGACGTGAAGCAGTCGAAATTGAAAGAAAAACAGCCGGTTTGCTGAATACAGTCCATCAGGCCGTATACATTCTGCTGTGGAGGTCTGGGTCAGACCGGGGCTGTACTCTTTCACAGGAAGCTGAATTTCAAGGGCTCGGTGAAATGTCAGCTGGGCCCTGGACCTTTAGTGGCTATGATATCTTGAGGGACGGCTCTGGTCTAAAGGTAACAGGGGTTGGTGTATTGTGTAAAAAAAAAAGTGCACCTGACATTTTTTTTTCTCTTTTGTGAGAGATCTTTTGTGGAGATCCACCTTGAACCACATCTTTCATTTAGAGTCAACCCTTAAAAAGAGAGTGGAAGAAAGAAAGACTTCCTAGAAAGGTTTCCTATCAAGAGACAGACTTGAGACCTTAGACCCGTTCATAATAGACCATGTCTAGCTGACAATGACTTCATTTCAAGTGTTGCATAAGACTGAGCAGGCTGAAAAAGATTAAAATTAAGTTAAATATAAAAGAACTATAGAAATGTAATCCTGCAGTAATACAGAATAGTATAAGAGCAAACAGGGCTGCAACTAAAAATTCATAATGCTTAATATTTATGGATGGCCCTGACTCTGAGCCTAAAGCAAAAATGAATGTGACAGGTATTAGGGATAAAACTTTAAAAAATACAAAAATAAAACAAACTAAATAAAAATGGCAGAAAATAAATACATACATTAAAACATATATCAATTTAAATTTTAAAGATTAAAAATAAAAATATGTCAAATATAAAAGGAATATAATAGTAGTAATACAGTACAGTATACCTGCAAACAGGGTTTCAACTAAAATCACTATTGACTTAATATTATGGATGGCCCTTACTCGTGAGCTAGAAAGAAAAAAAATGTGAAAAGGATTATTAGGGATTAAACAAAAAAAAAAAAAAATTTTTATTTATTATATATTATATAATAAATAAAAAACATTTAATAAAAATTATGTATATTTTAAGAGAGCATTACCATATAGAAATATATAAAACATAGAAGTGTAATTCTCATGTAATACAGTATAGGTTGCCAAAAAAAATTTAACCTGCAAACAGGGCTGTTGAAACAAGAAAAAAAACACTAAAACTAAAGAATACACAAAACATATCATAAAATAAAAATAATTTGATTAAATAAAACACAAAATTGAGATAAAGAGCAGACATACATTTTGAATATAAAAATATAAATACAAAGCAGATAACCACTAGATCACAGCCCCAATGAGAGCACTACTTGTAAGAAACACAGCATTTGACCCAGAAACTGTCCAATGTAGCTACTTCATAGAGTCTGTGAAGCAAGGAGAAGAATTAAGTTTCCAGCAAGTCTGTTGGCAGCATGCAGGTCCAATATAATACAATATAGAGTGTAACAGTAATGGCTCCTGTGCAAGATACACACATCCACATGAGAAAAATGGCCAGTGTCTGAAGTCAAGGACAATCTGTCAGGCTGTGACCCTTGTACTCGAGCTACAGGAAGTGCCTCCCTCAGCAGAAAGCCTGTGTTACCACCACTGCAGTCCACCGAGTCGGCACAACTTTCAGTCAGACACACTTAAAACTTCCAGCTCCGTTTTAAAGCCTTTAAATCAGCCCACCGACCGGATTGTAATTCTCCTCACACAGTCTGATCCCATCTCTATTTGCAGTAATATAACACAGCTCCCACAGCACAAACCCACTTTTCTTATGCCAATGTAAATATGAAAATAAAGTCACCATGCACTTTTAAGTGCACCCGGTAGAGCTGAACTACTCTGTTGTGCAACTCTGAGAAGCCATAATGCTTTTACAAGTCATATTTTGCATAGCAATGTACTCAGGGCATATATATTAACATTAATTGTAATGTACCTTGGTGCACAAAATACGCCAAGCTAGCAAACCTGTCCTAAATTAAAGTCTTGAAGTATTCCAGTGGATTATGGGAATGGATAGGTAATTTAAGTCTACCTCAAGAGGAGTGTTATCTGCTGTTATAACACCTTTCAAAATGAAGAGGACTAAAGAGCTGACATGCATACCCCGAGACCTCATTCGAAGTTCTTTGAATAGGTTGGGAGGTTTCTTTAAAAGTCTTGCGGGATTGTTGAGCACCAAGATTAACTTTGGTTTATTTGGCCGGTTTGCCATCTAAAAGTTCTTAGCCTAATAATTCCACACACATTTCTCTGAAGGCCTCTTTCCACAGCAATGTAACGTTTATTATTATTTATTAGCTCTATAAAGGGGAATATTTATGATTAATTATAACTGGTTATAATTAATGATAAATATTTAGATTAGATCTTATAATAAACTGTAGCAGAATCAATATTACAATTATTTGATCTGTCCGTCCACCGAGCAGACAATATAATCATTTATCAATTCAAGGAATATTTATTCTCTGGCCACGGAACAATAAACTGTCCTTCTTTGTACAGTGCTAGCAGTAATTCTTAGCCAAATGTAGCAAAGGTTCAAACATTCATTGACTTCGAACTGTGAACAGTAAACAGAGACAATTCGTTGTGAATATAAGGGATTTAATAAAATGAAACTATATCTAACATATAACTAACTAAAACATATATACAAAGAATGAAACAAAGTAAGGAAAAGATAAAGAATAGAAAAGAATGGCAGTATTTCAAATCACTTAACCACAACCTTTGAAAATAATCAAAGAATCCAAAAATCACCTTAAAAAAGGACTGAAACTTAAACACGCATCTAAATAATCTTAAGCAGTTACTTGCATTGGTTTCGACTGCTGAAGAAGAGTCCGGATGCGGTAGAAAACGGAGGTCTTTTGATGAGTTCGTGAAGAGTCAGCTGGAAGTTTTTACTTCTGGTTCTTCCGAAGAAAGAAAAGTCCACAGCGACTAAAGTTACTTGAAGATAAAAAACTGCCGGAAAATAAAAACTCAAGAGGAAAGTCTTGAGAGTCCTGAAAGGTGTTGTCTCAAACGAAGAAGAGTTTTTCTGAGCAAAGTTATTTTGGGCTAATCGTTTTTGAGAGTTCCTATTCTGTGTGTTCTGACCAATGAGAGACATGGATTTTGAGCGGGAGAATCGTCTTTGTCTCTTGTTTTATGGCTCATTTGCATGCTTTATGGCCAGTCTGGAATATCCGTAGTTTTAACCCAAAATATCGTACCAGTCATATGATGCGTTTCACAATCACATACTGTACGTCATTGTCCGAGGAATGAAAAACAGGTAACATTGATAACAAGAAACAACCATTTGGAATAGATTAAAACAAAGATACATACATACACCTGAATAACAGTGTTTTATGGCTTTAACTAATACAAAAAACGAGTGGTAACTCATCTAATCCAACAAAGGAATGTACACACAACACATGCATATACCAGATACAATTATAACTGATTAATTATAGTCTAAAATAAAGAAATGTCTTTTTGTGTGTGTGTGTGTTAGTTTGGGTGTGTGTGTGTGTGTTCGTTTGGCCATTCACAGCTCTCTGTGGAATGTTTTTGAACTAAGATTCCAGGATTCTCGTGGGGGCTGGTTATAATCTTTTTGACGGCGAAGAACCATTTGGCAATTTAAAACCCCTATACAAACATAACATATCTGACCAGAACTGTAATTTATATGCAAATGTCAAAAGGCTAAAAAGGTCTCTTAAGCCATAAACACCCCAAAAATCATGCATGATCCTACGCAGACGCTACAACAATAACCATCCAGAAGCTCACACTGGAGACTAGAGGCCGCTTTTGTTTACTTGAACGTACGTCACAAATGTCACGAAGTGGAAAATGTAAAACCGTACACCGAAACTGCTCATTAAATCGATACAAGCAGGTACGCAGTAAAACCGGCGCAAATAGTTTAGACATAATAATAGTTTACAACAGAGACACGAGTCTCTTGCTGAGTCACTGGTTTGAGGGACAGGACATGCTAAGTGTGCAGATTTGTTCTCCTGAGTGCATTTCTGCTAGTTGTGATATATTTCTGAGAAGGTCACTATTATAATCTCAAGCAATGCAAATTTAGGCTGAGAGACGGGACGTGAGAATTAAAGGAGCTGTGGTAAATGGGAATGCGAGATTTATTGGGACTAAAAGGAATTCATTTCGTTTTAATATCTCTGAAGGGCTCAGGTCAAGCCCTTGAACATTTTAAAGTAGAAATTGAGCCCCTATTCTAGTTAACACTGCCTCTTGACAAGATTCAATCATAAAACCATATATTTGAATGATAGTTTCCAGTGACAGGGGACTCTATTTATGAGTAAAGCAATTAGAGCAATTATGGCTTGGAGATCATTAGCACCGAGCTGGCAAATGTCCATTCATTCATTATTGCAAACAGTATAACAAAAGATATAATAGGAAAATGAATCATCTGAGCACAAACCCTGCCGCCAGGGCAAAGGAGGCCATTTTCAGACTGCTGTCTGATTTTACAGAAACCATGTAGCAGAAATGCTCTCAAAAGAAGGAAACGTTAAAAAAACAAAAGGCCTTTATCAAAGATATCAGTTGTGGGTAATTATTATTTTATTACCTGCCCTCCAAAATATTTGGGGGCATTTTTCCTCCAAGGTTGCATGTGACTAATTGCATAAAGATAAGACTGCTTTACTTGTGAGCCCGCCTGCCCTTGTTTATGGTGAAAGGATGACATCATTAGCTTTGTTTAGATCAATTTCACACCGTCTGTCTGATTAATAGGGATGCAATTAAACTTAGCACAGCTCTAAATCCAACGATAAATTACAAAAGGATATGTGGAGGAGAGGGTTTCACATCATACTTTTTTCCACTGTGACCAGAGTTGCTAAAGTCCACAGGCGCTGAAAGATTAAAGTGATGAAGATTACAATTAAAGCACAACGTTTTTATAAGAACATTTTTCTTTCTTTTTTTTTCCTTGAGCAGATGAGAAGGCTGGGAACAATTAAACACACTCAATTACTTCAATCACAAATAACCAAGATTGATATAACTAACTAAACTAACACTAAAGTTTTCTCTCTACCTAAAGGGGAAAAGTAATCACTCTGCAAGCGATTTTCTACCAAAAATTATTTTGGTTGGGTTGTATTTTCAATCTATTTTCCTCTGCTTGCTAAAGTATGTGTGCCTTTGAGTAATCAATTTTATCAGCTGTTTGGAGTCTCATTCTGACGGAAGACGCCAAGGATATGCAACTGCAGGAGGATCCATGGTGAGCAAAGTGATGTAATAGACTTACATTCTCACACAATCTGGTCTGAATGAATGAAAAAAACAAGCTACATCTTGGACAGCCTAAAGGTTAACAAATGTTCAGGTAAATTTTAATTTTTAGATGAACTATTCCTTTAAAGTGTACTTCATGATCCAAAGTCCAAAATATTACACATTTAGCAATGCAAGACATACTGTGATGTGACAACGTTATTTAAATGGAGATATACAGCAGCCGAGCACTGGCTCCAACCTACTAAGTAAACCAACATTGATTATCTTTTTTATTTTAACGGTCTAACTAATTACATGATGATGGCTGCCAAGTGAATAATGCATTAGAAATTATATTGCTCTCTAAAAAGCCAATTTAGCACTAGCAGAGATGAAACTGCACAAACTTTGACTCAGAATAAGGATTAATTTAGAAGCTTAAAGTACACAGAACAACCAAGAACACTGACTCACATAATCTTTTAATTCACCCTCTGTTGTCATTTTTTTACCAAGTGTCTTTATAAGAACTAATACATACACAAGAATACCCAATATAATCATATATACAGTGTATACACACGTGCATGTGCATGCATTAAAGGCATTTTATGCAGTTTGTTTTCAATTCTTTAATTAATATTTAAAAGGTATGTGTCAACTGTATCGTATAATTTTTTTAGTTTCTAGTTTGTAAATAAGCCACAACCAACTCATATTTTCCAGCAAATTATTACTTTTTTGAACATTTACATAAAACATTTAATTAAAACAATATCTGGAAATAATAAAACACTAGTAGAACAAGTAGATATCTAATAAAATGATTGCCCCAAACATCAGGAAAAAATGTATTAAATGATGAGCTCAGAAAATGATTGTCATATTGTAAATATAGTCTAAATATAGACTTACAGAAAAGCACAGAACTTTGTATTCAGGTATTGTCAAAAAAGTTAGCCACTGACACTTCTGAAACTCGTGTTTCTATGCAGATAATCTTACTATTTATAATACTTTTTAAATCATTTGGCTCCGTTTCATATCACTACGGCTGCCATATGTCAGGGGGCTTACTAGAGGGTTTAAAAACAACAGACATACCAAAGACAGACACAACAATCACTGCATCCGTTCTCTTTTAAGCAGATTCTCAGGAGAGAGTTTTATCTGTACATAACTCCCACTGTTCTGTTATACAATCACATATCACAGACAGCATTTGTTCCACTCAGGTATCCAGTAATCTCTTCATTGTTCTAGCCACCTTCCTGCATCTCACCGCATTTGATCAGCTCCTCATGGAGTGCTTTACCCTCACAAATGAAGCTATCTGCCACGATGCCACAGTCGTCTCCCCGAAAAATGACCTACATCTACCCATCCCTCCACAAATCACACCCCATGCACAGGAATCTTGTTTTTTTGGACACTCCTTCATTTACTTTTGGCAATTTTCTTCACTAAATTGGCAGGTCTGAATGGCTGAATGAGCAGCGTGAGGTGGACAGGTCTACAGGAGGGGGTCGTCTTACACACAAACATTATTGTCATCCTTTTCATTTCTCTTTCAGCACGGCGTTGTCAGGAAGCAAACAAGATATCATTCTCCACCCACCTCCTGACGCGTGACCGCAGAAATAAAGCAAGAAACAAAGATTTGACAGACATGTGAGGACCTAATCTTAACGTATGGCATTGTTTCTCATTCCTTTGAGTCATATAACTCCAGGCCCACCTGCTCCATGAGTTCGGACCACCTCTGCAGCTCATGGCAGTGAATGCAGACTGACAAAGCATGTTGTCAGAAGATAACTACATTAACCAAACTTTCATTTCCCTCACGCCAGGAGTTCCATCACACACAGATGTCTTTCCACCTTACGCACTGCGCAGCGGTCATTTCATATTCTATATCCATCCCACATCCGACACTGCCAGCAGAAATGATAAGCAGAAAAAAAAACAACAACAAACCTGACATCTTCAGTGGGGAATCTAGATTGCCATCCTCTGAAAATCTCATTCACCTTTAGCGTTGCTCTCACAAAGTAACTTCTGTCCACATGAGGCCATCTGTGCTCCATTATGGGCATATTTTTACACCCAACATAAACTTCCAGCACCAACGGGTCAGTGCGAGACAAGACTGTCACCCTGTCACAATGTAATGGCAATTCAAAAGCGTCTGAAACAACAGGAGCCGTAAACTCGTGGCAAATTTAAATAAGCCTATCGATCGTAAATTGAGCAACAGCTCGAGAATGGTGCTTAATTCGTCATGTTTTCCTCAACTGCAGCAATTACAAAGAAAGCGATCCAATTTGGTGTCGTGACAGCGATAAATAGATCGTAAAGAACGTGATTTAGGCTGACCGGGTGCTGCGGTGCGGTTCGCTTTAACGGCTTCAAAAGCCAGGTCGCTTCTAGATTTAATACAGCGTCTGACACAGATGCTCTCCTTCGTTCTCCTTCTTGTCTGGCCTGACATGAATACACCCGCTACATAATAGGTTCACAATGCCTGGAGCTTCATGTTGATGACCTGTCAGAATCGGTAAGAATGCATCATCTAGACAGACAAGGCCGACAAGCCAAGTCGTTCAGCTGAACAATTAGAGATTCATTAAATTTACAGCACTAGCACGCCTTCGATGAAACTCAACAAGGGCAGAGAGAACAATCGCTTTCGCTTTCGATAACAGCAAAGAAGTGTGATTGAAATCAGATTGAACCTTTATGCTCATTTTTTCACCAAATAAATCTGTATGGCGAGGCTGAATAGCAAGCGAGAGGCATGTCATAATAAATCTCAGCTGTTGAACATCAACTCCTGCGCACCTTTCTCGGGGATCCAGCAGCGTTCTGCGAATTAGGAGCATTATTCAGTCAGAGGCGGTGTCATATTACGAGCCTCTTTTCACGGACTAATGCCGTTCTGATATAATCTAGGCACTGGCCCAGTGAATTCAAGCCAGCTTGTGGGAAAACAAAGCCTAGTACACCAATGGAGCACAGCTCCAGAGCCCCTATTTAACCAGGGCTCTGTTGGACGGGTGAATAGGTAATTTCCAAATGCCCGATATGGGAGTTGCTGAGGAGCCGTGCTGAAGGGCCCATCTGTGCATGTTCAGCCATCATGAGCCCAACTGAGCTGGGTGGCAATTACTATCAAGGAGGTGAAAGTGTGTGTGAAGTGTCCAATTAGGCTTTGTATTTTGGATGATGGCACTGAGGCATCATTGGAAGTTTGGAAGGAAGTACTAAAATGGGGTGCTGATGCTCTCCACCGTCCCATTAATGGATAAAAAGCTAGAGTGGTCTAATGGCCCTAAACATATTGAGAAAACATGCACCGATACATACAGCACACCCACTGTTAAAAGGCCTCCAGAAACAGGCCGGTTTTAACTCCAAAATCCAAAATAATACACCATTCTTGTGAAGAGGCTAAACAGACAGCATTTTATTTTCTTATAGGCTCTTAAAAGCGAGATCTAATCCAGATGGTACAAATGATGTGCCTGCGTGCAGCAAATGCACTTCAGATAGATAATACCGATTCCCGGCACCATGTCCAAAAGAGCCCCACTTATCTGTCAGACGATCCATTCTCTTGATCTGTCAGCGTGTGTCCCGCAAGGCAGACACATACACACTCGCAGACGGACACGAACGTGCAGTACACAAACCCATCCGGCAATCATCTCTCTAACTTACCCGCAGGGGTTACGTCAGAACTAACCCTGCTCATTACTTGAGAACAAGCGTCATTAGCAGAAACCCTCGCGCGCATTCATCAGAGAGTCTCACCTCAGCTTGTTAAGCATAATAAATGTCCGGCAGCAAGGGCTGAATTAGTCCTCTCTGGGGTACGGTGGCAATCAGAGGGATTCCTCCGTAACACTGTGCACAGATCTATGGTCCGTTTAACCAGGCTGGGTGAGAACGATGCATTGTGGGGGTCACTGACAGGAAGTTCTCTGCACTGTGCTTCTTCATGTTGATGAGCAGCCCTGCAGAAAGCACATCTGTCTCTTTACAGCAGTAATGCACTGACTCTGGGCCAAAGAGGAAAGCGATATCATCCTTCTGTCCAGCCAAGGAGCTCATTTGCCATGGCCTCTCTAATTCACATTGTCACTCTTTCAGCTCGGAGTCAATTCTGGCTGAAGTATAACAGGGGTTTTCAAACACTTTTTAAGGTCAAGGTTAACCCGCAAATGTGACGATCCTCAAGAAGCAATAAAACACATTGTATGCAAAAAATAGTAATACATAACATAACAGAATATAACATAACACAACACAACACATAACATAACAACACAACACATATCATAACTTAACACATATAACAGATAACTAGGGCAGCCGATGAGATCTCTGGAAACAGGGGGGTGGCTGTGGCCGATATGATTGTATTTATTTTAATTAATATTTAAGAAATGTTAAATCATTTGAAAATGGATTAAGAAATACATTTGTAAAATAAACATGCTTATACTTTAGATAAAGTATTTTTCACAAATAAATATTTAATCAAAATATATTGGTTATGTTGTATTTGTTCTTATTTTTACTGCCTGTCTTTGTCCTTTATAATGTTTGAAAAAAAAAACTTTCTTAAAGGTTAATCTAGTAGTATTTGCTGTGGTATCAAAGAAGTTATTTCCCTTAAGTAATAAATGGAAAGCAAGTTAAATTGAATAATTTTTCTTTTCTTGCTGATCCGAAAAATGATCCAATCCGTGGGTCAAAAACCGTAATGTGATCCGGACCGTGATATTTGTGATCCGTTGAACCACTAATCGTTAATACATTTTGTATACATTTTAATTCCTTTGTTTAACAGTTCTATCTGATTTTTAGACAGACTTCTATCCGTATTAGAAAGAACTGTTAACGACGACGGCAAACAAGATGGAGAATGTGAGCACTGTGTGCTCAGGCGCTGCCGCTCTCAGCGCCGTCAAAAGAAAAGTCCGGAGCACCATCGAACGCATCGGCCAAACAGAAAAACTTATCAGCCTTGGCGATATATCGGTCGACCATTACACATAACATAACACAACACATAACAGCATAGCCAGGGGCGATTCCTTCAAGGAGGAAAGGGAGGCAGTGTATAAAAAACGTGTTGTACAAAATGAAAACGGCAATATTACAAAATACAACATTAAAAAGTGTATAAATCACTCGTTTTTCTAAAGAAACATTGTCAAACAGCGACACCAGCAGTTGAGTGGTGATGGGTTATTGAGAATTAAGCTTTGTTTGGGTTAAAGTCACGTGAGAGGAAGCAATGCCTCCATCGCGATATGATTGAATATGACTGGTTATGTACGGCTGTGATTGGTTTTCATGTTCGCAAAATCAGTCTGAATGAACAACATAATGGCATTAATGGGAAGACTCATTTAAAAAAGTGAACAAATCACACACTTAGATATAACCACTTTGTTACGTCAAAATAAGAGATAAAATGGCATGAACTCATGATCTGTGGGAGTTTTTAGTAAGTAATCAGTTTGGTGAAATTTAAAGTAAATCTCTGCATCTGTGACCAATATTTACCAAGCGTAGATGACTGATGATTCTAAAAATTCAAAAATAGTTAGGAGTTAACTATTTAAAAAGAATAGCTGAAAATAAGTTAAGAAATAAAATAGTGTTTAAATTTAGTTATTATTTTGGAACAAATGTAAAATGTTTAAAGACACTTGATGATATACATACATAGCTAAAAAAAATAGAATAAATTGGCTAAAAAAATATATATATATTTTTTTTTAAGTAATGTAACTAAGTGACTGGGACATGAATTTACATTTGATTTTTTTTTTTAAATCATCGTGATCGGAAGAGGTCTGCGCGGGACCGCACAACTCGGGAAATGCTGTGACAGCCCAATCGCGCTTCTGCGTCGGCAGTGCAGCAAAGTTTTTGACTGCCAGTGAAGCGCTTGCTTTTGCTATAAATAAGACAAAGGCATGAATTGTCGCTTTTTATACATCTAGTACCGCAAAAGCAATACAGCATCTACGACTTGCTTCTAAACTTTTAACTGTTTTCGTGTTTAAAACAAGACAAGCACATGCAAGGCGGCGGTCCATCATCAAACAGGAATCCCCAATGGAGGTAGAAGGTTAATTTAATTATATCTTCTTATCCATTGTTTTCCAGAGCTTGCTCATAGCCTGAGGTTCAACGGTGACCACTTGACGGGAGAGTCGGGCTGAAATAAACTTGCAGCGTAGCAACGGACATCAGCGCTGCTCCTGATTACGGAGCATGGAAATCCGGCAAAGGTAAACCACACCGCAGCGCGTTTGATTTACATCCAAGCACATGGACCACAATCCATAGTTATTTAAGTGCCAGTTCTCCAAAGAATTTTTTTTTTTTTTTTTATTATTAAATATAATTTTGCTTAGAAGAAGAAACGATTTTAAAATTTATAAAAGGGCAACATAACTATTTATCTACACCAACAAAGTGATTCAAATTGGAACCCTACTAGTCTTTCTCTGTCACACTTCTGTCAGTGAATGTGTGATGAACTCATTTAAGAGCAGCATGGGCTCTGTGACAGAACATACCGCAAACGAAAGCTAATCAGATCAATGTTTAACCACAAATCAGCATAAGAACTCCAGAAGCAATGAACAGATCTGAGGATTCATATAAGCAAAGTTGATTGGGTGATTATTCTACTGTGAGTTGGCCATTGCAGATACAGACTCTTAAAGCACATTAGAAAAGAGATCATAAATCATCACTATCCCTTTCGAACTGATTAAGTTGCATTTCATATCTAATTGATGCATAAATGGTCCCAAAAGCTTTTGCTGCGCTTATAAATGTATAATTTACACAAAACTGAACAATTTGTCAACATTTATTCACTCTCATGTCATAGCGAATGAGGAAGATTTTTTAGTGAATAAACTCCAAAAGACGTAATACATCTTCTGTCTGTTTCTTACATAAATCTATAATACGACTTCAGAAGACTTGGAAAAATGATGCTTGAGTCATATGGACCACTTTCAGTGTTATTTTGATCATTTTTAGATCTTGACAGCCTATGGTCATTGTACTGAAACACAATGTAAAGATTCTTCAGAATTATCATTTGTGTTCACAGAAAAAAAGAACTTGGAATGCCTTACGAACAAGAAAATAATAACATTACCATCTCTCAGGTGAATTATACCTTTAATTTCACAGTACAGCAAGGTTGTACAACACTTTAAGTGCAGTATCTATATCTACGGAATGAAGTGAGATCGCCTGTGAAGTCTGATCATAACACACGATGAGTCAGATCTGGTATGTTAATATCCTGTGCTGTGTGACGGAGAAGAGAGTTATGACCTTTACTCTGCTCCCTCTCACTCATCCGTTGGCTGTTATTTCAGAGAACATGATCGATTGTATAATCATATATGATTTAAGGCAGCAATCAGCTCAGTTTTCTCCATTATCTGCTCTTTTCCTGCTGTATTCTCAGTTCACTGAGATTAGATGAACAATAAATCCAGTGCTTCATTCCTAAAAATGAGTTGGCTGTGTCCTAGGGGTTATCAAACGTTCAAATGTGGAAGCGTGAACAATTTGCTGATCCTAAACTTCACCCAGCTTCTCCCCACTTTCACGCTCTGTAAAAAAATTTGATTTAATTTGAAATTCTGAACATCTAAAAAAAAATGCTATAGTAAATGGGCCTTACTTAAACTACAATACCATTTAAAATTTTGGGGTTATGATGTTCCAAGATTTTGTATGTTTTAGAAAAAAAGTCTCTTATGCATTTATTTAACCAAAAATACAGCAAAACATAAATATTGTGAAATATTATTACAATCTAAAATAACTGATTTATATTTTAATATATTTTTGAATGGCATTTATGTGATGGAATTTTTTCAGAAGCTCATTACTTTAGTCTTCAGTGCCACAAAAATGTTGAAAACATTTGTGTTACTTAAGATGTTTGTGGTTATGGTGATTCATGGATTAATAGTATGTTCAATAGACCAGCAATTATTTGAAATATAATTTTTTTTGTAAAATTATGGATGTCTTCACAGTCAGGTTTGACCAATTTGCATCCTTACTAAATAAAATCATTTACAATTTCTTAAAAAAAAAAAAGTTTTTGGTTTACTTTTGAATTACCTTACAATACTGTACTTTAATAAAATATAGTAAACTAGTGTAAAAATATGAAGTAGCATTATTTATACAAAAATAAGTGTATTTACATAGGTCTCATCACATTTGTTAACATTTCTTGACATTTAAATGTTAGCATCACATCATTTAATAATTCATCCAGCTATGAACTGTTAAATATAGTCACCAAAACGAACAACTCAAGGGCCTGATTAAACCCCAAAGATCCCAGAAACTACCTATCTGAAACTGTTACACACCAACTCAGTCAATCAGGCATGTTGAGGTCATGGGACAAGTTATGTGTATGGGGTGGTGTCAACACCTGCAGATATCTGCCCCATAATAATGAGTCGACATGGCCCTCCACTCCTCTATATCAAACTGTAATTGTGTTGAATGTCCCGCATAGCTCAGTCATTACCTGACAGACGCCTCATAATTTACAGCCCATTTAGTTTGGCACTACCCGCCGCTGTTTTTGCCACAGAGAGGGAACAAATCTAAGTCGGACGAGGATGCTGATACTCCAAGAAGCAAGAGGCACAGTTTACAGATGTCATTAACACAAATAACCCTGCATGGAGCGAATGTCTGATTCCTGATTAGCCCGTCTGTATACGCATTAGCAAACGCAGCACAAGACACCGTTCAGAATACCAAAGCCCTGTCTGCTGTCAGTGGGCCTGCCCTAGATCAATAACACACATATTTACTCATCAATATTACAGTGAGAACCTTGTCTGAGTCAGTGCAGATGACAAGTGGAGACGTGGGAGTTTGTAAAAATGCTCACAAGGTCAAATATTACTTTTTATTGAAGAGGCATTCAGAGAACTGAATCAGAACATATTCTGGGTTCTGATATTCATGTGCCTCTTTAAGCGAGCGCAAATAGCTTTCACTCTTATATACACTTTCAGTTCCACTGAATGTCATTCTCTCTTTTTATACAAATCTGTTCAAACAGGCCTGATCCAAAATCACACAGCACAAACAGTGCAGCTCCACTCAAGAACAAATGACTCATGTCAGCTGGTCCTTTTCATGAATCATTCTAAAAGAATTACAAACTCACGAGTTACCATATGATGGATCCTTTAATGAATGAACTTGGTTACTGAATAAGCATCAAGTTTCAGTGATTGATTATTTAATAAAATATAATAGTTTAATAAAATAACTTCTCATCATTGGCTAAGTGTTTTTTTCTTCTTTTTTCTTTGATACCCTCTAAAAAATGTTGGCTCATTTAATTCAGTTCAGTCTGTTGGGTCATTTTATTTTTATTTTATTTTTACCCATTTGCTGCATGCATATTACTAGCGTATTGGCTGTTTATAAGTACTTTTAAAGCACATTGTAATGCCTTATTCTGCATGACCATATTTTAGATCCCTTACCTAAACTTAACAACTACCTAACTATTAATATGCAGCAAATTAGGATAACATGTGTGTGTGTGTGTGTATATGAAGTACATTGGGTACGGAAAGTATTTCAGACCCCCTTAAATTTTGCACTCTTTGTTATATTGCAGCCATTTGCTAAAATCATTTAAGTTTTTTTTTTTTTTTTCCTCATTAATGTACACACATAACCCCATATTGACAGAAAAACACAGCCTTGTTGACATTTTTGCAGATTTATTAAAAAAGAAACCTGAAATATCACATGGTCCTAAAGTATTCAGACCCTTTGCTCATATTTAGTAGAGCACCCTTTTGATCTAATACAGCCATGAGTCGTTTTGGGAAAGATGCAACAAGTTTTTCACACCTGGATTTGGGATCCTCTGCCATTCCTCCTTGCAGATCCTTCCAGTTCTGTTAGGTTGGATGGTAAACGTTGGTGGTCAGCCATTTTTAGGTTTCTCCAGAGATGCTCAATTGGGTTTAATTTCAGGGCTCTGGCTGGGCCATTCAAGATTAGTCACAGAGTTGTTGTGAAGCCACTACTTCGTTATTTTAGCTGTGTGCTTTGGTCATTGTCTTGTTGGAAGGTAAACATTCGGCCCAGTCTGAGGTCCTGAGCACTCTGGAGAGGGTTTTCGTCCAGGATATCCCGGGGGGGGGGGTGGGGGTACTTGGCCACATTCATCTTTCCTCGATTGCAACCAGTCGTCCTGTCCCTGCAGCTGAAAACACCCCCACAGCATGATGCTGCAACCACCATGCTTCACTGTTGGGACTATATTGTACAGGTGATGAGCAGTGCCTGGTTTCCACACATACCGCTTAGAATTAAGGCCAAAAAGTTCTATCTTGGTCTATTCAGACCAGAGAATCTTATTTCTCACCTTCTCACAACTCCATGCGGGCTTTCATGTTGGTCTTGCACTGAGGAGAGGCTTCGCGTCGGGCCACTCTGCCATAAAGCCCCGCCTGGTGGAGGGCTGCAGTGATGGTTGACTTTCTACAACTTCTCCCATCTCCCGACTGCATCTCTGGAGCTCAGCCACCGTGATCTTTGGGTTCTTCTTTACCTCTCTCACCAAGGCTCTTCTCCCCCGATAGATCAGTTTGGCCAGACGTCCATCTCTAGGAAGGGTTCTGGTCGTCCCAAACGTCTTCCATTTAATGATTATGGAGGCCACTGGGCTCTTAGAACCTTTTTTTTTTTTTTTTTTTTTTTTATTTTTTTTTTTTTTTTTTTTGTTTTATTTTTTTGTTTTAATTTAAAAAACAAAAAAAAATTTTTTTTTTTTTTTTTTTTTTTAAAAAAAAATTTTTTTTTTATTTTTTTTTTTTTTTAAGTTTTTTTTTTTTTTTTTTTTTTTTTTTTTTTTTTTTTTTTTTTTTTTTTTTTTTTTTTTTTTTTTTTGGGGGTTTTTTTTTTTTTAAGTTGCGCATAAATATTTTTTTGTACCCCTTGCCCAGATCTGTGCCCTTCCACAATGCTGTCTCTGATCTTCTTCAGGCAGTTCCTTTGACCTCATAATTCTCATTTGCTCTGACATGCACTGAGCTGTAAGGTCTTATATAGACAGTTGTGTGGCTTTCCTAATCAAGTCCAATCAGTATAATCAAACAAAGCTGGACTCAAATGAAGGTGTAGAACCATCTCAAGGATATCAGAAGAAATGGACAGTACCTGAGTTAAATATATGAGCGTCACAGCAAAGGGTCTAAATACTTAGGACCATGTGATATTTCAGTTTTTTCTTTTTTAATAAATCTGCAAAAATGCCAACAATTCTGTGTTTTTCTGTCATATGGGGTGCTGTGTGTACATTAATGTGGGAAAAAATTAACTTAAATGATTTTAGCAAATGTCTGCAATATAACAAAGAGGGAAAAATTTAAGGGGGTCTGAATACTTTCCGTACCCACTGTGTATATAGATATATATACGTCCAAGCTGTTACTGATTTTATGCCTTTCATTTCTAGTGCTTTGTTCATCCTGACCACTAGGGGACACCAATAGCATATCCCTATTTTGGGAATAAAAGCGGAAGTAATAGAATGAGTGGTAGATTCAGTTCGAGTTGCCTCATGGCAGCTGCTGTTCTCTAGAGGGTCCTGGTTTGAGAAACATTGGCTTTGCTGCTCAACCGTGAGTTTGTTGTTTGGTTCTTCATGTAAAACTTGTGAGGTTTATTGATTGGGGAAGTCACTTATTTTAATGTTTTGTGGGTTAAATTTGTTTGGTGAGTTTGTTTGAAAGTTAATGAATTGTTTCCTTTTGTAGAGGACTCTATGTATCCTACCACTTTGTGTTACTATGTGGAGTGCATAACTATGGATCTTAGGTGCAGTTTTGCAACCGCCTAAGGATTTATTCCAAGGGTTTCTGGCTTACCCCAAAAAGGACCACTGCTCCAGTTCGTCATTTCATCAGTTGGCCCTTCAACAGATAAGACTTTATAACTGACTGCTCTCCTTTACCAAATGGTTTCTTTCTTCAGCATCTTTGTTGGACATTTCACACACATATATTTCTGCCCTCGATTTCTGTGTTGTTGCAGTTCTCCAGCGCCTCCTTGGCATCCTCCATGTTCTCAAACTCTAAAAACGCGTATCCCTTTGGTCTGCCGTTGTTCTGTGGTACTCTGATGGACACGGCCTTCTCAAACACACTCTGGAGGGAGTCTTCATTCGCAGTGAACGCTAGGTTGTTTACAACCAGTACTTTGCTTGCAACAGCTCTGCCACCCTTCTGACTCTTTTCTCCTGTGAAGTCTATGATGATAGACCGGCCCTGAACATCTGACCCTTGCGCCTCCTCCATTGCCTTCTTGGCGATTGCCTCCGACTTGAACTCGAGGTAGGCGATTCCTCTGCTAGAACCGCTGTCGCCCATCGGTATCCTGATATCAACAGCCTGGTCAAAGATTTCCCTCAGTTCCTCCTGCGTTACGGAGTACGGCAGGCTCTTTACGAACAAAGTGCGTGAATCTCTCTCTTTTTTGTTTTCCTGGGAGTTTTCTTTGCTTCTGGCTTAGTCGAGTTTCACCGGTTGGCCCATCAGCTTCTTGCCATTGAGCCCCAAAGCCTTCTGCTGCTCTTCCTCTGACGCGAAGTCAACGTAGCCAAATTTCTTGGTCCCGCCAATTCGGACGTCCTGAATTTCAAGGCCTTCCTTTGAGAAGAACTTTGCGATAGCGGACTTGATTTCATCAAAGTCTTTATTGTGGTTTAAGTTGCCCAAGTAGAGACTAAAACCTTCACCATCAGTTTTAGCTTTCTTAGCCGGCGGCGTTCCCTTCTCTTTTTTGGTCTCAGCTTTCCTTTTTGCTTGAGTGACCGGGGTTTCTTCATCATCATCATCATCATCATCATCATCCTCTTCTTCGTCGTCATTATCATCCTCATCCTCTTCAGATTCCTCCTTTGCCTTCACCATTCCTGCCTTTTTGGGTGCTGGAGTCGTGTCCATTTCCTCTTCTTCATCATCATCTTCCTCGTCATCATCATCCTCCTCAGACTCCTCCTTCGCAGCAGGTGCTTTGGCTGCAGGAGCTGCTTTCTTCGTGGCTTTGGCAAGAGTCGCCTTCTTGGGTGGTGGAGGCAGCTCTTCCTCAGATTCTTCATCGTCGTCATCACTCTCCTGTTTGGCAGCAGCTTTTCCGTTTTTCACTGCCTTCGCCGGAGCCGCTTTCTTCTTTGCTACAGCTTTAGCTGGTGGCGCCTCTTCCTCCTCATCCTCGCTCTTCTCCTCGCTGGATTCTTCTTCCACTTCTTTGGGAGGTGGAGGTGCCTTTTTCTTCAGAGGCGCTAGTTTTTTAGCTGCCTTGGCAAGCTTGACCATGACTGGAGGTTGTTTTTACAGTAAAGCTGATAACGGGAGAGTGGCGCAGGTAGAAACCGTCCAGTCACACGTGCTTCTCTATACAGGCATCTTTGCTGAACACTTCTCCCAACATATATTGTGCTTCACAAATACAAAACACACCCTACCGTCGCATAAACATTCAAAACACATAACATAAAACATTCAAAATAGATATAGGCAATGACCAATTAAAGGCAGAAATATATGTGTGTGAAATGTCCAACAAAGATGCTGAAGAAAGAAACCATTTGGTAAAGGAGAGCAGTCAGTTATAAAGCCTTATCTGTGGAAGGGCCAACTGATGAAATGACGAACTGGAGCAGTGGTCCTTTTTGGGGTAAGCTAGAAACCCTTGGAATAAATCCTTAGGTGGTTGCAAAACTGCACCTAAGATCCATAGTTATGCACTCCACATAGTAACACAAAGTGGTAGGATACATAGAGTCCTCTACAAAAGGAAACAATTCATTAACTTTCAAACAAACTCACCAAACAAATTTAACCCACAAAACATTAAAATAAGTGACTTCCCCAATCAATAAACCTCACAAGTTTTACATGAAGAACCAAACAACAAACTCACGGTTGAGCAGCAAAGCCAATGTTTCTCAAACCAGGACCCTCTAGAGAAACAGCAGATGCCATGAGGTGACACAAACTGAATCTGCCTCTCATTCTACTACTTCCTCTTTTATTCCCAAAATAGGGATATGCTATTGGTGTCCCCTAGTGGTCAGGATGAACAAAGCACTAGAAATGAAATGCATCAAATCATGTAACAAGCTGTGACTGTTACATTATATATATGGCAAAGCTTTTAGAGTCCATTACTATTACTATTTAAAATGATCTAAGCTTCAAAACCCAGCAAGATGATACATAACCCAGAAAGTGTTCTGTGCAATATTTACCCAGCACTGGGCAAACATATAACCCAGCAATGGTCATTTTTTTTAACCCAGCATTTTTTAGAATGTAATGAAAATGGACATAACTGAAATAGGCCCAGATTAATTGAATTGAGAGCTTGTGATTAGAAATCGAATGTGGAAATCTGTATTAATTCTCAGCTCTTCTAAAAACAGTATCATGAGTTTGCCAATTTCAGTACCTGACTGGGAAAACAATGTGCTGCTGTTCAGCACAGAAGGCTGCATGAAGCGTATAAGTTATGCACATTATAAATATTATGACATTAAGCCTGTTACTATAATCCATTTATTATATAAACCCAGATGGGCTGTTCAACAAAGGCCAAGTCATCTGCACCCTTTGTATGGGAGAACTAAATTATCATCCAAAGCCTAACAAGTATGAGATATCATAGTTTGTAATTTATGAGATGACAATCAAACAACAACAGTTGGGGTGCATAAGCATGGAGAAAGTTGTATTTAATCAGTGTGTGCAGATTTAGACGCCTAATTATTATGTTTTTCCTTAAAAATAAACTGCAAACATTGCATTCTTTTTTTTTTCATTTCACCAGACATAGATGCTCTTTATTTGTTGCCTAAGATATCAATTTTGCACACTGAATACAATGAACCAGAGGCTTGTATCATGCTGAAGACAAAATTTTGGTATCGAGGCAACCCTATCATCGACTCATCTTAACAATGAATCGAAAACATTTGCTTGGACTCAATCACCAGCATCCCAGACTTGCTCACTTGACTCGTCTTGGGGAAGTTATTGCAAAACAAATCCTTTGTAATGGCGGGAGTTTGTTCAATAAAGCTGATTTACGCCTGGCCTGTTAATTTATCTCCTCTCATTAACCCGGGCGGCTGCTGGTTGCACTTCCTGCACTAATCAGCTGCTACTCCCACAGGCTGTGTCCACACAATCCCCAACATCCAGCACTGCAGAGCCCCGCTCAGATGGGCCCTTACAATGCACCATCCACAGTTCGCTTGTGTTCCTCACACTCTAATTAACCAGATGAAATATTCCACAATTACAGCTGCACAGCTACCAAAACAATGAAGATTATATCATAAACTCAGTAAATTGCTCCATTGTTCTATTACGGAGCAGCGAAAGTCTATATTTTTCAGTGCAGGTACAATTCAACACATTGCCCCATATAAATGTAATTTTATGAACATGCATAAGCAGATGAGTGTGTGTTTATCTAGGTGTGAAGTTCAGCCTGCAACTCTCTGGTCTCTTGTCTTGTAGACTATGAGGGTAATTAGGCAGGTAATGTGCTTAATTACAGGTCTGTTTCAGTGTGACCCATCTCACATGACCCCAAAATGTCAATATCACCAGCTACATTAGTCTTGCATAGCCAGAATAATAAGGCCCAGTCCACATTCTGGCCATAAACATCGCATTTAAACAACCAAAACTCATTGCAGCTGTACATGCCATTAAGGGCAGGTTTAAAGAAAATGTGACAATAGATCAAATACAATAAAATAAAATAAAGCTGCTGAGTTATTTTCTGCAAACAATGGAAGTGCACGGACTCATTTGGTCATTTTAAAGAAAAAGAAAAAAGAGAAACAAATGAAAAATAAAATATTAAATGAAATATAAATGAAAATACATTTTAAAAAATCAATAAATATAAATTTAATATACATGCATAAATATAACATGAATATGAACAAAAATAACATATGAACCTAAAAAAGCAAATCAATTAATTAATTTCTGCTCATGGATATCTACTAAAACAAAGACTAACCTGCAAAATCTGAACGCATCCATTGAGAAGCTCATTCTCGAAAGCACTGGTACTGTACTTTGTAAAAACAAATAGGGAGAGTTATGAAATCTGTGTGTTTTACTCCCAATCAGATTAGATCACCGGATTGAGAAAGTTTTTCCAGCGTTGAGTGAATTATGCAACAGAGAAGAGAAGAAGGTCAGTGAATGGACAGCAGGCGGCCATGTGAGCATGACATCTGACCAATGACAGCAAAATCACTGTCATTTGAGATTTTAACCTAAAATTACAGTCACACACGAGATCAAATGTAGCAGCCGTATATGGAAGACCGTCTGAGAAAGTGTGTGAGAAACAAAAGAAGAAAGTAACGAATGAAAGAAAGAGCTGTGAAGAGGACCGTCACGTCTGGATTGAGCTCAAAGTAAGGGCAAGTCCCTGGTGCCACAGCGCCAGGCCATGAAGGATTACTTCTGCTGGCGGCCCATAGAAATTGAGTCTTTTGATGTTACGTTTTAAATTAAAATTCTAATTTGGAAAATAAAAATGTAATCACCATTTTCAGACTCTCAAAGAGAACAGCAATAAGCATTTCCATGCAGGAAGCGCATTAATGTTAAGCGGATATAGCTGGTCTTCCATGACACCCTTTTTTCTGCTGCTTGAGTGAGTTGCTGCCGTTGATTCAGCTCTGACCTTCTTCTCATCAAAGTCAAATGCTTTTGTGCCATATGCATGCTCTACTTTTCCCTATGTGAATCAACAAACAAGCTCTGCTTCACCACTACTCTGAGGACGTAACATTTACTGCTGCAAAACAACCGTACAACAATGAAAACGCATCGGTGTTCACAAACCAAGATCCTGTTACAAATTTACCAGGAATATGGAAGACCCTTCATGAGATATACTTTGAGAAATTTATGTAAGAACATTTAATAACTTTCAGTGATTACATTAGCACATGCCTAACACAAAGCGAACATGAAATGACATTCGCAGACCATTGTACCCATATAGTGTGACATACAAGAAATTGAGAGGAAAAAAGTAGGGCAAAATTAGATTTTATCCATGTTATTGGATTGTGAAGTGGGCTTTTAATTATATCTGAATGCATGTTTGCTGTCAATTATGGATAGAACTTTTGTCCAAGTAATCAGGCCGCATTTTGAGCCTATGTTTACTGGAAAATCTAAATGGTCCCGGAATTTGGAGTCTGAAGTTAACCCAGCATCAGTGACCTGCGGCTCTCTTTATTTACACTACATGCGCGAATCGGTGGGTAGGGCTAAAACAGGCAGTGTTGTAAAAGCAGGTGTTTAGCCACACTGTTACATCACAAAGTGGTACATTCTACAACCTGTTGTTTTGGCAGACTGGCTTCAATATAAGCTGTATTTAGACTAATGAGAAAGTTTTGAGTTCTGAAACTTAAAGAATATTTTATAGCACAATGACCTCTTATATAAAAACATATCAAGGGAATTTTGATTAGTTCATGACCCCTTTAAATAAAAGTACAAGACCTAAAACAATATCTAAAAATACAGAATATAGGACTATTGACTAACACGGCATTCCAATCCATGCATCCAATGTGACATTAGTCTAGTTCAAATTCAGGACAGATACGTTACTAGATTTTTCCCCCAAAGAAACATGCACATTAAGACCTAGAAAGTGTGAATAAAGTATAGTGAATAGTACATAGTGATTTAAATTGATATTCACATACACTACCATTTAAAAGTTTATGACCCGTAACGATTTTTAGTTTATGTCTTTCAGGGCTGACAGTTGCGACATATTATATGTTGCTACAAAAAAAACAGGTTTGCGAAAATTTAATTTAGCCACTGTAGCAACGCTTGCCCTACAGTTTTTGCTGTTCATAGAACAAACGGCTTAAATAAGGTGAAATGATTTTGTTGTGCTGCTTTGGTTTTGCGTGTGAGTAGGCTATTGATTATTATGACTTAGGGGTTGGTGCGATATTGACATTTATATGTTGACTCGGTGGACAGACCTTATTTGCTCACACTCACTGATGTTTTGCTTCTTTTCCTACGAAATAGTGTAATATTGCGGTCTACAGCTCATATTATCAGCTGACAGCTATCATAGCACCTCCGTCATGTAATATATACACTGGTAAACAACCTGCCTTACATACATTCTACATTCCAATTGTGTCTAAATTTATATCTCGTCAGCCGTAGAGGTTACACGCACTGAGGCGACTGTGTGCACTCTCTCTTCATTTGGCATCAATCACTAAATAGTAACTCTTATTTTGTATGTTGCTATTTAAGCTCGTGCCCGGTTAAACATTTCATTGTGCCTGTCAACAGCGCCTGAATTACTGGACAAGTGTCTTCGCATCGGATTAATTTTGTGTCTAATACTGTCAAAAACGCACAGTTTCTCATATAAACCGTTTGGTATGTCAAAATGAAATTAAACTGTGTGTAGAGAGAACGGATGCGTGCAGGCTCTTAAAGATACGTAACTAAACATGCTGCCGACGTCATTAAAGGAGATAGTTCTCCCACAAATGTAATTGCTTTCTGTCATTATTTGCTCACGCATCACTGAGTTGTGCCCAACCTGTATAATGTTTCGCGTCTGTCTTCTGCTGAACACAAAAGAATATATTTGGAAGAATGTGGGTAGCCAAACTAGTAGCCTGTCCCCATAATTGACTTTGATAGTATACAAACTACTATGGAAGAACTGGGGACCAACGCTTGCGGTGACCCGCCAGTTCCTCTCAAAAAAACCTTTATTCAGCAAAAAAAGAAACGCCAAATATCAAACAATGGACAAGGATTTTTATCTTTTGCCCATGTCCACTTTTCTGCTCTAAATATCCTGCCATTTATTCTTATTCTTAATACTTTTTTTTTCACACAATAATTTTTATTTTGTTTTACGGTGTAAGAGTGATTTTTTTGTTTTTTTTTATTTTGTTTTTTTTGTTTTTTTTTTTTTTGGTTTTGTTTGTTTTTTTTTTTTTTTCTTTTAATAGTTTCTGCACTCTTTACAGTGTATCAATTAAAAAAAACTTTTTGTCTAAGAAACAATTTGTGTTGATGGTTTGGTTTTTTTTGTGGCTCTGGTTGGACATCAAGGCCTGGGTAATGATGAACTCCATTACCTTTGTGTTGATTGTGTCAGACGTTATAACAACATTTATACGTGTGCTACCTGTTTGGGCCTGGCTGACAAAACTTTCAATAACTTCTGTAGCACCACTTGCTCTGTGCAAAAAAAAAATGTTTGGACGCCGCGTAACAGCCCTTGTTTTCAGAACATAGCGCTCTTATCGCAAGGAGAAAAGACAGGAAAATGCAGTAGTTTTGTGGAAAACAGTAAGAACATACGGATGAGACTTGCGTGAACTGAACTCTCCACTATTACATCTAGTACATTGGTGTTATTACCAAATTTTTCTCCGCATTTCACCTTGTTTTACACTTTGCTGAATCATCGTCAGCATTTTTGCGCAGTGCGCCATGAAGTCGGAGGGTTTCCACGTGGCTCCTTCGCACCTGAAGCAACGGCGATCTAGTGACATGTGGGCTTTCCTTTGCTGCTGTGTCCATCCCCACGACGATCATGTCGGCGAGTAGCCTGGGTGTCAACCAACCTGGGCGGGGGGCGTGGTTGCTTGAAGATTGTTGTGGTGGGTAATTAGCCCCTAGGACCTACCCCGTAGCAGGTTTCGGAGGAAGCTGCCGTATTGGGATGGGCATCCACCGTCGAAGAATGGAAAGGATACTGCGCCTCAGTGGCGAATTGCGTAGGGGTGACTTCGCAATAGCCGTAGCTGGGATAATTCATGAGGCTCGTGGGGAAGTCACGGCGGGGCAAGGGAAGAAGCACGGGCGGACGCAACAGCAGGAGTGAAGAAAAGAAACAACGAAAAAAAACAGGTGGGCGGGGAGAGGCAAGCGAAGGTAGCGGAATAAAGAGAGGGGAATGAAAGTTATTGTTAACTGCTAAAAAAAAAATAAGAGGCCATACGAGCAAAAATCCCCTCTTTATCTTTTGGGAATGTTTCCGTGAACAGGAGGTCGGAGCACACAGCACAGCACATCTGACTTCCTCAGAGACCTCCAGGATTGCCTGAGAGCTGCCTAATGATTTGGAATGATTTGGAATGACAAGCGGAGTGTAAACAGCTGGTGGGGGTGCTGGGGTGATGACATCGAGAAACTGAGTGCCCTTGGACACCAGGAACAGCTGTAAGACAGTACACACCCTCCAAACAAAATTATGCCATCCACTCTCCCCTTCCAAACAATGCACTGAAAAGACACATGTCAGGGTGGAGGAAGAGACTACTTACAAAAGCTGACAAAAGTCTATCATGTGACCATGCAAATCATAGCAGCTAGCAAACTTTGTGTGTTGTTATGCATCCAAATCCTCTACAGCTCACATTAATAAACTGGATCCAGACACATGCCAAGCATTCATGAGGACAGCTTCTAAGGACGAGACTGCTCCCCTCTTCATCCTGGAGCTAAGACTGTCCTCTCTTCTCCGTAATGAGTTTGGTCCCGTTCCAGGGCCCAGCACGAGCTTTACTGTATAATGTGTCTTCAATGGTCCGCTGGTGACAAGCTCACTAATTCACTCCACATGATTGCAGAACTATTCCCATTAAATGTTCAGGAAGAACTGCTGATGAGACAGTTAGATGGAATGTCAGATGAAAAACAGAGAAGATTCCCCCAACGTCTGCCCTGCATAGCTCAGCATGCCTTCTTTCTTCTTAATTCACCTCTCCTCTCTTTTGTCATGAGTGCAATAATGAAATAACTGATTACTTTCTTCATAAACCCAGTTTTGACAGTTATCTCAATAGAAACTAAAAGTATTACAATGCAGGTAGCAAATGAACAAGAAAACATTACTCTACAGACATTTATCTGTGCTCCTCCAAAACATCGCTCTGATATTGTTTTCTATAGCCCTAATCGGACGGGATTAGTTTTACAAGGGTAGATGGAGTAATGTAATTTTTACCTCAGGACGTCTGTAATATTAATGGCCAATTCGCCCGGGATAAGAAATCTCTGTAAAACTACCAGAAGTGGGAGGGGTAACTCGATTTGCACTCCGCCATCACCTGCTTGTTGTCACATTGCTTCCTGATATCCTCGTTCGACCGGACCTAACTTTATATCCAATCAAAATGTAATAATTTAAGTAATAAATCGTTTGACTGCACCTGTGAGATATATATTATATATATACACATACACACACACACACATACACAAACAGGTCGGGTCAAACGATTTATTATTCTGTTGGTAATAGGCACTTACCTAAAGCCAAAAGAAGTTTCGTGGCTTCCAACCTTCTTTTTGATCTGAATGGTGTGTGGGAAACTACTTTTAAACAGAAAATAGTGGAATATTTACGTACATATTTACAGCTGGTCTATTCGGACGGGATTAGCATTACCTGAGGTAATTTCTCCGGACCTTTTTACAGAAGGTAAAAGTCACCGTAATCTTTACTGACATTGTCCGTAATGATTACTGAGATGGCGCATTCGGATGGGACTGAAATCACAGAGAAGCTCTGGTAATAATTACTTTTACCCCACCTCTCCATGTAAAACTATCATCTTAAATCACAATTATAATAAAATAATGGGCTTTTATGGGGGTTTAACAGTCGTGAATAACACAAAGGCAACACTAATGTAAATTCTAATGATCTGAAGACACTCAAAGGAGATAGACTGCTTTACTGATGCATTCAGGGCTGTCAGACATCAAAAGTATTTTTTAATTTGAGATTGTAACCCTTATTACTAGTTCAAATTTAGCCAATTAACTTGAATCAGCGCTTGAATAACACCGTTTTCTTTTGAAAATCTGTTAAAAATGACCACTGAGACAACTTATTGTCTCCACCTGACTAGACCCCTTAATATTTCTGGCAGTTGCAATATGCAATATTTAGGAGCATAATTCATTTCTTTTCTCCAACACAATTGGTTCATTAAAATGGGACACTGCCTCTTATCTTTTCCCCAAAGGTGTTCAATAATTTTCTATTCTACTGCTGGCCTATAAACAGGGTCTTTCTGAAAGAGACAATCAAGAGCTATTCAATTATCAAGCTGGACTGGCTCCCTAACGCTGAGAGTTCACTAACCTTACAACATTTAATTGAGTGAAGAATAATTTCTCTTCCAAGAAACCAAATCTATTTAACAGTCCTCAATAATTATAGCCGGACGCAGTGGTTGAAAGGCAGAGATTGGCAGGAGATTCTTAGCATTTGTTGACTGATCTGTCAATCAATCTATTTATATATCGATTGAAAAAATGTTCGATACAGCGCACAATATAGGCACGTACTATGAGTGACGCAGATAGCACACACAAATACGAACACATGCTGAAATGAGTGCTGTGCCTGCCTGTGATGAGGAGATTGTGAATAAAGAATGAATATTATTCGAATTTAAAATAAACATTTGCATTTCAATGTTAGGTGTGCATCAGGGAGCGTATCAGTGGCTCGCAAGATGCGGAGGTAATGGTGATAGGTAAGTGATGACGAGACGCGCAGTTGCTGCGTTATTCATTCAAAATATTAGAAATATAGAAGCTCAATGCAGAGAAGATCTTGAATGGGTTAAAACCGAAACCAAGCCATTCACACAGAATGCATATTCAGTGCATTTTTTTTAAGACTGACAAATATGACTGCTGCACTCGCGTCTCACACAAGGGATGTATAGAAAGCCATGCAAAGTTAACACAGTTTAAACTTTTAGAAAACACGAATTTGTGGAGGTTTATTCCTTTTCACTGCGTCTCATATGTTTTTAAATGCAGTCTGTGTGAATGGCGCTTTGGCTCTTTGGATTAAGCAGTGCATAAATACATGATGCTGTTTTGTTCATGCAATTATATTTGATTTATATACATATTTGAGTTAATTTAGACGTAATGCACATTTTTATAGAGTTACTTGCTAAATGCGCTGCATTATTTTGCTCATTGCGCCCTCCTGTGGCCTCAGGAGACAATTAGACCTATACAATAAAGACCGATTTAATCTGCATATAAAATATTTGAGATATGTTTAATTTTTATTGTGTTTGATTGTTAAAACAAAAAATATTTGTTGTTTGTCTCAATAAATTGTGTTGATTATAAATACAGTGGTTAAATAAAAAAAAAATTCTATTGCTTTTTGTTTAAAAAAAAAAAGATTATAAAAAACAATTATCGATACCGAACGATATGAAACATTATATCGTTGATATATTTTTTTAGCTATATCGCCCAGCCCTACTGTCCGATCTAATCAGCAGCATCCATATCATTATGTACACCAGCAACAGTGCAGCAAAATGCAACCAGTCAGTTGTTACTGGCCCCAAAAAAGACAGCACTGAGATGGCTCTCTAAAGCCATTGTACACGAGCGCCGCGTCGCATATTGAAAGAGAAATCCCAATCTCAATTCAGAGACCAATTCAGCAGTATAAATATTGATCTTCTCACTATCTCTCATTGGATTAGTCGCCACAGGTCCATATTTCTATTTGTGTGGGACTGTTTGCAAGGCTGGCCAGACTGCAGCCAATGCACTAAAGTCCATTCAACATAAACAAATACATCAGAGCTCTGTTTAAGCCAGCGCATGGGAACCAGCTCCTGCTGCAGTGTCATACTGCCACCTACTGCTGAAAACACTGACCGTGTATCATCACCACTCCAGATCAAAGCTTAGTTGCTTTGCCTCCCAAGTGATGATAGAGTGTTTAAATATTAAATGAAAAGGTGCCGATGAGGTTAAGCCATTCAATTAGACATAATTGTTTAATGATACGTTGGGGTGATCATCTTTTGGCTTCATCCAAAAGGCTTTTAGAAGATCATTATGGATCTTCTTTTCTTTATCACAAACTGTATATTTAATGTGTGCTTATTGATATTTTCAGGGATAATAAAGCTAATCTTAATATATTTTCTTTCTAAAACGGCTCATTAGATGCAATACCAGGCCTTAAAGGGATAGTTCACCCAAATCATAATTTACTCCGCTTACTCAACAGTTGCTCGTAGCCAGACTTCCGAGGTATTTTTTCTACATTATGGAAGTCGATGGGGACCAACAACTGTTAGGTTACTAACATTCTTCAAAATATCTTTCTTTGTGTTCAATAGAAGAAACCAACTCATACATGTTTGGAACTTGAGGGTGAGTAAATGACCGTTTTAATTTTTATCCCTTTAAGTAATGAGAAGCCTGAATAGCGCATCATTAACCAGCGCTATACAAGAATCTTACTGGTATTTTTTTAAGTTCGTCATTCATTTGTGGTGATATTCTAGACATTCCTTTTACTTCTACCACTTTGAAAATAATAGGAAGGTGGACTATTACCAATTTAAAATTGCACCATCATATGCCATTCTCAGCATCTCTCCTGCCGGGGAACGCTGTCGGAGTGTAAGCGGAGATTGGGCCTTTTCCCGACGGGTCAGGTGAAAGCGGTGGTTTGGAGCTGAGATTGACTCTGGGAGCAGTGAGACAGTCGGTCCTGCTCTTTTCTCATAGATAATGAATCAGACAGTGGGCTGCTAGACTGTGTTTAAGGGCGTTCAGAGGCATAAAGAGGGACATGGGGAATTCATATTCGCATATACCAGCCTGTGACACACACAGAAATGACAGGGAGCGGCACGAAAGCAGTGCGCCTGGTGACTCGCACCTAAACTCGGGGGCAGAGGAGGATCAGGGATAGCAAATCGATTCAGCGTTCGCCATCCCCGACCACCAAAGTCATTTTGGCTGCAGTAAAAGGAAATTCTATTACCAGTGACAAGTTTGTTTCATTTGCTCTATTGCTTTCAAAGCCCAGACATTGACAATGTTGATGGTTTTTCAAATAAAATCATTTTATGTCAAGGCCATGGTTCTATATTATCTGCAGACCTGTCTAAATTGCTGTCTTCTTCTTATAGAGGTTTTGACACTAAAAATGCCACGGTCTGATTGATATCTCCCAGGATCTCTCCTGGTGGAGTTTGGAGGGAGAGTTCTTGGCAGTTAAAGTTATAAACTCATGGACGTAAAAACTATACGACCCACCGGACGTGACCAGACGGCAAAGAACGGGACACACCAGAACTGGTGGAAGTAGGTCCCAAAGGTATTATCGCCTAGCTTCAAAAGTTTGGACATAACCAACTTGTCATTAATTACATTATTTGTATCAATGCAATGATCAGTGCAGTAACAACAAATAAATGTTCTACTACTAAAACCATTACAGATACTAAAGGATATCATGTTTTAAAAAACGCCAGTATAGACATTCACACTGCCCAATTCATGTTACATGTGCGACACTTGTGGAACTGTTTTATGCCTCTCCATATCCAGGACATTTAAATAAACCAAAATAATGTTAAAGATAAAATAAAAAAATAAAATTAAGAATTAATTGGTTAATTATATATCTGCACCAAATAATTTAGAATTTAATGCATAAATCCCTTCAGAGCATTAAAGAGGAGGATTTTAATTATTTAAAAAAAATTGCACAACAACACTTTTAGATATCATAAAATAGGAACTAAATTAATCTGTTGCGCTTGGGCCCCATCCCAAGAAGTTCATGTCCTAGGTCATCAGGACTTTCTCGATCCCGTTCCCCCTTTTATTATTTAAAACAGGCCACCAACAAAAATCTTTAAAAGAATTAAAAAAACAATATGCATGCTTGCTGAGGCTTTATGACGCTTTGCACTTTATTATCCAAAACCAAAAAAGGTAACACTCTTTAGATCAAAAAAAAATAACAATGCAGAGGTCATTTGAAACACAGATAACTCAGATAGTTTCAAAAATCATGTTTTCATGGGCATTCATAATTAACTCTCAAGGTGCAAAACTGCCAGTTGGGTTATTTGAGTGGTTGAAAAAAAAAGAACAACAAGAAAAATAGAGAGCCAACCTAACAATAAAAACCACGGATTAACATAAAAAAAAACTGATTTTTGAAAAATATAGAGAAAAACGGGTAAGAGTAAAAGTAGAGTAAGTAATCTGTTTTTGCAGAATAACCAGGGCAGCGCAGCGAGCCAAGTATGTCAAATAAGTAAAATAAATATCAGACAAGACATGCAATTCACTTTTCATAAAATTTCTGTCCCTTTGGCTCCTAATGCTTGAAATGACCCCCTCCTATTTTTTTTTTTTCTTTTTTTTTCTTTTTTTTTCTTTCTTTTTTTTATAGAAGAAAAAGATGCCTTTTGTATACAGTGTAAACTAGGGCTGCACGATAAATCGCATGCGATATTTAATGCGCATCTTGTCAGTAAAGCTGTTCTGTAATCGGCGGTAAATCTCCATCACGTGCGTGCTTTCACATTGAGCAGCAGCCGTTGTTCACTGACGAGCTGCGCAAAATCACGATCATATTTTGCGCAGCTTGTCGGTGAACAACGGCTCTGTGTAGTAAATGCTTCTCCATGTGAAAGCCCGCACGTGATGGAGATTTACCGCTGATTACAGAATGGCTTTACTGACAAGATGCGCGTTAAATATCGCATGCGATTTATCGTGCAGCCCTAGTGTAAACCCTGTTTGAGTTATCTGCTGTTAAAGCCCATCCAGCTCTTTAGAGAAGCACACACAAAGAGAGAGGACAAGACAAAACAAGCCTGTGCAAACAGACATCCACAATTGAGAATGCTGGGTACATAGGCATGATCCGGCTCTGATCCAGCACCTCAGACTGACATGATCCCCAGTAATGACAAATCTCTCATTGAGAGGCTGCAGGGCCGACCACAGAGCTCTCTCACACACGCATACATCCTTAAATAAAACTTCATGTTTCAAAAGCTCAAGCTGCAAGGCCAAATAAAACACCACGTGGCAGTCAACCTTACAATAGCATTCTGAGGTCTCTCACACCTGAATGCGCATTGCACACCATATTACAGCCTTACAGAGAGATGTAGGGCAATAATAATATTGCTACAGATCTTTATGTCTGACATTTAGTGTTCTCATATTGACGCTATAATACATCACTGCAGCATTATTTTAAAACTAATCAGTTTAAGATTTGTCATCACATAGCCTAATAGTGGAACCATTCACAAAATTGCTGATTAAACACTCTATACTGTATAGGAAGGTAATTTGCGTGTATGGACCAGGCATTATCATTAAAAGAAATACAATTGTAACAGACCGAGTAGCTATTAAAAATAAGACCTTTCAACATGCCTCGCTCATTAGCGGTGCATAAAGTACTTCAGACAATCTCACAGAGTGCAATAAAAAGGCTGTATCCTGCCTCCAGCGATCGTTTTCCACAAAGACGCACATATACGATTAAAACGGAAGTTTTTGCTTGATATTTACGCTGTGGGGAAAAAGCAAACTCCTGGGATAAGACAATTCGGTGAGACACATTAATTGCACCGATGATTATCAGGCAAGATCTACTCTTGCTTCATATTTATAGTTGTGTCCACTTTTCATTATGGTGTTCATTACTGGGTATAAATAATGTGCATAAATGTGCCTGCACCCTTCGACACACTCTATAATATTGCCAAGCAATATCCATCTGGTCTGAGGTTATCAGACATTACCTTACTGAATTATGTCTATTAGTTGCTTCGCAGCTTGCCTTGCCATCAGCCTCTTTCTGCAGCCATGACAGCATTAACTTTTAGCTTTATTGCATCTTCTTTACCCAACATACACCATTAATCTGCTTAATGACCACCATGACCCCTTTCATCCAATTTCATAAAATAAAACATATTAATAAAACGCATTAAAGCTCCCCCCCCTTTTTTTTTATTTTTGTACAGGATCCGGGTCTGAAAATCTAGCCGAGAGCAACTTTCAAGGAATGACTGAATAGCGGGCCACTGGTTACCTTATTTAAGTAAGAGGGATTTTGTGCATTTGTACACACAAATTAAATCAGAGGATATTAGATATTTTTAAAATGAACCGGAATGCTTAAAGATTGGACAGAAGCTACTCATAGGATGTTGTTAAAACATGACTTTTTTTATGTTGTCCATCAAGACATCCATGTCCTGCTGGACACATAGGCTACACATTTGCTGCAAAAAGTTGACGAAATATCTCTCTTTATCAAACAAATCTTTTGAAAACTATGGTGCACATATTCAAACTGATCCCAAACTGCTTACAAAAAGCATTACATATTCTAAAAAATGATAGAAAAATAGGAATAGAAGTGTATGACGCCTCCACCTCCTGTCGTCGTCTCACATCAAAAACCCAAAGACAGGTGGTTTAGAACATGTTTTAGACTAGTAAAGTGGGGGTGCTGATCTGTGCATCTTTCCTGGCTCCTGATAGACAAGATGACTTTTTCATGGAGAAAGCATTATTAGTAATGGATAAGAGGACCTCTGATTTTAGTTTGGAGGGAAGCAACAAGTTTGACACGCACAGGAAATGTCTTGAACAGAATTTACCAATGCAGCCTTTTTTGGCTTCAGAGGACGTTATTTGTTGGAAATGGAGGTGAGTTTGCATTACTGGGATTATTGCGAGTTTTTTTAAATCAGCTGTTTGGACTCTCATTCTGACTGATGGTAAGTACCATTTGTCACCAAACGTTTTAATTTTTGGAGACGATGAAAATAGGAAAGAAAAGAATGGACTAGAGGCCAGCCCAATGCTCCAGGATTGGGTTGATGTTGCAGCTTGTCGTGTGTGTAACGTGTTTTGTTCACTATAACTGATGTGTGTGTGTGCACTTGCGGGGATGGGTAAATGCAGAGCACACTTCCACGTGTGCGGACACCATAATTGGCCCACGTAACATCCAGACTTTCCTTTCCTAAAGTCTCCATTCCAATCACTGTACTTCCTTCTGGCTTGCCTGTGTATGAATTTATGTGATCTGATGAATGAAGTTGAAAGTGAGTGAGTGACATGTGGCCAAGTATGGTGACCCATACTCAGAATTAGTGCTCTGCATTTACCCATCCAAAGTGCACACACACAAAACCGGTGAACACCCACCCGGAGCAGTGGAAGCGCCCATTTATGCTGCTGCAGGCGCAGCGTGGGAGATTGGGGGGTTCCGGTGCAGGGGGTGCATCAAAGGGCACACCGCTCAGTCTCAACTGAGAGGGTGTTGAAGGTGGGAGAGAGTGCTGTACATTCACTCCCCCGATCTACAATCCCTGCCGGTACGAGACTTGGACCCACAACCTTTGGGTTATGAGTCTGATTCTCTAAACATTAGGCCACGACTTCCCCTTAAAAAGATAACACGAGAGAACTGAAACCTGCCATATGCACGCTTTAAAATACACTTTATGATCTAAAACCTGGCAAGTGCTGAGATCAGGAGTTATGGTGCTCACTGCCCTGGGTCTAAGGTCTTTGAAATCATCTACAGACAGGAAAGACTAATCCCTTTGATCAGGGCCTGCCTGACACCTTGTCATAATTTGTCCTGAGGTCCAAAACACTGGGCAAAGACTTAATTAAACTAACATTACACATCGTGCATTCATAAATCTGAAGTTTTCAGTGACAGTACAGCAAGTGGTTAAGACAAATCCTATTGACAAAATAGTTTAGCTATAAAAATCATCCACTCACTTGCACTTTTTTCATTCAGTGAAATAATTTAGATTTCAATAGAGCCTGAGTGAAAAAGAAATAAGGCACTTCTCAAACAGCTCTGTGCAGGGACAAAGGGAAACACACTGCATCGTGAAACAATCGTGACTATTTCTGTGATCGCAGAGGCTCCTAATCGGTGGTCCTTGTGTCGTACAATGAGAGAGGTCCAAAGACGGCCGTTGTCAAGGTTTTGCAACCAAAGATAGCTTACAATAATTTTCTGACAGTGTCAGAAATTCAGCACACACATGCTGACCAGCCAATAAAAATGTGACATGTGAAATCAGAGAGGGAAATGGCCGCTAAAACAAGCGGATTTACCTCAAGCTCTTATTCCTTCCTCTTTCGCCACTACCACTTTTTTTCAGCACACGTAAAAACTACAACTGACAAAGTGTGATTCATCATGCTGTTTTTGTTTACCATAGCGCATACTTTTTAGTCTTTCTATCGTTGTAGTCACAGGCTAACTGCACGTCCTCCCAAGTTTATTAGATCCATGTTGCACAGTGTGACCTGCAATGATCTTATAGGACTGGTAAAATTAACGATTTGCAGTGTTGCAGGTAGTTAGGACGGCTGATTGAACAGGGTCGGTCAGGAACAAGGGGCTAATATTGTCATGAATCAAAGAACCACCAGCTATTAAAAAGCTCGTTGTCACTTATGAAAAGCTCCGACCTAGTCCAAAATAGGCATTAAATAACGAAATTCAGTACGCGATAATCTTCACGTTTAAAAAGAAAACGAGTTAAGACACATATGGCGGTAACATAATACCAACCATGAATAAGACAAATGACTAAAACCTGCTGAAAGATTTAATAATCGATTCAACCACGATGCCTACACTGTGCTTTTATGATCCACTAACAGCTGCAACAAAATCAGATTCACTCATGTCACAAAAATAACAGAACTACGCCAAATAATCGACCCTTAACATGCGCCAACTCATTGGACCTTCATAGAGGATTACATAGCAACAGGTCAAAGGACAGCACAATAATTTAGGAATACATATGAGCAAATATTTCAAAACGGTCTACACCCACTGCGATAATAAATCTAATAGTTCAAAAGAGGAGGTGAAATATCTTTTAAAATGTTCACAGGGGGATCAGAGGAAATAAATCGACTAAGTGCATGCATACAGATTCCAGGCCCGTTGGCCCAGGGTTGATGTTTTAATAGTCAAGAAGCGGAAGCAACCACAGGTGAGAGCATCTCGCCAATCAGAAGCCTAAACCGGGCTGAGATCATTACACCGGCCATGTAGAGAGAAGGCAGAGCGCACCTGCCACAGCGCGCAGAACACCACCACCCACACTGCTAAAGACGCAAGAGCCCGTAAAGGGACAGTGATCAGAGCGAGCATCACTGGTGGCCCTCTGCACTCTTATGAAAGGGTAGTTCTTAAACAAATGCACAATAATAACAAATGTACCATTATATAATGTGCAAACAGTTTTCAAATGAAGGTAGGAATGAAGTTTATTCTTTAACTTTAAAAGGAAGACAGAAGCATTGACTTATCGATTGATGTGGCAGGAGCATGTCTAAAAACGGAGCCAATCAACTGTACGCTGGAATATTTTGCAGGAATTTATTTTCTTGGTGAAAAGATAGGTAAAAAAGAAAACTAAATGGGAAAAAAGATGCTTCGGCAGTGTCAGTATAGCCTTGAAAGTAAAAAACATATAAAAAAGGGGTTAAAATGGGGAGTTAGTTATTTAGTTGTTTTTAGACTTTGTTTGGTTTTTAAGTGTTTCCACTTTCTATTGCTATACTATTGGAAATGGCAGAATAATGCCCCAAAATGTTAATTACTTATTTTATTTCGTAAAATGTATTAATTCAGGTAGAAAAATAATGGTGCTCAACATCAAGGTGCATTTTGTCATTCCAGAATCATATCATGTCCAATAAATGTAAAAGTGACCAAAAAAAATAAACTAAATGCATTATCATTTTATAAAAATAATAATAAATAAATTTTTATCGGTAAGGCTTCGTGCATTCTATTAACAGTTCTATGAATCCATTTTGAGTGCAATATGAGTAGTAACAATAAATACGTTCATAAAACCGTTTTAGTGCTCCAGAATTCTATCACATCTCTATCTCAAGGCAGGAATTGTCAAATGAATAAAATAGTCTTCAAGTGTTTCCGCCCTCTTCACTCCCATTCCTACACGCCCAGTCCGCCCCCAACACAAACCAACAACAAAAAACACACCTTGGCATTCCTTCCATACCGGCCCCCCTGGCCATCTCCGGTCAATCGTTTTGTCCGTGCTTCCAGCGCGGGTTACAGCGAGTCCCTCTCCCATGAATCACTCCTCCCAATCTTTCTACCACTCGTTTCTTTTTCATGATATCGCTCCTTCTCGTTTTCTATATGACCCCTGTGGAACTCTGTTGGGTACCCAGGCTCCCCCAGTCAGAGCTAAGTACGAGCGGCAAGCAACAGAGCAATACTTCCGCCTTTGATCGTCTAATCTGCTCTGCACATGACGAGGACCTCGCCTCCGTTCCGCGGTGAAGAACTACGCGTCTTTTAGCAGTTCCATCTCCCCAGGCTGGGTCACAACACGCCGCGGGGCTCTTGCCAGAGAACTAGTACTGTCTTGGGCGCGGGCATGTGGGCCCTGAGAGCCTGATGACGCGGGAGCCAGCCTCAGGCCTGTTAAACTCAATTACATCCCCACCGCGAGCTGGACGCATTAACGCAAGCAAAAAGACTCATCACACAAGGTCGCATCCTCATACCCTTGAGCCTTCCCCACGCAATGCTCTGCCGTGACGGCAGCCGCCCCCCCCCCCCCCCACAATAAGAGCGGCGGGGACGGCGGGCAAGCCGCCACCACGCCTCAGTATGGGGTAGTGCCGCCCGCAGAGAGACACATCGGGACAGCCCACACGTGGGCAGTGGGCGAACGTATAGGAGACGGGTCACGGACACTGACGGGGACGAGTGGCGTGTGTGTGGGCGAGTGGCAGGCGACCTAGCGGCCCAAACCCGCAACCCACGCATTGTAGCCCATTGAGTGCTCAACAAGTTTAATACAAGACGTTTGAAACAGTGACAAAGAGGGGGCGGATTTCGTGAAATATGTGACGGTTTGCAGGGATAAGAGTCTGTGTCTTGCACTATGCCTACAATGGGATTTGGTTCAGCATTCTATTTGGCCTCCTGTGGAGGGGTTTCGAATGGAAGGACAACACCGTGTGCCTTTGCAAAAAATCTGAATCTTATTTCACACAAGGATCGGCCCTCATCAACACATCAAAGACTCCTTACTGCATTAGCATTCGACTGAAGTGAGCTTGAGCTTCTGCTACACTACACGGACCCAAACAAATGATCACCAGCTAATGGCCCCAGCTAGACGGCCAAACACATGAAACCTTGCCGAAAAGCCTCAAGCCAATAGTTAATATAACGCTGAATGTTCTGATATAAATCTGGCAATTAGGCAGAATCTCAGACCTTATTGCCAACAAATCCAAAGGAACGCAAATATTTCATTCTATAACACCTCAAAGAATAATATTTCCATCATGTTTTAGTGCCATTTTTACACACAACTGAGATATTTATTTAGGCCATATTCTGACTTCCGTAAGTAAGCAAGCCATCCTTGTTTGGAAACAATTGTTATGATTATTGCCATTTCATTTGATGCTGATAGAGCACAGAAATTAAATACTTCACCTTTAAGGACAATCCAATTACCTTGTTAGAAAAATACATAACCTACTGGAACATACTCTTGACAACCTGATAACTGTATTTAATTTAATTCACATATTTGTAGGATAAACACTCAAAACCTTCAAATGGAGGTCAAAACTGACTTCCAATGTGTATTACATACAATTTTTTTTTTTGCTATGCAACACACAGTGTCATCTTTTTTATATAATACATCACAATTGTGCTGACATGGGGAAAACTACCTGACCGTATAAAAAAAAGTATGTATGAAGTTCACTTACTTTTGAGTTTCTCTGACTGATCCATGCAGAACAATCTGGTGTGATGTTTCAGGCATGTGCTGCCTTGGCTCGGTGCACCCATGTCTATACTTTCGCTGTAGCCTGTGAATGTAAAATTAGAATGGCAGGTTAGCATTATTGAGTCTCAGTTCCTACACTGGTCAAATCAATTCCTCCACGTATCTATTTGAATGACTGAGAAACAAATCGAGCCACAGCCTCTGCCTCCTAATGAGACTGGTAACAGGTGTCAGAAGGATTCAAGAGCCTTATGTTTTATTTGTAGTGAGCACAATGGTAGGCTACAGTTGCACACCTAACCCTATAGAAAACAGTAGGATACACCTGCAGAAACAGGGAAGGAAGGGGATACTGCAGAATTTTTTTAATTTTTTTAATTTTTTACCGAAACCACATACAAACCATAGACTTATACCCTTATTCCTACCCCTGTTAACAAGTTAACGAATACTAAAACCATGAAGGGAAAGGAAAAAATATAGTTCAAATTCATTTAAATATTAAAAAGACTCGGACAAAGGCACTTTAACTAGACGTACTAAATAAATTACAACTGAAGTAAAAATATAAAGTGTATAGACATATTTAATAAACTAATTTTTAAAAAACAAGCAACAACATTACTAAAACTTTTACTAATATGATTTAAAAAAACATTAATAAAAATAAAAACGAAGTCAATTTATATATAAAATGAAAAAAACTCAAAAGATAAAATAGCACTGTTCTAAAACGATACATCACAAATAGTTATAGTTGGAATAATTTCTCCAGACAAACGCCAACATAAACACAACGTCAATGCTACACCTAAATAAAACTAGTACGCATTTCTGAATGATAATAATCCATTTTGCAGACGAAATCAGACCTAAAAGTGAATTTTTTTCCAGATATGGCTAACTTCGTGAGACAGCCAAGTAACGTTAAACACATACATGTAGTTAAAGTTACATGTTCACAAAAAGACACGCAGCGAAACGATTTGTTTTAAGGTTGGTGATGAATATCCTTAAATTAGATTTAACGGACCATTCTGAATTCAGTAAGCTGGTTTTAAATGTTGAGATATAATCCAAAAATTGATACCACTTTGCTAACAGCTCACCTGAAGGCAGGTGCAAACCTCGAAAAGTCCCGGATGCAAAACTGCGCGAGAACGAATGCCTGTTTTTGATCAAATCTTTTAAGTTAGAAGAATCGTTCATTCGCTTCCATACTCATGATACTATTTCTGCCAAACATGAGTACTATGCTAGTATATTTTGCTAAATTGAAGTAAACGAACGATTCTTTCACTTAAATTATTCGTTCAAAAACACTGATTCATTCCGAATTCAAAGTAACCATAGCACCAGCAAATAACATTCGGCCGGGCTGTCAAAGAAACAGCTCATTGGTTGGATCCACTTAACGAATACGCCCCTTCACTAAATGATTCACTGTTATGAGTCTGAATGAGATTCCTTGAACGAATCTGTTGAGTAAATAAATACGCCAGTGACTTGTCGCCACCTACTGGCGTAAAGATGTAGCCTAATCTGCAGAAAGAGTCATGAACGAATCTGAAAAAAATAAAATAAAATAAAAGATAAAATAAAATAAAATAAAATAAAATAAAATAAAATAAATAAAATAAAATAAAATAAATAAAATAAAATAAAATAAAATAAATAAACTAAAAATAAAAAAAATTAAAATAAAATAAAATAAAATAAATAAAATAAATAAAAATAAAATAAAATAAAATAAATAAATAAATAAATTAATAAAATAAAATAAAAATAAAAAATAAAAAATAAAATAAAATAAAAAAGGGCACTTACAGTAAGCACGGTTACATTTTTGAGAGAAAAAAAACAATCAGGAAGTTTCTGCTAATGAAATGTAGGGTAATGTTAAATACAATAACTAAGTAATATAGATATATATATATATATATATATAGATATTCAGGCATTCTTGAGGCGACGTGGTTGGGGACAGAAAACCGGTCCGCAATGGAAAAGCTATTAGCTTTAAAAATCAACATTTTAAATTTGTAAATTCATGAGGGATTCAACTACTAGAATTTATTTAACACCATAATCACCTTCAATTGAATTTTCTCATTGTATACCAGTTCTGAGGTTCCGTCTCCTACATCTAAAAACAGTGTGTCCAGCAGAGAGAGAGACGGGTTCAAAAATCATTCCATGCAATAGAAATGGTAAAAAGTGTTTCATGATGAAAAAGAGCTTGTTTTATCAAAAAGCAACACTTAATATCTCCTATCAAAGCATGGTTGTTTTTTTTAATGACACATGCATGTTTCATAAGATTTTTAAAGTTGCGTCCCCACTTTTTGTCGACACCGTCAGACATTCAATAAAATGTAATAAAATCAGGGGATATCAGGGGCAGCTGTCACTCTAAAAGACCCCCTTGCCACAGTTCACCTCTGCAGCTTACCATCAGTGTCAGACAGGCTCACAGTATCAAGGCACACAGCCATGATATGTCAACACCATCTTCCAATTTCTGAGAAAATTATTTGAAATATTTAGATAATTTTATCCTCCTGAAGCAGGTTCCATTAGCATCAAGCATCAACTGAAAAAAATTAAATGGCTACTACATGAACTCATTGGTTTGTGAAGAATGCCAAATTGTCAATGCCGCAAGATGTCAAACACATAAGATTTGGTGTGTTCCAGGATATATCAAAAGACTTAACTGGTGACTCTTGAATAAAAGCGTATATACGTAATACATTAGTACTTGACTGATTCAATGTATTGATAGGTAAATGTCTACAAATCAGGTTTCGTGCCACTCCGTCAGTTGAATATTTTGATATTTCATTATGGTATTTTATATTTGTTGTGGAATTGTTGGTCACATGTGAAAGCGTAATCTGTCTGCTAACATGAGAATGAGTTTTGAAATGTTAAAAACACCTTGAATGCTGTTAAAGATAAAGTTGAAATTATATTACACAGTCCAAGCTAAAAAAAAGCAAATTTTGTTAAAAAAGAGAAAAGTTGGGAGGTTGAATAAAAGCATAGCTCAGTAGCTTAGTACAAATAAGATACATAAATGTAGTTTCATTAATCTGAGTACAAGGTTTTATTTTTTCAAATTTGCACCCTGTTTTGTCCCACTTCTCAAAAATGACTAAGTTATAAGATATATATATATATCTACACACCACCATATATTACCCTCTGTGGACACACTGTTTTAGAGGGTCGTGCGGCGGGACATTAAGGAAACTGGTACGAATAATGAGAAAATAAATTGAAGGTGCTAATGGTGTTAAACAATCCTCTATCACACACTCCCCCCTCATGGACATTTACAATTTTAACTCTTTTATTTGTATAAAGTAATAGCAGTTTCCATGCTGGACTGTTTGTTCCACGTCTCAAGAATGACGGAGATATATAATTATATACAAAAAATATACATCTTTATAGATACACATATAAGCATTGTATAATGTATATAGCCTAATGTTCAGATGATGCTTGTTAAATGAAATCATCATCATCATCAATTAACTACAATAAAAATAAATATATATTTTTATGTTCTTGTATAATTTGTTAATCCAGTGTACACAGTTTTAATAAAAAAATTTTTTTTTATTTTTTTTTGCATGTGCGTAGCTTGTTGCCCTATTAAACTGTTAATGGGAAATGAGCAGGTTTAATCTCTGAGAGCACGAGTAGCGCACGACAGACCCCCGGAGGCCGATCCACGTGTATCGATTAACCCGCGCGGTGGATGTGGAGGAGACGATTAACCTCTAAGGACATTTTATAGTCTGCTCCCCCGCACTGCCAAACGCAACACACCCCTCTCTCATTCTGCTCTCCATTTGCACTGCGATAATACCAAAATCCTGCTGCCCCACTCCGCCAGTCTGAGCCAAGAAAATTAGCCCATCTTTCCAGCGCATCTTCATCCTGCAGAGGCCCGACAAAACTCCTCCATTCTGACCCGCACAGCGCAAGAAGCAGGGGTCATAGAGGGCCAGCGGTGAAGAGACTGCAAACAGGTTATCATGCTCAGAATAAAGCTCACTGCCGGGTGTGTTTGGCAGGGAATGCTCCTGAAAATATTCCTTAATGGCAGAAAAGAATCATAGTCGAATAGCTTGAAAGGAGGGGTGTTGAAAGCGATCACATATGCATCGATCACATTGAAGATGACACAGCAGTAAGAACATGAGACAAAACTCAATTCCAACAGTTCATATTCCATTTTTCTCCCTTGCAGCTGAGGACTAAAAGGGCAATTACCTAGCACTTCAGAAATGCCTCTTTCTTTACTAAGAGATAAAGAGAGACGTACCCCGGGCTTGCTGTTTTATTCTGTGGGGATTTGTCATATCTGAGACATTTAGCCATTTTCTCAACTGTCTACTCTTGCTCTCACTCAGCTCCATCATTCTGTGGCGACATTCATCATATCCCGATATCAGCAGGACAGTGTTTTGATGCGGAGCTCTCGCCTGGCTCACCGAATTTAGCATTCCAGCGTAAATCTGCAAAGAAAGGACAGTGAAAGTGCAAGCGCCAGTCTTGCGTGTTTTCGGGAGAGGGTAGGTCACGGCAGGGGTTAGTGCTGAATTACAGACTGCCACTGCTTGGACAGAGAGCGCAGACGCAGGGGACAGGCGGACAGAGCCAGTGTCCAGACGAAGAACAAGCCGCAGTCAGGCCAGCGTTGGACTTGGGCTTTCCTCCTGTCAGCGCCTAAGACACGAGGCGGCTTTAAATAAATTGCTCTTGCTATAGATCCCAGATGTAGTGAGCGTATTTAGACTGCTAGATCTCCAATTCATCTTCACGTCTGTGAGACAGGGACAGGACTCAGGCCATGTATCAGCACTGTTTCTCACAATTTAACCAATAGCAAACATACACTGTAAAAAAAATCCGTAAAATTTACGGTAAAAAAATGGCAGCTGTGGTGACGGAAGTTTTACCGTAAACAATACTCGGGTAGCAAACGTATTAGGTTTTAACTTAAATTTTACCAGTTAAATACCGTAATTTGCATTAATGATATATGTGAATATTAGCCAAACAGCGGAGTGACAGTACGGAAAAAATCTTTTTGACCTTGTAAACTACACATGGATAACCACCAAAGGCAGCGAGGTGATGATGAAATCGAGCATGATGAACAAAAAGGAGCCCGATCACAAAGCAGCATTTAAATAAAAACATTAGATAGAAGGTGCCAGTGGTCATTGCCACAAAAAACCAAAACCACCCGGTAATACACATGGACACTGAAAAATAATGCAATATAAAAACTGGTGAGTTTTTACAGCATAGGTTTACACTCAACGCCTTAATATACAAAAGCTGATCAGAAAAACGAGGAGAAACAGTTATTTCGCAAACAAAAAAAAACATCAAATGTGAACATGAACGCGAGGGAATTCTGGGGAAGAATGTCAATTTGACGGTTATTCACTGTCAATTATACGAGCCTTTTTCACTTCCAAAAACCGGTTTATACTACGTAAAGAAATTAATGTCAAATACAGTTTGTCACCGTTTAGAGCGCGGGAATTTACCGTGAACCCATTTAAACAGGTGTATAGCGTGTAGCATGATTTTACAAGTCTTTACTCGGTGTAAAATTCGTACACGGTCATTTTTTACAGTGTAGTTTCAATGAAAAGTTCACAACAGTTCATTAAAATGGTCTGAGGTGGCATGTTAAATGTAAAAAGAAAAAATAGAGTTATATATCAGCCTTTATACTGGTTATCAACAATAGCATAATAATTAATAATATTGTCTGTGCCCTTTATTTGCAGCATATATTTTATAATATTGCCCATTACATAAAAAATATTAGTATTACTACTACTACTACTACTACTAAGTACACAATATTATATAGTATCTTAAAAATTAATATTATTGAATAACAACCTACTATTTAGTACCTAATATTATAATATACAATTTTAAATAATATTATAAAAATTTACATTATTAGATGTACACCAACAACCAGAATAATTAATGATTATAATAAATAAAAAATAACGATAGGTATTTGAACGTCGGTGCTTTTATTAGCAGGAATATATGGTAGATTATCATTACATTAAAAATTATCATAGTAGTAATAGTATTAGTATACTACTACTAATACTTAGCACATAATATATAGTTTTACTAAAAATAATTAATTATCGATTTGTAACACAATAATCATTTATTCAAAATAAGAATTATTTGAAACAGCTGGGGTGTTGTTTTTGCCGAACTAATTTTATAATATTGGGCCATAAAACAAGTATAGATATCTATTATTATATGTTTTTTGTATAATAGACTATTAAATATATAGATTAATATGATGATATAATATAGGCTTTCATTGCTGTAATACTAAATGATTTATACTCTCGTTTTTTTAAGGTGACCTGCTTGCTTTGTGTTAATATGGTAATTCATTCAGTCTGATTAAAGCTCTATTCACAGCCCCCGATAACGGCCTTATAACACACAGATGAAGGGAGATCTGAAAGAGCGCATTGTATTACCTCAGGGGGTCCCATTAGACGGTGTCCCTCAGTGTTAACATTTGAAGAAACTTAAAAGGTGAAGATGCTGATGCTCTTCAACTGCAACTTGACACATCTGCCCCAGGAGTCTCTTTTTCCAGCAGGCCATGTGCCGCTTTAGACACCTCTGAATCCTGACTCCATAGGCCCACTTTCATCATAAATCCTCACATATCTAACACGTCTGAGAACTACTTCCTGCTCTCATTTGCCCACAAGGACCTGCTCCCTGATGGGCTGTTTAGTTCAATAAACAATTCAGCAAGATAAAATAATAGTATACCTAACTGAAATGCTCTCCTGACCTGTACATTTTAAGCTGATCGTAATAAAGCCCATTACAGTTATCTGATGTGTTCCTAATACTTCTTAGCCAGATGACATGCACAAGGAGTCATGTCATTACATGGGAACTTTTGTTTTTTTCCACTGATGCCATCAAGAGTGAGGGCTGGCACTGGGAAGCTATATAAGCAGCACGATTCATCCCAGTCCTGACCACTCTTGATTGTGCTCACCCAGGAACGGTAAGTGGGAAACCAAACATATTTTCGTTGCTTTTCTAGATGATCAAGCTTGCAAAAAGGTGGAAAGAACCAACTCTTTAAGCGTTTTCATCAGTTTAACTTAAAACTGCGCTCTTCATTCATACATATTTATGCATTCATTCCAGGCACTACATGTCCACAGCTTTTGCCCATCATGGTCCTGTTGCTCCAGGCAGCAGCAATAATCCTGCTGCTGGCCTCTCTGCCTGGATCACTCTCTACTCCATCTCAGCATCTGTGCGGCTCCAACCTGGTGGACGCGCTTTTCCTTGTGTGTGGGCCTAGAGGCTTCTTTTACTCCAGCAGAAGCAGGAGGGACCTGGAGATTTTGCTGGGTGAGGGCTCTCTGTAAATGTACATATAGTTTTTAAACAGTGTAAGATTTAAAATATTAAGTGTTCACTTCCTCTTCCAGCCTTGCTCTCAAATTTAGCAGATTACGAGGTAGCTGAGGCTGATCCATTAAAACAGAAGGTGATGATGAAGATGAAGAGAGGGATTGTGGAACGGTGCTGTCACAGGCCCTGCACCATCTACCACCTGGAGGACTACTGCAGCCGAACAAGCTGAAATGTTACGTAAAGGTTAAAGATTTTAATAAATGATCATTACATGCTAGTATTTGCTTGATTGTCATTTTGAATGGAAGCTTGAAAGAATGTTAAGTGACAGAAACATGTTCTGGTTTCCCTTGTGTTCTAGCGCCCTCTGCTGGGACTCATGAGTTCAGGCTCTCAAACTGATGAGAAATGGGTGTTACAGTAATAAAATGTGTTATAATCGTGGTATAAAATTCCAGTGACAAAGCAAATAGAGAGAAAAGCAAGTATTACTATTTTATTTAAAAAAAAAAAAAAGGATCTCATTCACACTTTCTGCCCTATTAATAAAAACATTAAAATCTATAGTTTTTTTTTCATTAAAGGGACAGTCCACCCAAATAATAAAATCGTTTGATTGTTTACTCACCCTATGTCATTCCAAACCTTTTTTTTCTTCTGTGGAACATAAAAGATGAAAATTTGAAGAATGTTGCCCCATTGAATGGACCCCAAAAAAAGAAAAGAAAAAGGGAAACAAAACTGTTTGGTCACCAACATTCCTCATCATCTCTTCTACGTCCCACAGAAGAATCAAATGCATACAGGTTTGGAACGACATGAGGGTGGATTTTTTGGTGGACTATCCCTTTAAGACCAGTGACAGACAAAGCAAACAAACGAGCTAATTAAGTATTAAAATTACAAAATAATATTGCAACTAAACTTTTATAGAAAAGAGGAACAAAACGACTCCTCACAAGGCTCTCTGGACACTTTAAAAAACAAAGAGTGGGCTAACTTTGAACTTTTTAAAGAGTTTAAGACAATAGCACACCCAGTACTGAACAAAACCAGATAACAGAACATTCTGTGAATCCAAGCCCATAAAAGCATATTTTTTTCCACTGTAGTCAAATCAAGAGCAACATTTAAAAGGGGGGTTGTCAGTTACACATGGATATTGAGTGACAATAACAACGGTAATACTATTAATTCAATTCATACACAAAAAATAAAACGTATATAAAAAAGATCAGCATTATCAGAGGCACAGTCAGGACATTTGAGCGCTGAACCATCCCATCACAGTGTTCATGTTGCAAAGTCATCCATAGGCCAGGGACATTACACAAAGGTAGTCCATGAGTGATAGTTTAATACAATTTTTTGTTGCCTTGGAAACAAAGAAAAAGCATAAGTAGATTTTAAAAATTATAATAAAAAGAACATACAAAAATAATAAAATGTGTAGCAAGTTAATCTACTGTTCGAGTTGCTCACCTTGTGAAAGAGCTGAAGTGGGCTGCTGGTTTTCTTTGAGGTCGTATTTGAAAGCCTTGCTGGGGTCCAATCTCCGCGGCGTCTGACCGGACTTGAGCCGATCCAGCTCTTGCTTCTGTTTCCCGACCTGTGCCCTTAGCTTGAACACTTCCTGCAGAACACATGAACACGCTCAGCTGCATAGCAAAAACATCAGTCAAACAATGACTATTGCCTTATGACCACTGCCTTACTTCTTTGAGCTCAAAGTTCTCCTCTTTTAGTTTGACCATGTGTTTGATCTTCTGTTTCTGGTTTTGATGACCCATCAGGTTGGCGTAGGCATCGGCTAACTTGTTCAACTCCACCTGCGTGGCTCCTTTCTCATTCAACAAAGCGTTCCTCTCTGCTGCAAAGCGGTCCAGCTGTTCCTGAAGACCAGAATAAGCAGACAAATGAGAGGATTCGTCTAGCACATATTTACTGCCCCTTATCAAAGACTTGTCTCTACTGTTTTTGCAATATAAAACCAAGCTATGTGTAGCACCTTCCACTCTGCACATACTGGCTGACTAGTCTTTTTAATACGACCTTAACACCGCATTTGTGAATATTGCAAATAGTGCTTTTACTAAATTTCATTGTGAAGCTTGTTCGCAAAGCTCTCTTAAAGCAAAAAAGCAAAAAAGTGTTTAAAGTCTGTGTGAACCAGAAGCTGCCTACTTTTTCCAGTATAGCAGGGTTCCTACATTTTCCATTTAAAAATTCCTTATTTTTCCAGACTCAAATTTCCATACTTCTCAGTAGATGTTCAGACCATGTTTAACATATATGGTTCATCCGAGCCCTCCCCGGCCCGTGGGCGCCCTCCTGCGGGGCGACCCTCCCGTGTGCGTTCTCCCAGTGCTGTTGCGCGAGTTGGGCCGTCGTGCCCCCTATTCGCCGTGACCGCGGATGTAAATATTCAGCCCCAACCAACATACAGCTAGAGGACCATGACTACATTTAAATATTTTGTTTAAAACAAAATAATCAGTTACAATATAACAGTTTTACAATAATATACCGTTTTTTTAATATAACTCGGATTGTATTAGTCTGAAAGAAGAAAGTCACTCCTAGGATGGCTTGAGTGTAAGTAAATCATGGGGTAAATTCATTTTTGGGGTGAACTACCCTTTAACTTGCACGTATAACTTTCACCTTTAAGACACAATGGTTCATAACAATATCCTTGTAAATTTTTGATTTCATGCAGACTTGATTACAAAGTCAAGAGAGGAGAGTCGGCAGAAAATTATAATAAACCCATTTACTGATTTGGCAAAACTTTTTATAATAATAATAATAATTTTAATCAACAGGAAACCTTCTATTATAAAATGTAAATCATATTTAGTTTTCCTTTTGTTTTTTTATTCTTAAGGGAAAAAACAATTTAATTGGTATAAAAGGGATAAAATAAGAGGCGTTCATTTGGAGAAAAAAAAAAAGAATGAAAAAAAAGCTAACTAAACAGCTTTAAATCATAATTGTGTGTGTTGGGGGTTCGAGAAAATATAAATGTAATAAATAAATAAAAACGGCCCAGTTAATGTATTCTTTGCTTCACTGCAATGGTTTTTACTTTAGCATCTAGCTCTTCATCCAGTGTCTCCAGTATCAGTCTCAGCATCACACGTGTCTGGGAGGGAAATAACGACAATATTGGATTCAACAAAAAAAAAAAAAATGTAACGCACACAGAGACTTGAGCACTGCATGTCTTAGTGCATGAGGACACTGATGGACTAGAGACCTCGTTGAGTGCGTTGTAACTTTCTCACCTCTGCAGCTGAGCCTCTGCGAGTTGTTTGTGGTGGTCTTGCCTTTCCTCTTCCATCTGTCTGCATAGCTGTCGTCTCTCCTGCTGCCACTCAACAGCTTGATGCTCAGCAGCATCCCTTTCCTCCTGCACCTGCCTGTTGAGCTCAGAAACCTCATCTTCTAGTTCCTCTACGCGGCCCCGCAGCCTGCTGGCTTCTGCAGAACGGCCCTCCACTGACTGCCTCTTCTGTTCTCTCTCCAGCTGGGCCTGAGCCCGCTCTCGCTCTCCTCTCTCCTGCTTCACCTCCACCTGCAGGCTTCTCAGCTCCTCACTCAGAGTCTCTGCTGCTTGCTTCAACTCTTCCTCTCTCTGAGCCAGTTTAGTCTGAACTTTTAAAAGCATCCTGTAACACAGCAAAACCACCAACAGCTATCAATCACTTAGACATTGTCAGACATTTCAAAACAGAGAATATTCTGTATAGTTGAAGAATGACTTGATGGGAGTAGTAGGGATGGCAAAAATGTGTTATTATTAATAGATTAATATTTGCCATTTAACCTGTTAACAAAAATAAACTCAGTTATTTCATATAAATATTTAAAATACTGTTTTTATGCCATTTCCACATTAATGTGGATATAAAAATGTGAAAACATTTATGATAGTAAGATTGGATTAAAAATGCTTGTTATAAATTTGACAAGGCAGGATTTAAATAATCAGCATCAAAAGGAATCAAAATCAAATTACAAGCAATCATATATTACAATTTTTTAATGTTTAAAATGGTGTATTATCTATTTAATCTGCAGATAAATAGGCCTGTTTTAGAGAAATAAAAATTTACTGTAATTTGTATTTATTATTTTAGTTCTATTAAGTGTTTGGTGACATGTTGTGGTCCACATGCGTACAACTTACTTACCGTTTTTTAAGGTTTTAGCACGGTAATATTTGGTGGTGCAATAGACCAAAGTGTAGGCCGTATTGTATGGGTCAAGTGCCTCAGGGGTAGGATATTTACGTAATCAGATCATGTTCCATGAAGATATTGTGGAAATTTTCTACAACTTTTTTTGATTAGTAATTGCATTGCGAAGAACTTCATTTGGAACAACTTTTAAGGCACTTTTCTCTAATATTTAGATTTTTTTTGTCAGCTTTCAGATGCTGTAAAATCTAAATTTAAAAAATGTGCCTTATGACTGGTTTTGTCATCAGGTCACATTTTATTCAATATTTCAATTTAAATGCATTTGAATAGATAACAAATTTTGATTATCACTTACAATATCCTCAGCACTGTGTTATTATTTGTGGTAACTGACGAAAATATTCTTCTTAACCTTGGACCACATGAATCAACTCGTAGGAGCGCCTATATATGGGAAGCATAGCGAGCTGAATTTACGCAAACCTCTGAGGCAGGAATCTGAACCAGATGCTCCTCTCGCTGTTTCATCCTCATTTCCTAGTAGCTTATGAAGTGTGGTGCTGCTGGTCCTAGCTGCAGCTGGTTGCCTGATTTGGTTCATCTCCTCCGGCAGCTGATGTCTTGAGCCTCTGCCCTGCTCCCTCTCTGCTCACCCAAGAACCGTCTGTGCTTTGGAATTTAATGAGAAAAATATTGATTGCAGACATTAATGATACTGGGTGGGGAATGGATTAAGCATTTTAATAAAAAAAAAGATGTTTAAAGTAACACCTCTCAAAGTCAGTAGTCACGTCTCCCAGCGTAGCTAGACAGCTGTTGTGATCCTCTTCTAGTTTTTTGATTTTCATCACATGAGCCTCTTCTAAAGCCTGCATCTCAGTACACTTCCTGCCAAAGGAGAACCAAACACTGGTCAGTTTTTACCAAAGTGATGTGATCAATCTCAACTCAATTAGAAATCGTAAGTTCTCACTTCTCTAACTCAGAGCAAGTGTTCTTCAGGTCTTGCTCCAGTGTGTGGTTATTCTGCGTGAGGTGCTGGATGGCCTCCTCACTGCATTGCTCCTGCTTCTCCAGCTCTGACAGCTCCTCGAGCACATCCTCCAGCTCCTCGCCGAGCCGTCTCCTCTCCGCCTCAGCCTCATCTCTCAGGCGCTCAAGCATGCTAGCCAAGGAGTCGCTGTGAGTCTGCAGCAACACACATTAGAGGAGCTTAAGAGACATTAGCCTAATCCACAAAGTCGATCAGGGAGACTTTGACTTCCTGACGACACCGTACAACCTGCTTAAAGTCTATTAAGATGCACTCGTCACTTAATTGACCCACTTATGCAGATATAAATCACATGGCAACTTTATTCACTATTGATTTTTCCTCTAAAAGTACCACAACTAATCACAAAATGGCATGTTAGTAAACTCTTTTCCAAGTCGTGTCCAAAGATACAGATACTCAAGCTAATGAAATACAAGAAACAAAAAGCTTCTAACTGCCCTTCAGAGCAAAGGGACGAACAATAAATGTGCAGCCAAGAATTGAGGAAAAGAGGAAAAATATCCCAATAATATAATTGTGTAAACAAATGTATGCTTCCTCTGTGCTGTATTAAACAATGCTGTATTCTGTGCTGATTTTCTTTGAGGTCTGATAATAAAATTAAATAAAAGATTTATATTACTTATATTTTTCCTGTTCGGTTTCTATTTACCATTTTTGATGAGCCCTACATATATAAAAAATCTCAGGGTTGGGAACAACAGGAAGGTGATAATAAGATTTCAATTGGGGGTACAAGACATCAAAAACAATCGAGTACCCTGAGACATATTTCAAATTATCGTATATATCTAGATATATATAAAAAAAATTTATAAAAAAATTGCAAACTTTGTGCCAATCAGGCAACTGCTATTTAATTGAATGGGACTGCTACCCAAAACAGAAGTTAATACTTCTGTGCTGACGATTAACTGTCATACATATGATTGTGATCACTTATTGTGTAAGCCAAATATGCTTTACTAGGAATTATTTTTATAAATAACAAAAATGTTCATCAAACAGGCCCATTCAATTGACTTTTTTGCAGTGAAAATGAATAAGTTCACATTTTTCTCTTCCAGTTGTTTGGTCAGTGCATCGTGTTCCTCCTTCAGCTTTTCATATGTTTCTTTCTCAGTCTTCCTACTCTCCTCCAATGAGCTGATCTCTGCCTTCAACTCTTGCACCCGTCGCAGACCCTCCTCCTGTGTCCTGGCTGCACACAATCACACAGACAATCAAATAAAACTCACAATATGTGCTTATTCATAAAGTGCATCTTAAAAATACTTCATGCTGCATTTCACAGCCAAATCTTATTCACCTCTTTCATCCTCCAGCACCAAGCATCGCTCTCCCATGAGTGCCACACGCTGATCCAGCTCTTCCTCTGTTCTCCTCAAGATCTCCTTCACGCGGGCCAGCTCCTGCTCCTGCTGCCGTACCGCGCTCTGGGACTCCTCGAGATCCTGAGCTCCCTGCTGCATCTGCTCCTCCAGCTCTTTTAGTGAGGTCTGCGAGGCCTGGAGATCCTGCACATGCTGCTCCACCTCTCGCTCTTTCCCTTCTAGAGCCTTCTGGGAGTCCTGCAGTTCCTTTTCCTTTACTTTCAGCAACTCCTGACAGTCCTGCAGCTCACTGGTACATTTCTCCAACTTTTTCTCCACGTCACTGCACAACCCGTATAGAGCTGGATGAGGATGTGAGCACTGATACAACAACAACAACAACAATATAAAAATGCACACAGTTCTAACCTGAGGTTCTCTTGAGCATCAGAGAACCGGCGCTCCACGGTGGATTTGTCCTGGAGCTTAATCCGCAAATCCTTTGACATTGGAGAGTGAGACAGACAGCTTATCTCAAACCAAGCAGCACTTCAAAGTCTGATGATTCAACCTAAGCGGTGAGTAAATGTCATCTGGCTTAGGGGAGTCAAATTCTGTTGACCAAAACCAATACCTGAATCTCGTCATTTGCTGAGTCCAAGTAACTCTGCAGGGCTTTGATTTCCTCCCTCAGCTCCTGGATTATGTCTTCATTTGAAGAAGACGGCAAAGAAAAAGAGATGTAGCCAACTCAGATGATACCATAAAACAAACACAAATCTAAGTATGCAAAACTTACTGTGCAATTTATCCATTTCATTCTCGAGCTGCTCATTTTGAACTCTTGTCTCCTGATGAAGGTCTTCTGAAAAACAACATAAGAAAAAAAAAATAATAAAAATGTTAGCTCGGTCACTAATGCCATCCAATTTGTGAACAAATTCTTCATAATATGTCATTCAAACATATGCATAAATGGTTTCTAAACCACGCGACTCAGTCTGAACTGTCAAATGTCTCTTTGCTTTCAACATGCCTACACAATTTTATTTCTAAACAAACAAACAAAAAGTAATATAACCGCTTTTGTTCAGATCTGTTTTAATCAAGTTTATCAAGGATGCATTTATTTGATCAAAAAGAGTAAAAAGCAATACTGTGAAATTACTACAATTTAAAATACCTTGATGCATTTTAATAGGGCTGCAACTAACGATTATTTTGATAATCGATTAGTTGGTCGATTATTTTTTCGATTAATCGGATTAAAAACAAACAATTTTCTTTGTTTATTTTATTGACTAAAACACACTGTTCCACATTCTTCCCAATTCCCTTAAACAAACGTTCCACGGCATGCTGTTCTTAACAAATGTATTAGACCACCTATCATAATAAAGAAAAAACACATTTTAGGAATCTGTCAAAAAATTGTTTAAATAAAAAAAATGTTAGTCATTTATTTATAACTAAATACTTTTATTTATTCACATAACAAAAATGGCTTCCTATGCCCTTCATAGCTTGCTGGCATTGTTTAAGTACTTTTTTGACTGTAATTGGGTATCTGAAAAAAAAAAAAAACACTATAAAGCTCTCTACCTTTCATAGATAACAGCAGTAATTGTATTATAGCATTAGAAAGAGCCTACTACTGTTACTAAAGAGCTTAAGCATATTGGAGGACTAACCCATACAGAAATCTAAAAAAATAGTTTGGTAATCACCAGTACTGTTAGTTTAGAGCAGCAGTGGCACAAACCATCATTTGTTAAAAACCTTACATAAATTTGTTAAGCATTGTATATAGTGAATATAGTTTAAATCTCTGCATTAAAAATTAAAATATTAATAAAGATGATAAAGACGAATAAAATCACAAACTCAGTGGTAACCAATAGGTAAGAGTAATGTTCTGCATGAACACTGGTTTCGCTTTGGACCACAGTCACGTTTATTAAGCCCACTTCGACGTTAATTGTTCTCCTAGGACTCTGTAAATAAATGTACTTATCACCTCAGTGATACAACTCATGGATTCCGAATAGGGCTTAGTGTCATTTCTTTATCCTGTTAAAGGCGGTTTTGAAGCGTCTGATATTTATATTCAGACAATTACACGCTGTTATCCCTTTACAGTTCCTACTCTCATAAAATATGCGCAATGCATGTTGATCTTTAAACCTTTATTTAACTTTCAACAACAGATATTTCAGCACAATGAATGTTTTTGCGCTGATTATTAATTGTCTGTTTTCCGGCTGTCTGACGCGCATGCACGCGCCACTCATTCAGTAAAGATTAAAATTTAACACGGACTGTCAGGACGGACCTTTATGCAAAAATTTATGCTTGCGTGAATTTGTGACCTTTATACATAAGGATATGACTGTTAACTGAAAGTGTTTTTGCGCTGAGGACGCACACGCATCTGTCAAAGCACCAGGGCAAGCCATTACGCTAATGCATTAGCTTAAAGCTTAAAATAAAAAATTCTCATGTTTTGGGCAGCTTGGATCACGTAACTCTCCTGCAGCATCTCATTCTGTTTCCGCCACTATTTTAGATGCATTTTGTCCATAGAAATAAGTAAATTCAGTGCTTTAATTTGACGCGACCGGCTGAAGTTGGACAAGTATGTAAACTCCGTTGGACGTGCACTGTGGGCAGACCCGATTATCCGATAACTGATAATCGGTGTCGATGATTTGCATAATCGATGTGATCGATTGTTGTTGCAAGCCCTACATTTTAAAATATAATTTTTTTTGTGATGCAAAGCTGAATTTTCAGTGCTGACTTGCTGTTCAGAAACATACAGTTGTGATGCTTCATATTTTTGTGGAAAGCATGATACATTGAAAAGATTTTTTTGATGAATAGAAATTTCAAAAGAACAGTAGTTATTTGAAATAGAAATCTTTTGTAACGTGTCCTTCATCACGTCACTTTTTATTAATGAAATGTCTGTTTCTGAATAGAATTAATGAATAAATTCATTAATAAAACACTTTAAACAGCATTAACTTCATATCCTGCTCTTGTCAACCTCTTGACTGATAAAGATTTTTCAGACAAAGACTTAAACCTTTTGGGTATCAGACAAAATTTGAAACTTTCTGAAGTGATCTGGTAATGAGACTGGATCCAATATTCCTGGCTTGTCGGAAGAAACTAGCATTTTTGTCATTGATACGATCTAACATCAGCAAAAGAACTCTGAAATTCCACAGGATCTTCCGGGAACACCGAATCATTTGTTAAGCTGCCTGAATTAAACAATTCATTAAAATTCAACTAGGTTAACTCTTTAAAGTTAACCGTTTTACATACAATTGGACTGAAAATGCAATATACTGTAACTACTGGTATTTCTAAGATAACTAGACTCCACTCACTAAATTAGACAATACTGTTGGAAACACTTACCATGTAAAATTCAGTTGCACTTTATTTTTTGCAGTATATTCTGTGCAGTTTTCAGCAAGTATTATATTTTGTTGTGAACATGGTCTGACTTGAGCATAGAGACACTGGAGACTTGTCAGATCGATTTTATGACATGGAACCGATCCAAAAATATACAATATCAAGCATAAAGTTCCTCAAGGTAACTTACCAAGATCTTTGTTCCTTTCCTGAAGAACTCTAAAAGTTGCTCTGGCAGTCTCCAGGTCTGTTTCCAAGACCTTTACTTTCCCCTCTGTGCTGATCTGAAGAAAGCTCAGTTCCTGTTCACAAATCCAAAATTAGACTGAGCAACTTAAAGCTACACAAACTCTTCTCCATGTATAAAACGACTGAGATAACCGACCTTGTCTTTGGCATCGAGTTTATTTTTGGCCTCAATGAGCTCCATGGAAAGAGCATTGATCTTCTTCTTGGTGATATCTGCAGAGACCTGTGAAAATCAAAGTGCCAAGATATTCCTCAGTAAACTTGTTTATGTGAAGCCGTTTACTTAAGAAACAGAGACTGGAAAACACACTGCTACAAAAAGACTAGTCACCTTGGTCTTCAGGAACTCATTAGCTTTCTTTAACTCCGCGAGCTGCCTCTCGAGAGAAGCCACACTGGCAGCGAGGCCGGTCTTCTCTCTGACAGCCACAAGCAATTTAGACTCCAATTTCTTCAGCTCTTCCTCCAGGGTCAGCAGCCTGCGGTCCTGCTCTCCTCTCTGCTGCACCAAAGAACGGATCTACACTCCAGCATTAGCAGTGACAGTCAAGGTGAGGAGAAGAGACCACAGAAATTGATCAGGCCTCAAAGCAACAAATGGCCATCAAGGAAATGTTGAAAACATCTTGAAATCTACCTCTTTCTCTAGTAGTCTCTGATGTTTCCTCTGAAGTGTGAAACCATTTTTGTCCTGTTTGGAACTTAATGCATCAGCCTATGTAAGGAAAAAACAACAAGAAAAGCAAACTGTAAAACAGCATAATTGGCCAATACACCAGACCGACAAATAGTAATACTGACAGTGTCAATTACTTTTTTTTTTTAGACACTTTGATAATTCTGAAAAAGTGAAGAGAGCCTACGTGTTTACCCAAATTAACATTTTATTACATATTTGAAAGGTCTTAAAACACATGGCTATTAAATAAAACATCTAACACTTATGTTTTGTTGTTTTGAAATGGGTACGGGATAATGTAGGGGTTAGCCTTGGAAAAATAACCAATCAGTCCTGCATTAACCTGCAATACTAGTCACATAATATAATAAAATTATATATTTTAAGATTCACCAAGTCCACTCATTTACACTGTACAAAATAATTAGTCTAGCAGCAAGACAGACCCTGGAACAATATTTAACCAGTATAACAAGGAGTAATTTTAAAAAGGGAAAGTTCAGCCAAAAATGTTCTAATTTACTCAACCATATTTCCTTCTGTGGAACACAACGTATGCTATTTTGGAGACATTCTTCATATTTCTGTCCAAACGAATGCAAGAGGTGCATTAGGCCTTCTAGACTTTCATATAGGGACAAAAAAGAGTTGAAACATAATTAAGAATTTTTGTTTGTACGGTTTGTCACAGAGAATGACTTAAGTTACATTTAGAATAGAGCCTTTATAAGGTTCTATTACGTTTCCTCAATTTTGTGTACGATCTTTCATTAATCCATAATTCAGGTTAATATGTGAACCACAAGCAATAATTACTGGTACACTTTAATTACATAACTTCCCTATTTAGGTTGGGGAAGTTGTGGCCTAATGGTTAGAGAGTCGGACTTGTAACCCAAAAGGTTGCGGGTTCGAGTCTCGTACCGGTAGGGATTGTAGGTGAGGGGAGTGAATGTAGAGCGCTCTCTCCCACCTTCAATACCACGACTGAGTGCCCTTGAGCAAGGCACCGAACCCCCAACTGCTCCCCGGGCGCCGAAGCATAAATGGCTGCCCACTGCTCCGCTTGTGTGTTCACGGTGTGTGTGTGCACTTTTGATGGGATAAATGCAGAGCACTAATTTTTAGTATGGGTCACCATACTTGGCCACAGTCCTTCCACACCCTTACCCAAAAAAAAAAACCTCAACAGACATGGTCCTCGTCCAGGAGACTGCACGTTCTTTTTGAGGGGATCGGCAGGGGTACCGCTGCTGATCAGCTTTTCAAAGAAAGGAGATATTATTGAAAGTAGAGCTTCTCATTTACACAACCACAACTAAAATGTCACCTCAATGGCCAGTTAAACCATCTGATCTCACTTTTGGAGCTGATCTGAGCGTCTCTGCTTATGAAAGGATGCAGTTCCTGGTTCACATCACCAGACTAATTTCACCTCATATGTACCATGTGGAAGGCGCACAACCTAAAGATACGATAAAAAAAAAAAAAATCAAGCAATCAATAAATAAAGCTATCAATATTAACCTCTCAATATCTGGGAGACAGCCGACATGTCTTAACGTGTCCTCTCAGCTGTGAGAAATACATGAGCAGCATCAGTCCTCATTATGTGATTTTTGATTGTGATTTTGTGAAAATGACTGCACAGCGTGCAATTACGGTGGTGCATTTGATCAACTTTGGCAGAGAATTGACCCATCGCAGCTGCAAGAAAACAGCCGTTTAATAACTGTATGAAATTATAAAGTTGAGCTTTATGAAATGGGTTTAGACAGTGAGAACTAAGCAGATAACTACACTAATATCACTTTACTTATTTGTTATTTTAATTCAACTGTTTAAAGCACGTAACAGTTACCCTCAGATTCAGTTAACGTTAACATCGCATAACTTAATAGAGAGGAGACGAGAAACTTACCGACATGCTCGTTAAATCTCTTTAATGGAGCTCTTGAGAACGACATGGCCGACAAAAGACTCGAACACTGTGGAAAAACCTATAAAAAATGTGAAATTTGTTCAACTTTAGTGTTAAAACGTCAATATGCTCGAACGTCAACAAGTGCTACACACCCGCTGAAATTTTGAACTAGTAAGCCCGCCCAATATAGCGCAGACGCTTCTTCTTCTTCTTCTTTTAATTTTATTGGTGGTTGGCAAACCAAGTTAAAGGTGCATTTACCGCCACCTACTGAACTGGATTGTGGGCAGTACTTTGAAAGAAAGGAAATGGAGAGAAAAAATGTCATTAAATTAAATTTAAAAAAACAAAAATTAACACATATATATTTTTTTTTTCTTCCCCCTATAGGGGAGAGCGGGGCACAAAATAACACTTTTTGACTTTCTCAAATTGTGTAAATCCACATGGGGTTCAGAGTATAATTTATCCACAGTAATTTCACACTTGTCTAGTACAAATGTGTATTTTTTTTCTTGATTACAGTGTATACATTTTTCTTTATTCACCCTCAAAAATTGGAAGTGAAATGTGACAACATGCCCTGTAGGTGGAACACATTGTAACATCTGAGGGGGCACGTTGTAACTTGACCATATGACAGATTAAAATCTTATCTGATCGCTCAATATATGACTAAAATATTTGTCAATCAAATCAAGCATTATTTATTTCAAATAAATTAATGCCGTTTTTTAAGAATGAAAAAAAACAAAACAGAAATAATCTGCTTTTGGAGTTTGGCAATGAACACATTGCAACCATGTTTGGGACGTCCCACATAAATCGTCGTTTCTCATTCAAATGTATTAAAGTAAATAGTGTGAATTACATCGCTAATGTCATAGAATAGCACATTGTAACGCAGTGCTACAACATATCCCATCTGCGCAACTAGAATTTAAAATCGGTTGGTGTCTTCTGCTAGTTAGCGAAGCATTAAAAAACGATCTGAACTGTTAAATAACAGATTGGAGATTAAAATAGTAGCAGATTTGTCTCATTTTAAATGATTGATAAAAACTGAGATGAAAAATGTACTTCAGCCAGAAATGTAATTTTACTATGGTCAAATAAATGTTCAGCGATATCTTCAAAACACTTTTGAATTTTGGTGCACTTTTTGTCTCTATATAATGTTGATATAGTAACTAGTAAATGCTGTAAATTTGGTTATGCTAGCATGTGTGGAAATATTTAAACCACGTGTTACAACTAACACCCCCGTTACTACTGTAACCCCCGCACGCCCCCTAATATTTCTTTAAATTCTTTCACTTATAATTCAAAATTAATTCATTAGGAGACTATGTATTTTCCTAGACATTGTTTTTCCTAGCAGATTTCCCACTGCCATGTTTTGTTTTCCAACTTGTGTTTCTAACTCTAATAAAATGTGTTACTGTCTCTTGTGTGTTGCAGTGGTTGCATAGACCAGTGGGGTGTTTTCCTATTCTCTGTAATGTAACATTTAAACCAGCATGACCTATTCTAAGACGTGTATTTATCTTTCCTTCCTTTGGATTCCTGCTCTGCCTGATACTATTTAAGCCTGCTTGTTTTTGTATGCTATACAGATGTCGTCCAGTATCAGTTATGTCCCAGTATTCTTGCCATATTTTGTTTGTATGTCCCTTAATAATGTTTTTTGTATATCAACTGTTTCATGCTTTATCGCTCCGCTTGCCAGATTATCTAATTTCTCTCCACCCCTACATGAGCAGGAACCCAAAGGAAGGAAACATCCAGCTTTATCATACAGTAGTAAAAGCAAGTTGAATATCTGGTATATGATATCTTGTCTACATGATGTTTTCCCAGATTGAAAACGAGATAGAGCAGATAAGCTGTCAGAGAAGCTATGATTACATTTAGGTTCTGTTTATTTCCTTCCAACCACTGTACTGCCAATAAAATTGCTGAAAGCTCTACTGTGTACACCGATAAATGATCTGCTGTTCTTTTTTTAACTGCTATTTCATAATGCGAAATGAAGAAAGCAGCCCTAGTACGGCCTCATCTCTGGCTGCTTTGATCCATCTGTAAATATGAATAGTTTGTCTTGATAAAGGTCCATATAGTTCTGAACTATTATCCTCTGTGGCATTATTTTAGATTTTTCTTTTAACATTTGTTGAAGGCTTATATCTACAGATGGCTTTATGAATTTCCAAGGTGGCACAGTTGATAGTGCCACAATGGGGCTTACTTGGAGCTGGCCGAGGCTTGTGTTTTGTGCTTTTGCATTTCCTATCCATCCGAAACTGTAATAATGACTTTTACTATGTTCTGAACAATCTTGTAAGATGGCCTTTGTGGGATGTACTCCGCTATGCCCTTGTAGATTTATCCAATACACCAGCATGATCTTGATCCTCCTAATACGTAAAGGCATCTCTCCTGTCCCAACTTGTAATGCAGATACTGGTGATTATTTAAATGCTCTAGCACAAATCCGAAGTGCCTGTGCCTGTTCCACATCAAGTGTTTTAAGGTTTGATTCTGATGCTGACATACAGTGGGGCAAAAAAGTATTTAGTCAGCCACCAATTGTGCAAGTTCTCCCACTTAAAAAGATGAGAGAGGCCTGTAATTTTCATCATAGGTATACCTCAACTATGAGACAAAATGAGAAAAAAAATCCAGAAAATCACATTGTAGGATTTTTAAAGAATTAATTGGTAAATTCCTCGGTAAAATAAGTATTTGGTCACCTACAAACAAGCAAGATTTCTGGCTCTCAAAGACCTGTAACTTCTTCTTTAAGAGGCGCCTCTGTCCTCCACTCGTTACCTGTATTATTGGCATCTGTTTGAACTTGTTATCAGTTTAAAAGACACCTGTCCACAACCTCAAAACAGTCACACTCCAAACTCCACCATGGCCAAGAGCATAGAGCTGTCAAAGGACACCAGAAACAATATTGTAGACCTGCACCAGGCTGGGAATACTGAATCTGCAATAGGTAAGCAGCTTAGTGTGAAGAAATCAACTGTGGGAGCAATTATTAGAATATGGAAGACATACAAGACCACTGATATTCTCCCTCGATCTGGGGCTCCACGCAATATTTCACCCCGTGGGGTCAAAATGATCACAGGAACTGTGAGCAAAAATCCCATAACCACACGGGGGGACCTAGTGAATGACCTTCAGAGAGCTGGGACCAAAGTAACAAAAGCTACCATCAGTAACACACTGCGCCGCCAGGGACTCAAATCCTGCAGTGCCAGACGTGTCCCCCTGCTTAAGCCAGTACATGTCCAGGCCCGTCTGAAGTTTGCTAGAGAGCATTTGGATGATCCAGAAGAGGATTGGGAGAATGTCATATGGTCAGATGAAACCAAAATAGAACTTTTTGGTAAAAACTCAACTTGTCGTGTTTGGAGGAAAAAGAATGCTGAGTTGCATCCAAAGAAACCATACCTACTGTGAAGCATGGGGGTGGAAACATCATGCTTTGGGCTGTTTTTCTGCAAAGGGACCAGGACGACTTATCTGTGTAAACGAAAGAATGAATGGGGCCCATGTATCGTGAGATTTTGAGTGAAAACCTCCTTCCATCAGCAAGGGCATTGAAGATGAAACGTGGCTGGGTCTTTCAGCATGACAATGATCCCAAACACACCGCCCGGGCAACGAAGGAGTGGCTTCGTAAGAAGCATTTCAAGGTCCTGGAGTGGCCTAGCCAGTCTCCAGATCTCACCCCCATAGAAAATCTTTGGAGGGAGTTGAAAATCCGTGTTGCTCAGCGACAGCCCCAAAAACATTACTGCTCTAGAGGATATCTGCATGGAGGAATGGGCCAAAATAACAGCAACAGTGTGTGAAAACCTTGTGAAGACTTTCAGAAAACGTTTGACCTCTGTCATTGCAACAAAGGGTATATAACAAAGTATTGAGATGAAATTTTGTTATTGACCAAATACTTATTTTCCACCATAATTTGCAAATAAATTCTTTAAAAATCCTACAATGTGATTTTCTGGATTTTTTTTTTCTCATTTTGTCTCTCATAGTTGAGGTATACCTATGATGAAATTACAGGCCTCTCTCATCTTTTTTAAGTGGAAGAACTTGCACAATTGGTAGCTGACTAAATACTTTTTTCCCCCCTGTATATGCTAGGCAACATAATCTAACACGGCCGTAAAGAGCCTGATACACGGTTTGCCGAACTAATTTGTCAGGAGTTGCTTAAGAAGGTCGACTTGTTCGAAAAGTTGCTAAATGACGGTTTGTGTCATTGCGTGATGACGTCAATTACGTGATCACAATGCAAAATTTCACTACCTTAATATATTTTTTATATGTTTAATTTAGATTTGTTCGTCAAAATAGATAAATGCATAATATAATGTTAAAATCTACTTGTTATATACAGACAATTGAACATTTACACATTTTTTGAACGATTACAATTTAAGTTTTATTAAACTAGTAAAACTACACATTCTGATCAATTATAGTTTTAAGCAGTGTATTAATAGTCAGTATGCTACACTCTAAGAAAAGAATTCACAGGTTTATACCTGCATTTTAAATTAGCATTGTATTTTGTGTTTCGGGTTACAACAGATGATGGATAATGGATAATGTCCTGGAAAATTACTAGAAGCCAACATTTTCCATTTTTCTAACTGATCAACAATCACAGGTACAAGGTGTATCATAAATGAACAATTATTAAATTATCAAATTGAACAGTTGCAAATAGCAGCTAACTTAATTCACATGATGTTTGTACTGCTAGGCATCTTTGGTTTCCTCTTTTTGTGAAATTTAGATGGAAAATGCGCGCCTTTTATCGTTCGAGTCACTTATCAAAAGTTGCTAAAAGTAGCCAAATAAAATTTAAAAAGAGCTAAATTTGTTGCTAGGTGCTTTTGGAAGAAAAAGTTGCTAGGGTAGTCTGAAAAGTTGCTAAATTTAGCAACAAAATTGCTAAATTGGCAACACTGGCCTGATAGACGTTATAGCACAGACGCAACAGCTTTAGCCAATGATATTGAAGAATATGTTACGAGCAGAAATGTAAACCAATCAGTAACGAAATCGTGCTACACGTCACATTTTGGTTACGCTGCGTTCTCTCAAAATTCAAACTGCATGCAGTGCAAGTGCGGTGGGAGATACCAAAGTCTCTTTAAGACTTTAAGGGTATTCTATAGTCTTTGGAGATACTTGAATGCTTTGATCGACAAAGACAATGTTTTTATAGCATTAACAATAGTAAGAACTATTTGAGATATTCATAAACAATTAATCAATTTTCTTCATAATAGGAAAGTGTCTCCTTTAACCACTGCAGCTAATTTTAGATTTCAAGTTTTTAAAACACTTAGAATAAATTACTAACAGTATATTTGCTTGTGACTTTGAGTAAAAGCATCTGCATAAATGAATCATGTAAAATCAGACAAACACACAAGAAAGATTTGTTTACTTTTATTCGAAAAAAAACTTACTGTCTCCAGACAGATACAAATCAGAAACATTACAGTGGATGGCAGAGGACAGGGAAACGGTTATGTATGAGTTTATATCTCTGAACAGGGAAGAGTGATAATATGTTTTTAAACATTAACAGAAAAAAAGCACTAGAAAATTAAGCTTTACGTTTAAATGCATGTATATTTACACAATCTATTCATCAGTTTAATTAATGTAGTGGTGAGGAACAGAAGACAGTTTAAGCCGAAGGGCATTTACTTTCATAAATTTAAAATCTGTCTGCACACCTTCTTTTAAATAATTACACTCATGCCATTTTAGAAATGCACTGTTCCTTTTCTGATGCAAAACGTTTTCAATGTACCTCAACATGGAAGATTTATGTTTGACTACCACCTTTTTTTTTTCATTTTTAAAACAAGGATGTTTTAAGGCCAAGGCATGGAATGATTAAAAAGTATACCCCAGACAAAACGCATATGTCTGCAATATAAGTTAATGTATTAGTCAAGCTTCATAGAGCTGCCGAATGCAATGCTGTAACATTAAAGGATCTCATAGGATGTTACTGTTACACTATTTCATATCGGGGAAAAACAAACTTAGAGCTGAATGAAACTGTTCTGTCCATGATTTGCAACCAAACTAATTTACAATTAGGAAAAAGGCGAAACCTAAAAACCTCTTAAGACTGACCAAAAAAATTAAAATAAAATAATTCAAAACAACGCACACACAAAATAAAAATAAAATCTCAAAACTTGACTTGCTGCATGGCTACACACTTTCATGTTTAGACATGTTCTTAGTACGATTTCAATTTCAAAACCTTTTAACTCTAAGTTGGAGCTTTAAAAATTAAGGTGAAAAAAAAGCCAATTATAAAATCAGCACCAATTTATATATTTATATAGAACTTTCACTTTAAATAGTAGGATGTCTACGATGATCTCTAATGCAGGGAGAGGAAAAGCTCCGACCAGGAACATACTACACCCTACGTTTTGCTATTTTATTTTATCCCCGTATGACAAGGCACCCCACAATGGCACGGCTACTGGAGAGAGTCCTCCGTCGTTTTGCGTGATCTCTTACCAGATTGTTAGAGGGACCATAGGCCGAGCAAATCTGATCTCTGTGATAAGCCACGTGACTCAGCGAAGATACAAGTTTTCTGTGCATCTCCAACGGAACCGCACTGGGATCCTACAAACGCCTGATTTGTACTAGAGCGGGAGTTGGCACCTGAAAACAGTTGGTCCATGTTACGGTGCAAAAGGCAGCCACACGAGCGAGAAGGCCACTGTCAAGTGGTCCGAGGGTATTAGACATACACCAAGAGTCCAGCATGTGATGTGTCACTGAAAGTGCACCAACAAGCGGGGCAATCGGTCAAAAATTCAGATCGCAAACGCGTACAAATCGAGGGGTTGCTCAAATTGTATTTGATTTAGGTTAACATGTTGTATATCATGATTTATTAAGGGGGAATAGAAAAGGAAACAAGAATACTCAGATTATAAGAGACCGCGTGGAGGTGGATGCGGCTCCATTGGTCAACAATAGTATTGAGACTGATAAATAATAACTATATCAAAGCTGCCTAAATGAGCAAAAAAAACCCGGGGAGACTCATAGAAATTTACTAGCTTTACACACCAGGATTACTGCACGATGGTCACAAAAAGCTTACGAACAAAATTGTCCTTTTGAAGTTAAAATAGAGTATGCCCTCACACCCCGTTTCAAGAATACCACACTCTAAGAGATCTCACATATGTTGTCTGGGTGGGGGTTCTCAAACATGATGACGTTTCGCGCTGCTAGAATATTTAAATTAAGCCAGCAAGCGAAATCTAGGTTTATGGTATGATTTATTATTGTAAAGTTTATACATAAACGCTCGATGAGGGGGCAGGACGAGTCTGATAGATCCATGAGCAGTTTTCAGTATCGGAACCGTCACATGTTTGCACGTAACACGGAAGGAAGCCCACAACAACGAATTGCTGTAGCAAAAAACATTTTGAATGACATACTGTGGCTATCTGACTTATAGTTCCTTTCTGCGTTTTAGTAAGTGTCAATGGTACGAGCTGATTTGGATGCCAATCACTCCATTGAATTTAATTCTCTTTAGAGAATCAATGTGAATTCACACAAAACGTCTCTTCTCTTCACATGCCGAATCCAAAAGGGTAGAATCAGGATGCGAGTTTCGAAAAAGAGAACTAATGAAGTGGGAGGGCAGGCAAGGTCCGGACCTACGAGCTGGAGAGAATGTTCAACATATCAGGGAAGTTGCAGATGTTTAGACCACTTACCAACAACGAACGTTTCATGTCAAGTCATGCCATCCGAGATGCGTGGTCAGTGAATTAGTAATTTGACTAGTTATAGTGATAGGAAATGAGATCGAATCAAATCGAAGGGGCCCCTCTCTGGTCTTTTCATGGCACAAGATCGGCGACTGTCAAGACGGAGTCTTAAAAGTGACACCGTACGGGACGGAAGCTATATGCCAAAGTAAGATAGTGTAGGATCTCAGCTTGCACGTATGAACGCGATCGGGACGTAGTTGAAAATCGGATAGGGAAGAAAAAAAGAAGGGAACAGAAGAGAAAAAGCAATTAGTCAACCGCTGTGACAAAAGAAGAACGCTGAAAGCACTACAAAAGCGGGCACACGGGGAAGAAAGAACATAAAGTATGTTAAACTCTAGAACAATAGAACAAATACGATCCAAATAGAAATGGTGAAAGGGCACCTGTCGAAAAAATAGGTGCTGAGCTATCAGATTGCCGAATCGCGAGGTGATCCTCGCAAAAGGTGCGATTCTTCGTGGTGGCTGCAATTTACCAGAAATAGCGAGGCGCGACGATTACGGGAGGGACAATGAGGATAGGAGGAGACATAAACAAGACGTCTTGCTGTTAACAGGAAATTTACAAACACGTAGTGAAACCAAAGCACAGTACAATAAATAACGGTAGAGGACAGAACACGAGACACACACACACACGGTCAAAGAGGGTGTGGAATGTAAACAATAATGACTTAGTGATTAAAAATAAAAAAGTAGTAGATGGTCCGAGTCGAAAATGATGAATCTCCACCCATGGTAGGGGATCAGCGTAGTAGCTTAAAACACGGTATCAGCGAAATATACAGTAAAAGAATTCACTTTCAAACTGCATAAGATAAATAGGATTAATGTAGATTTGCATACACCGAGAAGAGGCAGAGGTGACAAAAAGTTTAGAAGGGTGTTGCGAGGGCGCCCAAAAATGACAAGGTAGATGATTTTTCAAGGTGTTATAAGAACAACCTTTGGTGTACATCCAAAAAACGTATACAAATTGGACACCAGGGGGAAAAAAAAAAAAAAGGGGCGGGTGGAAGACTGGAAAAAAAGGGGGTAAATAGAGGTGGCATGGTTGTGAAACATCACGAGTGTACAACATAAAGCACAGAACACACAGACTAAATGGAACACAATGGGAATAAAAAACACCAAGACCAACAATGCGATACTGCTTTTACTGTATTTTTGACCAAATCTATGCAGACTTGATGACCATAACGGTCTTCTTTCAAAAACATACATGCCCCAAACTTTTGAACGGTAATATACTCTTTCATTTACACAAAAGTCTATTCCTAGAGACCAAAATCATAAAGACAAATGGCATTAGCATAAGCTTATTACCAGATCAATATCCATGGTGTCAAAGTCCATGCCTTCATTGAGATCCTCAATCCGGCCTTCTGATGACATCATCACATCTTCCACAATGGGCTCCTCATCATCCTCCATAAGGCCTGTTCCTCGACGACTGCAAGCATCGGAAGACCAATGGCACCATATTTGTAAAAAACTTGTTTTTGTGTGCATTCAAACTGCATCTACCCACCGAACATGAAACGCAGTGTAAGGTTTCCTTACATAGCATGCTGAAGGTTGCTCCTTAATTTGGCGTAGTTCATAGCTCTCTCCTGCTGCTGTCTGGCCACTTCCTCTTGCTGCTGTCTCTGTGCTAACATCCAAGTGACTTGTGTGCTGTAAAACAATAACATCACACCTCACTATATCCCTTCAGTCCCAGACTACACTAAGCAGCAGACATGCATGAACATTTCATGGCTGAAATTAGCTGTACAACAAAATCTGAAAGTGCCACAAACACGAGAAACTCATTAAGATTGAGCATCAACGCTCTTACTTGTAGTCTATGGCTGTTTGGTGGTGTTGTGGCTGAGGAGTCTGAGGGTGTGCGTGCTGCTGCTGCTGATCGGGGGTCATGGTGTACACCCCCATGTAGCTCTCCTCAGGACGCAGGCGTTTGGGCTCTCTCATGACGGTGGAGGTGAGGTGGGGTGAAGGCATCATGACGGGCGTCTGCATGCTCTGCTCACGGCTCATCCATACTTCACTGCTGCTGCTGCTCTCCTCTGCACACAGACAGCAGGACAATCGCTAAAGTCGCGATAAAATGGAAATAGTGGCTGATCGTTTCTTCCATATTGTGATGTACATTTGAGTGTAATAGATTATAGAAAAAGAAATAGTAAGGCAAGGTTCTGTGCATAGGCTGTTGATTGGATTTTTCTTATGTGGCACCTACATTTGCAGGGGTGGGTTTAAAGTGACAGTTCACCCAAAAATAAAAATTCTATCAGGAAATTAGGAAGTTCCTGGTCCCCATTGATTTTGGGGAGTATTTTTGTTCATACTATCGAAGGCAATGGGGACCAGCAACGGTTACTAACAGTCTTTAACATCTTTGTGTTCAGCAGAAAAAAGCAAGTCAGACATGTTTGAAACAACCTGACAATTTTCAATTTTGGGTGAACTATCCCTTTAAGAGGACTAAAGAGAAGTCCTCCATATGTCACCAGAGAGAAGCCCAACGCTGTCACTGGAACATCAAGTTATAAAACAAACATTATCGGGTAAAAAATATATATACACAAATGATTTGTTCACAATAAGTTCTGTAGCATGCATTTACAAAACAGATGAATTTTCATTCTATGCCGACAAAATGAATGAAAACTAACATGATTTATGTCCTTAAAAAATGTTTAGCGTTACAGTGCACAATCTATTAATTCAAGTTATTCGGTCACATTTAATACATTACTTGTCTGGTTTCTTGAATTCAAATTGTTTTACCTTCTGGTAATTTCCTCTTGCCGGTGGCAGGCTTAGCTTTTTTACTTCTGACGGAGGAGCCTCGGCTACTGATACCGCTGACCACAGACATTGTGTCATCATCACCCCCTGCCTGCAGTGAGTTCCTGTAAGAGATGAGCGGCAGCCAGCAGTCTTCTCTCTGCAGGGCCATCTGAAATGTCATGAAGCGCTCCAAATACATGTGCCTTTGGGAAAAGAGAGAAAGGACCAACATTAGATCCAACAGCTAATGAATGATCATTACACAACTATAAACACACATACTGAAATCAATAAACGTTTGCTTACACAGTCCGTTTGTCCTGACGCATGAGTTTGGATGAGAACTCGCTGAGAATGTCAAGAAAAGCCAGGTTGAGAGGAGGATGTCCCTCCCCCTGAGGATTGGGCTCTTTGAAGGCAAACTCGATACCATCCCTTTAAAGATAAAGCAACATGGGGTGTAACTCCACACACAATTGGTTTTTCCTCCAAGAGGAACTGAATGGGAGCTTACTTGTGTAACATGGCAATGGCCTCTCTGGTTTTGAGCTGATCCAGACCAAAAGTCAGAGAGAAGCGTCGAGCGAGTTCTTTAATGCCGCAGAAAGCTGAGGACGAGCGGTCAAAGCTGAATCCCATATCTGACAGCATATCATTGAACAGCTGCACTCAACAGAGGGAGAAAGACAAGTCAGAAACCTGCGAGTAAAACCCATTTTGATGGCAGATATGAAAACGTATAGTCACTAACCTGCTGTAAACTCAGAATGAGTGTCTTCGCACACTGGATTTTGTCGATCTGTCTCGTCTTGCTCATAGTTTCCTTGATGATGTCACCGTAGTCATTGTAATACTGGACAGGAAACAGAAAAACTTGCGTTTAAGTGAGCGATAGAGAGAACTAATGATCTGAAAATGCATATTCAAAGAATGAACAGACTCACCCTCATGTATTGCTTGAAAATATCTGCCCCAGTGTTCATCTCAACTACATTGTAGATAATGAGTTTGCAGTATGCGGCCAGCAGGTTTCGCCTCTTGTGCAAAGCTTCGATTTTTCCGGCTTCATCATCCTGCTGCCCATCTGTTTGAAAATAAAGGAGAACAGACATTTAAATACTGCTCATGCACTAGAAGGAAAACTGCCTCCCTCTAGTGGTCACTTTTTAAACACTGCCTCTTGACAACAAATGAAGCAATCGCAAGTTGATTTGTCCAACAACTCTCCCTTTAAACTAGTCAGTCTACTTCAGCTAAAGCTCAGTGCACAACAGGATTAAGTGTTGCTAGAATCTCTAATCTCTAAATCAATTAAACGCTTCTTAAGCCAATTTCCTTTGTGTTGTCTTAGTGTTAGCATTCAACATTAAACAGCCAGGGGCTCTAAATCCATTCAGCAAAGCCTGTTAGCTCTAACTGAAAGTCATTATGCCATTAGCTGTGATAGACCTGTGCTGTTGCTGTCTTCATCCTGGTCAATGAAGACGTGATCCAGGATGAAATTGAGAAGCTCGGACTGCAGGGACGCCTCGGGTGTGTATACTAGGGGCTCGAGAGCTTCCCTCCCCCCTGAGATGATCTGATGGCTGAAGATCAGCAGTAGGTCACAGAGGATGGTGAAGGCCTGAGGGAGAACATACAGTCAGGTACAGGCTGTTTGTAGCATAATGACTCGTTGTGACCTTTGATACAGACCTGCTCTTTGACGGCAGTGTTGACGCTGGTTAGGTAACGCTGGCACATTAGACAAAACGCCCTCATCTGCTTCCTCAGAGTCAACATGTCCTCCTACAGAGACCAAATGCATTGTTGACATCCAACAAACCACAGCAAATAAGGGGAAAGGATGCATGCATACAAATCATATGAATGGGAGCTACCTTTTTAGAAGTGCCCTCAGAGACCTTGGCTAAGCTCCAAAGAATGACGTAATGTGTGCACTGTAGTGCGTGAACAACAATCTGAAACATCCAGAGAGGCAGTAACGTTACCCAACAATCATGAGGCAAAAGCAAAGTTTCAGTTGATTGTGAGGTTTTATTTCTATGCAAGCCTGTTTTTGCCTTAGAGTAAAGAGTAAGAAACAAAATCACACTGTGAGACTGCAAGCTGCAATTCTGAGAAATATAGTTCTAACTGTGAGAAAACAAGTGAATCACAAAAATTTGCCATAATTACATAAAATGGTCACAATTACAAAAACTGTGAAACTGCAACTATAACAAATGAAAGGTGAAAAGTGAAGCCTTAATTGTGAGATATCAAGACAAAGTTACAATTGTGAGAGATATTAAGGCAAAATTAAGAGGAAAAACAATCCACAATATTGAAAGATAGATTCAAAATAGTTGGCTATAAAGTTTTAATTAAGAGAAAAAGTCATTAAAAATGTCATTAAAGTGTGGCGCTGTCATGCACTACCTCAATAATTCTTCATATGCACATGAATACCTGCTCAGGCATGTCTCCGTTTTCAATACCAGTGTTCAGTAACTTGTAGTTGCTGGTGAAGAGGTCCCATTTGGAAAGGTCATGAGCACTGAACAGAACAAGAAGTGGAATGGGAGTTAAAAAAGTAAGAAATTGATAATCTGTTAGAGAGGAACACTTCATAATAATCAGAGAGATGAGACGGGGGAAGCCTTACTTGTGGAAAGCTGTGATCCTCTTCAGTGTGGAAAGAACTTGATAAGCATCATCTTCATCTGGGTCTTCACCCTGTGGAGGAAACAGGTTATATATAGACAACTGAAACTTTCCGAGCTTCTGATACATTGCGGCAGCATTCAGAAAGAAACAGTTGGAATTGAGTACTATGGATGCATTTTATTTACTACTTCCATAACTGACTAGACAGAGTAGTCTACAGGCCTGTCTTAAGGTAGCTCTGAACAATAAGGACTTAAATATATCTACTAGTGAAGTAGTTAAGTTAGAGATAGTGCACTTAAGTTCTATTCAGCCAATTCCATATCGTAACAGAGAAACCAGCCAGAAAACATACCCAGAACAAAAACAATACACAGAAAAACCGTGTACATGGAGAAGCATATAAACGTAGGAACCTTTACTCTTGCCAAACTGCTGTTCCTATGCAAACACACAGGGGAGCAAAACATCAAAGTCTGACACTGATCGCTTCCAACTCTCACCACCAATTTCAGACACCAATATTCCCTACCCACCGAATCACACACCACGCTGTCCAGAATCCAAAACCAAAACGCTTCAAAAGCTCAGAGACTCAACCAATCGTGCCAACAAACGCTCGACGACGCTCCCCACTTACCCACCACACAACCCTGAGGCCGCCCAGCTGGTCCTCAACCCTCCGCAAGAGTCCTCCGTAGCCTGTTCAATTTATATAATCCACTCACTTGCTCATATAATTCTTTATATTGCCAAGAGCTGGCTACGGGCTATATCCACTCGGTTAAAGATAGTGAATTCCTCGTTGCACAGGGCATGGTAGGTTTTAGAGCAAGCCTCGAGCACATCTGTGTCCGTGTGCTTCTCCACAATCTCTCTGATTTGTCTTAACAATGAATCCAGGTGCTATGAGAGAGAAAACCGGCTTTCATTTATATGCTGCACAATCAGCCTATTGTGAATAATCGGTGTTCATTCAGCGCATTTATTCTGTTTAAAACGATATGCGGTTCAGACCTTTTCCAAACGCCCTGTGGTATAGATCTCCAGATCAAAAAACTGGGGCAGATGCAGCAGATTTGTCACTTTCTCTGCATCCACAGAGTACTGCAAGAAAGAAAGAAATATATATATTTATCAGTTTCAATGCTCTGTAAATACCATTTCATGTTGCCTTTGATTTCAATAGGCTTTAACCTTTGCAAGTAAAGCTGGCAATGCTATAGAGAAGAGCTCCGTCATTCTCGTCCGGTCATCAAGCTGAGTCTTCTTCTCCTTCGCTGTCAGAACCTTGAAACAAGATCAAGTGAGAATTGAGAACAGCATGTAAGAGGTAACGTGTGAGAGCAGGGATCCGTCTTCAAGGTCTGGCCGATGCGTGTGGCATCAAGTCTTACCCTCTTGCCTGTGCCTCTGCCCACAGGAGGATGGCACTCTGCAGCCTGACGGATGGTACACAGCATGATCTCTATCAGAGCCGTCTCCTGTCTGTCCGTCAGAGCTGGAAAACACATACAAAGGTAATTTATCTCTCACTTCCTTTAGAGCAGGTAAAAGTCAACCCTGTATGTTCTGGTGCTGTGTCACTGGGTCAGACCTTCCTCTCCAGGCAATGGCTCATCCAGTAGTAGGCTGATCATGCACTCCCAGTCCTTCAGGATCTCTGCTGCACAGTCCCACATGCTGTCCACTAGGTAAGCTGCATGCTCGTGAAGCTGAGGATCAAAACATAACACCTTATAGCATCTTAATTTATAAAAAAATGATCCTTCAATGCATTAGAATAATTTCTAAAGGGCCATGTGACACAGAGTAATGGCTGCTGAAAATTCAGCTTTGCATCACAGGAATAAATTAAGTTTCAAGATATATTCAAACCGAAAACTAAAAATAAAATTAGAATATAATTATATAAGATTCAAAATAGAAACTTTCAAGACTACCATGCTTCAATATTGAATTGTATTTTCCCTAATTTTATCTATAATGGAAGAAAACTGAAACACCACGGTGCACAATGTATGCAGAAGGCATTTGAGAAAACAGTTTGAAAATCAACATTTTTTGCAATTCTGTTTGGTGACATTAGTTGCACAGAAACTGCACCCTTCAACTTGCATCATACAAACAGCATTGCTTTGATTGACTGACACTTGATTCGCAATGATGTTGTTGATGTTAGCTCACCTCACTCTCCAGGAAGAAAAAGACAGTGGTTTTGATGAGGTTGGCATTCATACTCTGTCTGCCTCGTCTCTTGGGCATGCTGTCATCTTCAGGGTCTCGATGACTGAACAGTCTGCGAACAAAGATGAAAATGTAAAGCTATTCAGTTTACCTCAAACTATTGTCTAATCACCATGTCTATTCATTCATGTCTCCACTCAGTCTAGATGCAGTGAATAGTTTTGTTTTATGACTTTCGGTAGGTTGAAGCTTCATGGGACATGAATGAGTGAGTGACGGTGAGTGAAACTCACTTCTTAAAGAGGAACTCTCCTGCTGCCACTGCGACAGGTCGGTGGGCTGAATACACTAGATGGTAAACACTCTCACAGTCTTCTGCAGTCAGAACCTCATCACTGCTACTGTAATAACAAACAACAACAATATATGAGCATCCTGTCATGCTGATTATCACAGCTAGTACTACAGGTACACTTATTTCATTTGAAGTGAACAGTAAAGACTTTCAGTAAAAAGTATTTTATCAAAGATTCAGTGAGATAATTTAACGAACAATCTGACTGAATCAAATATCTCATGGGTTCATTCATCTTTTTAAGTGACTCATTACAATTGTGAATTATACTACTCTAATCTATCGATTAACGCTAACCGTTTCCATCGTTTTGGGTTTGGGGAAAAAAAAAAAAAAGTATTTTATTCTCACAAAGTCTTCACTTATTTGATTAAAAAAAATACAGTAAAGAAAAAAGTACTATGGAATATTACTACAAAACAAAAAACGAAAATACTACCACAATTTAAAATGGTTAAAATGTAATTTAATCCTGTGATGGCAAAGCTGAAATTTCAGTCTTCAGTGTCATATGATCCTTCTAATATGCATTGAAGTATACTAAAAATATTAATTATTCCAAAATGTATTTATTGATTAATGATCCTTCAGAAATCATTCTAATATGCTGTCTACTCAAGAAACATTTCCTATTATTATCCATGTTAAAAAACAACAAACAATCAAACAGTTGTGCTGCTTAATATTTGCTTGAAAACTGATCAACTGAACTTTTTCAGGATCCTTTGATGAGCAGAAAGTTCAGTATTTTTTAGTAAAGTTTAGTAACTTTATAAATGTCTTTACTATCATTTTGATCAGTTTAATGTGTCCTTCCTTGCTGGAAAAAAAAAAGTATTAATTTCTTTAAAAAACAAAAAACTTGATGTGTTGTCTTGACAATATTTTGTGGTACTCAATATTCTGTGGTCTTTCAAACTCGTATTCAATTCAATTCACCAACATATAACTCAAATATAATATAATCAATTTTGGTATGATGCAAGAAACTGCTATAGCAGTAAGTGTCTGTTTTATACATACTGTAACACCAGTGTGAGCAGTTTTATTGCTTGCACTGCAACGTCGTACTCCTTGTCCAGCGTCATGGACACAATGCGGTCCTGATGAAGACAAACAAACAATCCATTTTATTTTAAAATATTGAAAAGATACATAAAAATACACTAACCCATTCAATTAAACTCTTAATTTCACAGAGGAGTATTCTGATGACTAATTTCAGCGCTTGTTCTGTTTTGGATGAGAAGCTTCCCCAGATGGTTCTCTCACCTTGAAGCGGCTTGTGAAGAGCTCCAGCCTGGCATTGAGCTCGCGGTTATAGTACAGCCCCTGCAGAGCCGTGAGACACTTCAGACGCACCTCACCTTGCTGAGAGGGAGAGAGGAAGAGAGTTACATTTCCTTCCAACTCCAGGATTGTGTCGTGACTAACTCCATCTGACACTATATTTAGGGATTAAAGAAATGGGAGAGAAAAATGATTGAATCCTCACCTTGTCGTGCATGGTCCAGCCCACGTACTTAAGATAGCTGTCGTTAAGAAATGCATCACTATACATTTTCATCCACACGCCAATCTCCTCGATGCAGATCGCCCGAATCTCTGCTATTGCATCACTGAGGAGGAATAACAGAAGCACTTAAGCCCACAGACACCCACAGGAACATTTCAGAGTATTATTGAGTAATCACTGAAGTAGTAATTTGTGATGAGAGCTTGTGCTGGTAGAAAATCAACGTTTATGAGTGTGCATACCGATATCGGTGAACAAAGACACCCTTCTAGAAAAGTGCGGTCGTGATGTTTTCGGAGTGAGGAACACTTGAAGTGTCTCTCTGCTGTGTCTGGGAGGCAGCACATGATGGTAAGCTGCATTACTAGTCAAGAGTCTAAAAATCAAAAGTATTTCTTATATTTGAGATTCTGCTCACTTCTGCCTCTTGATTTCCTTTCTAGTTTCTATTTATTATCAGTTTCTATAATTTGCAATAACAGCTCTCTCTTTTTTCAGGTCAAGGGCTCACAAATATGTGATTCATTTAGTGGTTTCTATGCTTACTGTACAGCCATATGTGACCATAATCTGATCACAGTGCAACATGATAGCCATCTTTGGTGTGATCCTTTCAGAAATGGTGTCAACGTTTTCTCCCGTAAACCTCAAACCCCGTCTAAACGTGTGCATTCAGTATAAAACAAAACAACAAAGATATCAACCTACAATGATATTTCTTAATTCACCCTCTAATAAACATTTTTTAAAGAACCAAGGTTCCCACAACAACTTCAGCTATCGAGACAAAAATTGAATTCCGTAAATATTTTTAATTCACCTGGTCCAAAAGCACCACACCATTTGCAAACGTCAATGAATTAACGGTCGGGCAAATTATTACTGTTACATTTAGAAACACTTTATATCTCTGGTTTGTTATCTGAGAGGTGTTCATCCCCCCCGTCCTCTGGTCCATCTAAGACCCCTAATTGCAGGTACACAATGACCCTATAGCTTATCCTCTCCCCACCAAAACAAGGGTTCTCTCATTAAAGCTGATATACTGAAGAAACCTACTATCCTGCATAGGGAGGGGGTAATTGAATATTGCATTGTTGGAGTCAGACAGGTTTACAACCAGTGTTGTAGGACACAATCTGCTACTATACAGAAACCAATTCATACCTCAGTTTGTAAAAACAAACAAAAACAGTTTTCGATCTACGGGGGGTGAGAGCTGTATGTTTGCTCCAATGATTTCACCTATAAGGGTTTTCCTGCACAGATAAATCAAGAGCATGCCACAGATGCGGTCATATTCCTCTTAGCTAACTATATTAGAACTCAACTTCTGTGTGTGTCCACGTGGTTTAACTCAATACTATCAAGACATCAATAAAACCTCTCACTCACACACGCAGATGGCATAACAGCAGGGCCTGTCATTACATAACCCAGTTAATTTACAGCGCCAGTTAAACAGCTTTCGTACTCACAGCAATTCAGGCGAGCTCTAACCCCACAGGCACTGACAGTGCGAGAGCGCTGCGGTTGACCCGAGAGGCCACAATAACACAGACTTCTCATTAGAATAGGATCTTTTTTAAATGACTTTATCCATGTTTACTCCGCTTTAAAGTAGGGGAAAATAGCACAGATGAAATGTGCTGAGTGTTTGGTTGGTCGTGCGTTCTTGTGGCTGTTGGCCAACAGAGGCGTAGGCGTTTGGAAGGAAAGCAGCAAATGCTGCAGTGACCTGGCAGAATCACGCAAAGGGAAGAGATTCTCCACAGGGAAGAGCGCAATGAATCCCCTGTTCCTATGAAGGCTTTATTTATTCACTCTTCCCCTTTCAGCATTCATGGCTGCTCTAAGACAATGCCAACATGCAGAATTTATTCAGACCTATGCCGCATCTCTGTCTCGGATAACACTCACCTCCTTGCGTTTCTGAAGCAGGAGCTCTAGTCTGTCGTTGGCCCTCTTGCCAATTATCTTGTTCCTCTCTGCTTCGTACTGCCGCTGAGTGTTGTCCATGTTAATGCTGAGGTTCAGAGCTACATTCACGAGGGCCGTCATCAGTTTCATAGCTATGGGGGAAAAAACATAACGCTTTATTTGGACTAATCAAAACAAAGTTCAGATTTACAAAGCAGAAGAGATACTGACCTGCCAGTGTGCTGGTGTGTCTGAAGGCTCGGACTTGAGAATCAGAGAGTCCGGTGAGCAGTGAGATGACCGTGTCCATCATGTACTCGTCATAGATGATGCTGTACTGACACTGCCGCACCAACACGCCAATAAACTCGCAGAAACTAGACTTGAACTTCTTCCACTGCGGCCCGGCCATGGTGAGTGGGTAATCACCGCTGTCCTGCAATAACATCAACTCTCACTGGTTAGTGTGAGCATAAAATAATTCAAAAAACACTCTAGTGGGTGATGAAACAAGTTCTCGAGGAATCATGTTCAAGGTTGAAGTGTGAATTTACCTCATCAAACTCTTCTGTCATCTTCCTGATGATCTCAGAGTTTTGCATGTTGTGGAACATCTCACCAGTGACACCACCTTCAAAAATAACACTCAAAATAAGACTTAATAAGTTTGGTATGTTTCAAAAAACTGATGTGTTTATAATTAGCTCAGGACTTAAGTGTACCAAGTTTATGTAGCACCAGCCGATTCATTTATGTGTAGCTTTTTTTTTTAAAGATTTTTTTTAAGATAATTTTTTTCTTTCATAGAACACAGAATTATTTAGCAGAAAGCAATTCGTTTTCTCCATATAATGCAACTTCAGGCCCAGTCTCACAACTAGAACGGTAACTATTATGACAACTATGATATCTACAATAACTATATTAGAATCCAAGACGATAAAATTGTTTAGTATAAGCGTGTGCTGCAGTTATGTAGAGTTCACTTCTACCATAACATTCAAACAAGCTTTTCAAGGACAGATTTTTAAAGAGTAATGACCTGGGCTTACATTTTGGTCTGCTCCTCACACAAAGCCATCATATGGACTGAATATAACATGAGAACCACTTTTATCGTTGTTTTAAGTCTTTTTGGAGCTTGATAACCCTAGTCCCCATTCACTTTCATTATATGGAAGGCAGCAGTGCAAACAATCTTTAGAATATCTTCTTTATTGTTCCACAAAAAAAAAAAAGACTGGAATGATATAGTTATGAATAAACAATGAAAGACTTTTCATTTTAAACTATCATGATTATGTCTGTCATACAGCATTTATTCTCTATGAGCACAAATCAGATTACATGAGAAATGACATTCAAACCTTTGCAGCCAGAGCACTGGATGAAGAAATTGATCAAGTCAAGAAGTGCGACGTCTCTGTCATGTTTGTAGGACTCAATCCAGTCATCAACGACCGACTGCAAAAGAGGAGTGCAGAAATCTCACAAAGGTCAAAATCTGCTCGACTACACAGCGGTACATCAGTCTGCATATTCTCCTACCAACACTAAAATCCTTCCAGAAGCCACAAACCCACATGAGGGAATTTAAGATGTGAATGCCAGAGCGAGACAGAGGGCAGTGTAAAAGCCGGTAATATGCTCACTGACCTGCATGGCACTCTTTCCCAGCCTGACCACTTCAAAAAGCATGACATTTTCCATGCCGTTTTCCTGGTGGTGACCGTTCATGCGTCCAGGCCCTTTCCCCGCTCCTTTCCCCTTCTCTCCAGGGCCCTTCTTTCCTTTCTTCGCCTGAAGCAGAGTGACAACACAGGTCAACACTGACGAACTGGATCAAACTCTCCACAAGTGAAAAATGGCTACATTCAGCGATTGTAGAACAGCCAAACATCATGTGCGAATCAGTAACAAAGAATTGTTACTGAATTAAACATTTATTTAAATAATATCGATCACAAGCAGCTTGTACAAATATGATAAATACAATGTATATGTTAAAAATGTTTTATAAACACACTGTAATAAACTTTTTTCATCCAAAAATGAAAATTTGTCAACAAAGTACTCACCTTAGGCCATTCGATATATGGATGGATTGGTTTCTTCACTTGAACTGATTTGGAGAACTTTAGCATCATCTTACTTGCTCAAAAACATGTTAAAATGTTAAAAACACGGATTACTGTGATGTTTTTATCAGCTGTTTGGACTCCCATTCTGACGGCACCCATTCACTGCAGAGGATCCATTGGTGAGCAAGTGATGTAAAGCTAAATTTCTCCAATTATTTTCACATGAAGAAACAAACTCATCTACATCTGGGATGCCCTGAGGGTGAGTAAATTTTCAGCAAATTTTAATTTTTAAGCGAACTATTCCTTTAAGTCACAATCTTAAGTCACGAAAGGTTCACGAGCCCTGGCCAATTATTAGCTCTAGAACCATTTCCATGGCAAAGGGGTAAAGGGCCATTTAAAGGAACCTTGTGGAATCTTGTAAAGGCTTTCTGATAATCAAAAATGTCAGAGTCCACTCATACCTTCCCTTTCCCGACAAAGACATTCCTCCCATCAGGATCATCAAAATCAGTGTCTGATGAGAATCGGGTGTCAGTGTCCCTGTTCACACAAACAGATCAATGTTATCAGAGTAAAGGTGAACGTGTGAACGCATGCATACACACAATCTGTATTTATTACTCCTGTGTGTCTGTGCACTCACTGAGCGTAAAGAAACTCTGTTTGTAATTCCGGTGCAGCTATCATTTCTTTAACATCTTCTGGTCCACTTCAACTTATCAAGGGCTTTGTCTTCATACACGCAGGGCAATAGCGGGTACTTTTGTCTCATAAACCTAAAAACATACACAAACAAAATGGGGAGAAAAAAAATAACATTAAAATCACACATTAAAAATCACGCACATCTGTAATCTATGAATTCTTGCTTAATATTATAAATCAACTTTGGCTGTTTTTATATATTCATATGCGTCAGCTGGCTGTTGCATCGCATCTCAGTTTTTTCATGTTCTCAAGCTACGAGAGGTGCATTTTAATACAGTCTGAATGTCACAATGTACAGTGTTGACACAAACTCCTGTATCAAAAAAATGGTTTGCAAGGTCTCAAAGGTTAAGTGGCAACCAAATCATAAAATTAAAAACCGTTTGTATAGGCCTAGTTGTTACAGAAATCGAATGTTAAGCCATGGATTGTTGTTTATTCCAAAAATTATACAACTAACACAATTATAAATGTTTCAGTGCAGCAGTATATGTGGGCTATTAAAATCAAAATGCCTCCAAAACACTCATATCTATTAGTTTGTTTGCTTTACCATGCCTACAACTTCAATCAGTCTGTCATTATGGTTAGGTAGAGCAAATGCAGTTATATTGTAGCCACAGGGGGGCAGTATGGCTCCATATCAGTGCTCCTGAGCTCATCACTCAGACAGAGACTCTTTCAGTCAGTGTGAAGGAACTCCAGTGAAAGCTGAAGGCCCCTGCACCTACTTCTTTCTAGTAATTCATAGCTTTCAGTCACATGACCGGCTCGAAGACTTGGAGGGCAAAACATCCATAGAACTGCAGCACAAGCATGTCAATTTTCCATCTGTTTCTCAGCCGCAAATATTTAGATCACCTCTCAAAAGAATAAAACAAAGGTATGTGAACAAATGCAAGTTTTGGCCATTTGCAATCCATATTAAGCACCCGCCGTAATATTTCAATCATTAAACAGTGCGACAAAACGTTGTAAAAACACTTAAAGTGCCTTAATATATTTAAAACAGTAATATTAAAAGATCAAATGCAGTAATAATAACCATATTAATGATGCATAGTTTATATAGGCAAGCAGATAAAGCCGCCCGGAATATGAACGCAATCCGCTTAATGGTTCAGTGTTTTCCTTATAATGGTTTTCTATGTGAAACAATTTAATGTGAAACTTTGCACATTGCGTTTATATTCGGAGTTCATCTGCTTGCCTGTACAAAATATACATCATCAATAAGGTGTTTACTGAATTTCGCTTTTTAAAGGGTTAGTTCACCCAAAAATGAAAATTAGCCCACAAATTACTCACCCTCAAGTCATCCTAGGTGTATATGACTTTCTTCTTTCAGATGAATCCAGTCGGAGTTATATTAAAATTGTCTTTGATCTTTCAATCTGTTTAATGCAACTCAGCGGGTGTTGCAATGCATCAGTCCAAAATAAGTGAAATAAAAAAAAAATAATAACCATCCATTAAAAAAAAAATTTCTCACACGGCTCCGGGGGGTGAACAAAGGCCTCTTGTAGCAAATCGATGCGTTTTTGTAAAAATATCCATATTAAAAACTTAATCACTTTAATGTAGCTTGCGCCAACAGTTGTACACGGAAGCAGTTCAGCGTTGCACATGCACCGGTGAGTCTCGTGAAAACCAACGTTTGTTAACAGGAGCAAAGGAAGCAAAGTTTCCTTACTTTGCAAAGGAAAATCAGTCTCCTCTTGGCTTATTTCGAAATCCTCCGACATTCTTCTTTACAAATCCTCGTTTTGTACTTCTAATTCGTGACCGTTGTTTTGTTTTGATCTCTCCCCTGTGCTTCCGCGTGCGTCACTTCTGAGCTGCGCATGCGCAGTGCTGAACTCATACGTCATCCACCCGGAGTTGCTTCCAGTGTACAACAGTGAGCGCAGTGCTTCCAGTGTTCACCCCCCGGAGCTTTGTGAACCCTTTTTTTTTCATGCGGCGCTTTTTATTTAACTTCTTTTGGACTGATGCATGCAACACCCACTGACTGGCATTAGACAGCTTGAAAGATCAAAGACAATTTTTTATATAACTCCGACTTTATTCGTCTGAAAGAAGAAAGTCATAATACACCTAGGATTACTTGAGGGTGATTAATGTGTAGGGATGGGTATCGTTAAGGTTTTAACAGTATTACTACTCTTACCGATACTGCTTATCGATTCGGTTCTTTAACGGTATCTCTCCGTACGTTTTATTTTTATATATATATATATATAATATATAATGTATCTATATATATTATTATATATTATATATAATATATATATATGACTAATTAAGAGCTGAATTAACATTGCTTTATATTCTAAAATGTAAAATAAATATTTAATGAAATGAATATAAAACATAAATTTGTAAATGCACCAGTGTGCAGGCATTTTTAGTGTTTTATACATAAGATAAGATACAGTAAGAACATGAACAAAGAAACAAACTGACAAATACAATAAAACTAATTTACAAATTAAATGAAATAAACAGTGCTGTCATTTTTCCGTGAAGTTCTACTAACATTACTGTTCAGGTAAGTAATAGCCTACAAAGTAAATCTAAAAGTAATCAAATGTAAATGAACAGTGCATAGTTTTCATTGTATGTATTGATATATTAATGCTTATTAAAGCTATAACGTTATTCAGATTAAGAGCAGATTTGCATTTTGATGGCCTAAGCGCCAGTCTGTCACTTTAAGACAATATATTGACACACATCGGATTTTCTCCCAACTGTTCTTAAGACATAAACTGTGTTTAAGTATATACTCTCCAAGCCGGCCATTTTGACATATTTCTGTGTGTATTTGATCGATTGGACATGCGCCCGAAGCTCAAAGTGTAATTTTTTTGTCCGTTTTTGCGATTTTTTAATCGAAATAAAAAAATTAAATGAGCTTAATAAAACCGCCACAGGCCTAAAGTGTAAGCAGATGTTTAGTTCTCTCTTCTATCATAATTAAACAGGGCTTTCATGTTGCGCGTGCTGAAGATCCTCCACATGGGCGCGATCTCGCTTCTGAATTGCGAATAGTAAAAATGCATCACAGACAAAATGTTTGAAAAACAGCTGGTGACTCTGGCGAGATAGAATTTGCAAGATAATGTATAAATAGCAATAATAAATGTATGTGTGTTATAAATTTCTCCAGTACTGATAGCAGAACCGTTAACGTCAGAGCTTATTGATACTCCGGTCTTTCATAATTCAGCCCCGGGACCGATTAAATACCGGGTTTCATACCTATCCTATAATTTGTGGACTAAGTTTCATTTTTGGGGTAACTAAACCCTTAATATCTGCGTTTTACTATATTATTACTTAATGCAATCTGCTTAAAAATAACTGGTGGTCAGTGGAGCAAAGCTTTGTTTTGCGCTCCAGGTGGGTGGTCCTATAAGGATGTGACGTCACGTGAAAACTATCAATAGCAACCATTTCAAAACAAGCATAACAGTAACTATATAAAGCAGATCATTTTTGCCTTCGGAATGATTTCTTCTTTCTTAAGATAATAATACGTAACAATCACACTTTCACGAAAGCGCTAGTCATATTTTTACATAACATTACCCCCACCAAAACCCCTTTTCTGACAATGTTTAAAGGATAGTTCAACCAAAATGACAAATTCGTCTAGGGTTGTGCAAATATTGTAATACAGGTTTCCATTTCTGCTTCCACGATATGAAAATCAATAATCATAAAACACGAATTGCGCCCCCATTCCGCTCATCTTTTCCCGCTGGACCTTTCGCTCCTCCTAAAAGCCCCTTTCAGGGGCAATCAGAAAATCATGCGCAACTGCACTTTGCAAAATGGGATGTGCTTTGAGGTGGTTAAGTTGATGTATCATTTTTTAAACGGAAAAAGAACTAGCGCTGTCCGAAGAATGATAAGGAGAATCCGCGCATCTCTTCAGTAAAGCCGCTTCTGGTGATTAGTTAATCTCCAGCATGTGCTTTCAGATGGAGATGCATTTACTACACAGAGCCGTAGATCACTGACAACCTACCCAATCGCGTTCAAAATCGCAGGCATTCAAGGCGAGGCAATTTCATGGTGAAAGCGAAATTACTACAGCATATTATCTTATGCAAACCACTAGAAATCAGTGGTTAAGTTGTATTTACAGCACTGTCACAGAACATTTTAACCCAAATATTCAGATGTGTGCATTGCATTTTATGGAGTACTGTTTCCTGATCCTGGGGCGTAGACTACATATATCGGTGAAGTACGCACAGACAAGTACTTTATATATAAAGAATTTGCTACTGATGATTCAAATGCGAGTTTTGAGTGTAGAGTAGCGCTTGTTGTTTGTTCTTTTCTCCGATCACAAATGCAGACAGGCTTTTATGTTTACGCGGCACGATGCAATGCGTAAAAAGGCAGTATAAGTCATTATAATAAATAATAATTATGTCCCCACTGGATGCAACAAATACCTTGTTTATAATGGGTTTTAATGTTCTTGTCTCGTCGCTCCGGCTGGCCACAGGGCATCACAGTTTGGTGGGTAGTAACAATTCCTAACATGCTTAGGTATTTCAGCCATCACAATGCCTGGATATCTGGCCAATCAAGCACACCTCGCTTTTCAGAACGATGAGCTTTGTGAAAATCTACACGTTTCAGAAAGGCGGGCATAGAGGAGAACAATAATGTACGGTATGTGGAAAATAATGTTTTTTTTTTACCTTAAACCGCATAAACATTTCATTACACCAAATACACAAAATAATGTTCTTTTTAGCAACATCATATGACCCCTGTACCATCGAGCACCACTGAAACCACACTATTGAGAAAAATCCTGGAATGTTTTCCTCCAAAACCTTAATTTCTTTGCGACTGAAAAAAAAGAAGGACATGAACATCTTGCATGACATGGGTGTGAGTTAATTATCAGGACATTTTTATTCTGAAAGTGGAGTAATTCTTTTAAAAACTGTTGCTGTCATGGACTCTGTACTGTATCATGCAAAATACATATTTAGTTGTGTGTGTTGTGTTCACTCCGTGCAGCTTGTAGGTCTCTGTCTAACCGGCTAACAGCAATATCTGTTTGCTCGCAATTGTCTAGAAATTAGAGGTGTAATGGTACGCGTATCGTGTACCGAACAGTTTTTTTCCCAGGCCAAATTCCAATTTAAAGGGGATAGGGATGATCACTTCTATTTGGAATTTGCCCGTGAACCGTTCGGTACACAATACACGTACGTTCCCCGCCTACTAGAAATGTGTCGATTAATAGTGAATGTCCTCGTTGTTATTACCTGAGCAATACGTTGGTGTACACACTGCAGTGCTTTATCAATTTGTTTCTGCATTGGGCTAAAACGCTAATACCATGGCTGTTTGGGTGTTTACCACCAAGCTGTGGGCTAAGTAATGGTGAGGGGTGTTCCGTTATTGACATGCACGCTGTAGACCAATCACAACAGACTGGTCATCAGACCAATCAGAGCAGAGTAACATTATGCAAAGGAGGGGTTTGGAAAGATGAATCTTTGAATGAATAGTTTGAGTCGTTGAGCAAATAAGGTAAAAATAAATGCATATATTATAAGACAATAAAAGTGTTTTTTGTCCTTGCATGCATGTCAACCTGTTGTTGGGGACTCCCAAAACCAAAATATGAACCTTTCATAACTCATAATAGGGGCACTTTAAAGTTTTGGTCATATGACCCACTCATAATCGTGTTAAATAATCTGGGGGGGGGGGTTGGATTACAATATTTACAAATAATCGTCAGGGTTGCACATAAGTAGGGATGTGCCGATCCGATATTCATATTGGTATCGGCTCCGATAGTGCCATTTTTCTCGTATCGGTCAGAGAGAGAACCGATCCAAATCCGAGAATTTTTATTCCCCCCCCCCCGATTGTGCGAATTATTCTGTTACTTCTGAAGCCATACAATAGCTTAATGTGAGCTACATATGAATAATTAAGTCCTTACATTAAAGTTCACAAAAACTCTTTTCTCCGCTGTGGCTGTCAGTCTTTCGTTCAGCCTTTAAACCCTGGTCGGTTTCGGTTACAGCAGTCAGCTCGGTAAAGTTCTCTCCAAGATCATTCTGTGTTCCCCATTATACTTGATTTGTAAATACATGTCTATGATTTTGCAAAAAGGATTTTATCTTCTTGCCGGAGTTTAATGTTGTTTTTTTACTTGCTACCGGGTGTCTGTGAGAATAAACACGGGCGTAGAAAAGACTATAATTTTTTTTTTTAACGTGCACAGTAACTGAAATTTAAAGGCAATTGAAATTTTAATAACTGTGCGCACATTGTAAGCGCTTCGTGCTCATAGACTGTCAACCCTCTACATTGCGAGTAAATCACTTGCATATGCGACTAATCTTCACTCTGGGCGATTAAATGATGTCTAATATTAGCCAATGGCTAATCAATTCTCATATTTTAATCGCCAGTGTGTGAGTTGGATGCTGAATATATGATTAGCACAGATATATTTTCACACACAGAACACTCTGACTGAGCACTTCAGAGATTCACTCTCCGTCAAGCGATCTGTGATATTTATCAGTTCATCTGAATGGATGCGCAGCACACCTATGTTTGTGTATTTGGCGTAATTATGTTTTCTAGTGTGAAGGAAGGCTCACACTCGCCGTCACTTTCCTCACTGTTAGCAAAGGCTATTTCTTACATAACCGCAGACTGACGCGCTACATGTGACCGATATACTTTTTTGTATTTTCCTGTAAAAATAACAGCGTTCCTTTGGAATTCGTCAGCTTTTAAGAACTGCCGGGTTCTCAGGTAGTGGGCGGAACTAATGCGCAAAACGACAATCTCATTGGCTGGCGCTCACTAATTATCGTCCCTGTTTTTGATTTCAGCGAATCAGTTCGAGTGAACGCACACAACATTATTAATATTCATGAATCCAGCAGCTCCTTAATCCTTAGTGCGTTTTTATATTGTTCTTATTAGTAGAATTCGTATAATAATAATAATAATAATATCTCATTAGTATTATTGTTCGGGTTTTTTTACAGGAACACTGAATGCCCAAAAAAAGCACCAGCACCAGTCCTAAATTCATGATTACCAAGTTTTAATTCTAATTACAAAACTTCTATCATTAAATAATATTGATTATATCAATATAATGCTTGACTGACTGATGTTAAAAGTGTACTTTCAGATATTTAAAAAGCTGGGCCATTTTACAAACATTATATAGGTCATACTTCTTGTCGGCAAACACCGCCAACATACAAGCTTATGATTTTAAGTTGAAAAAGTAGATTTTTTTCCCAAAAAAAAATTTAAAATAAAAAAAATGTAAATATTAGCATTGTATTTTTTAAGTGTACTATAAAAGAATTGTATTTTTATATAATACTCACATTTATTTTAAAATATAATAGTATTACCACATTCTATTTGTTATTTTACTTATTATTTTATTTAAACATACAAAATAAATAAAGTGCAATAATACTATTATCAATTATTTTTAGAGCTATATTTAATGGGTCACACTAGGTGCAGTGTGATCACCAAACCAAATCTCCAGGTGACGGTGCAAGTTCCAAAAACTTGTTGCCCTCCTGATAATCGGATTATGATTTTTTGTCCATTATCGAACAGGCCCGAAAATCGTCCATCATTCGATCTCCTTGTGTCGGTGAAACTGTAAATGGCTTTCTGCTGTGGAAGATAAAACATTTTTTTTTAAGTTTTTGGGAGTCAATAGGTGAGTACATTATGAGTGAAGTATCACTTCAAATGTGCTTAATAATAATAATAATAATAATAAATAGGACATGCCATGAGAATTTCTCTATGAACTACAACTGTTTTCTAAACCAGTTAGTTCTCACTTAAAAAGACAAGCTCTTTAACATGTTCAGCAGAGGAGGAAGATATTAGAGCAATGTGATATCACCCCATGAGAGAACCACAGCTCTGCAGTGAAATATGCCTGAACTCACTGAATGAAAGACTACCATGATTATCCATGAAGACCTCACCAAATGGCTGTTTCACAATGAAATAGGATTTTGGGCCAGCACCTATCAAATAGCATATTTGCAAATAGCCAACGGCATTTAGTTTACATCACAGTCACAAACAAGATCTGCTATTGCTAGTCAAAAGGGCCTTTCGCACCGCTTTAGTTCCAGAACTAAATGTACAGTACTAAAGTACTGGGACGATTTTGCGCAAACTATTTCCCAGTACCATTTAAAGGGTTGCATTCGCACTGAGAGTGTGTACTAAGAAGTGACATAAGCCGGTCGACAGCGTCGTCATTTGTGCGCGGCGTTCAACAACAGAAACAAAGAAGAACAACATTAACAACAGGAGGATGGAGGACGCTGTGATCGGAGCTGTTTTTGTTGTGTCTCGCGGGTTTCACAATAATGGGCATGGAATGTCGACGTATACGTAAAGCGATTGAAAGAACGGAAAGAAGGACTAAGAATCTCCAACGACAACTGGCAGTGCTACATTTGCTACAAGTGCCTGCACTTCAGCATCCGTCCATCTATTGCTGTTCTCCATACTTGCGAAATAAGTTGACACAATGTTTACAGTATGTTTACACAGCGTTTTAAATCATGGCGGGTGAGGGCGTTTTCGTACGCGTTTGGCCAATCAATGTCTACTTACGTCACGATTAGTACCAGTTGTGCTGGTTAGACCCTGCTCCGGAGTAGGAGCTAATTTGGTTCTCGAAAAAGGCAGTCCGGTACTAAAATCGCTCCCAGTTCCGGTGGTGCGAACATGCCGAAAAGTGGGTAGTTTCCACAATTAGTTCTGGTACTATGAAAAGGTTCCCGTGGTGCGAAAGGCCCTAAAGACCGGTGGTATTAGAGAAAGGGGAATTAATATTTTAAGAAATAAATTCAGTAACAAAAACCTGGATACAGCATCAGTGCAGAATCAATGAGCTCACATTCACTGTACAGTCCTGTTCATCTGCCACTGCTCAGACAAATACACAGTCCCACACTAAACTCACACCTTTGGTTGAGAGGTTTCAGAGCCACTGCACTTTACACACTTTCAGACAATAAAGACAACAAGAATCTTTTTTTTTATGTAAACCTATGTACTAACATCAAACAATAGTACAATCCATGTACGTATTGTATTCATGTTGACTTGCAGAACACTTTTGCTGCTATTGTGGTGGGACACGGGTAAGGTTAGGGACAGGTTTGGTGGTGTGGGCAGGTTTAAGGGTGGGTTAAAGGGGTCATATGATGCGATTTCAAGTTTTCCTTTCTCTTTGGAGTGTTACAAGCTGATTGTGCATAGATAAGATCCCTGAAGTTGCAAAGACAAAGACAAAGTCACAAACCCAAAGAGATATTCTTTATCAAAGTTAAGACTCTGCCACGCCCCCCTAAAACGGCTAGTTCTAACACGCCCCCACATATCTACCTCACTATGTGGAAATATTTGCATAATGCCGCCCAAAATGTTCACGCAAAGAAGAAGGCGTGGTTTTCAGTAACCGCAGTTAGTGTTGAAGCAGTCATGTCAGGGAGAAGCTGTGTGTTTCTAGGCAAAGCAAAAGCACTTTATTTGGCCTTTCTGAAAGTAGATGCATTTAGGAATCTTTTAAGATTACTTATAACAGAACAGCAATGTATTTTATGGACGACCGTTTCGTGAACCTAGAGAATAGGTCAATTCTGACTTTGCTATGACAATCTGCGCTTCTGAATCAGCTACTGTTTTGTTATTAGTTTAAGTATTTGCTATTGACTGTTCAAATGCGGAGTTTTGCGCATCGTGTGTGTGTGTGTGCGCGAGCGAGAGCGGAGAGAGGGGGGGGGGGTGTCACATCACAGTGGAGTCAGCTGACTTAACCGTGGCTTGTGTACTGCAAACACATACCAGCTTAATCACTGTGTCTGTCACAAGAATCTGTTCCCCTTTCGGGCTCTGTCTTTACATTTATTTTGAAAGATGAAGCTCGTGATTATGGTAAGGGTCGTTACATTTCCGACGTGTGCTTGTGTTGTTCGGTCAATCACAATGCACTGGGTCAGTTGGCTAATCAGAGCAGACTGTGCTTGTCGGAAAGAGGGACTTTGTAGAAAACTAAGCGTTTGAGAGATGCGGGTCATAGAGGACCTACAATAATGTACAGAATTAGATAAATGTGTTTTTTGAACATTAAAGCATGTCAACATATTCTGTTACACCAAACACACAAAATAATGATCTTTAAAAAAGCATCATAAGACCCCTTTAAGGTTAGGGTATGGGGGTGGGTCAACTCAGCACAGTGTAATTATAAATGTAACTAGAGAAATTAATTACAGATGTAATTACATGCAGGTATTTTAAATATATAAGTACAATGTAAAAACATGCAAGTACACAATAAGTGCAATGTATCAAATTATTAATTTAAATGTAACAAGGCCACCAAATATAAAGTGGGATGAAACCTTTAAGAAAGCATAAAATGAACAATCAATATGAATGGACGGAGAATTCCTCTGATAAATGCTAAATCTTGTGAAGTGGTGCTTCCACCTCAGCCTATCATTCTGCATAATTTGTGGCATTTGACTATATATTCAGAAATGTCTGTGGTTTAGAGGTACACATGAAAAGTTATTTTATTCATGCTGAAAATTGTTTCTATGTCAAAAAATTGCACTGTATACATTATTTCACTAAACATTAGGCATGAGTTATAAAATGTTTTTCCCCCAAAAAGGCAGACGTGGGTTGAACTGTATCAGTGAGAGAGTAAAACGGCTAATACAGATACACTATTTGCTGGATGTTATTATGAGTTATAAAATTAAGATTTCCCCACAAAATGGCATGTACTGTAAAGTGTTTCAGATGCATTGAGGTAAACTGCAAGAAAAATGAATATTAATTCTATACAGTTGACGTTTGTTTGTTACATTTAAATATTCAGAATATAAAAGCATGTTTGTTTGTTTTCTTTTTGTTAAATGCATACGTTTACAATAAAGTTGCCAAAATACTGTAATTTCATTAACATGTGGCAGCAGGAATCCTACAACAAAAATATAATTAGATGTAGGAGTTTTACTTTTCATTTATCCTTGCACAGAGGACCTAAATAAATAAATAAATCAGTTTACACCTCACTGGATTTAAAAATATAACTAAAAGTACTTTATTAGGCCGTTCCTGAAATGCTACTTCCTTTCTTTCAAGTCACTTTGAGATGAAGGCAAGGCAGCAGAACACTGAAGAGCAGATGGCATCGGTGTTGACAACAAAAGTATTCTCATCAATGATTTAGCAGGTTTGGCGCCTTTATCATAAATGCACTCGTTTAGTCAGACAGCATTGTGGAAATATTGAAAAATACCACTACATCAAAACAACAGCACGAGTGTGGAGAATTACAGGGCAATGAAAGTGACAGGGGCTGTTCTGAGCTGTGCCCGCGGTTCAGAAAGAAAACAAGTGGGCGTGGCTCTCTGAGTCCGTCATATCGCGCTTGCTGATTGGCTAGCCAGCTTCCACCGTTTCCAGGAAACATCTCCGAGCGCCGGAGCTTCACGTCTACCTCTGTGCCCATATAAGGGAGTAACACGTCCGCACTCCTTTTCACCGCATCCAATCAGAGGCCGGCTAACATTTGAGGACGTAAACATGAACAGAGAGAAAAGGAAGGAACCGGGCCGCCGCTGTAAAAATGGCGCATTTAGACACTGCCCATTATTTCAAAGGGATCATTTTGTGTGATTAATGCATATTCTACGAATATTCTGAATTAAATGCTCTGTTAAAAGCATTCCAAGGAGAGCACGTATTCTAAGGACATATTACCCGCAACACTTTGAATTCGGCCTTATATGTGCATAAAGAGGTGTGGCTTTCAGTACCTCAATGTGTGCGAATCAAATACGTTTTAAACAGCATAATCACAGAGTACACTGAAAGTCACGGAATAAAATAGGTATGTTGAATACGATGCTCCTCTCTGCACCAAATGCAGGGCAAAGCGTGTGCTGAGAACGTGAGGTGACAGTTATGTAATACCCAGCAAGTAACAATAAGCAGAATTTATGCGCTCAATGTTCTTTATAGAATAATCGGCGGTAAGGCGGGAATTCAAAAGCCATGGCATCATCACCGACAATGCGTTCGAAGGAAAAGTGGCGCCAAATGACGGTTCTATCCACAGCCATTGTGACACACACACACACACACACACACACGGATGACAATGACAGCGTAACCCAAAACTAATACTGCACCATTTCATCCTATGCTTTCCAGTTCCTGATCGCAACCCATGTGTGGACGGATCAGTTGTGTTTATAATATATAAAACACACAATGGTAAACCGGACTTAGCCTCCTTATCATATAATAAGAGTCTAAAATACCTACTTTGTTCGCTAAGCCAAGTAAACAAAGCTCCTTTAAAATCAAATATCGTAATGAACTGCACAGATGTTGCATTACGCAAATAACGTGTTAGCTTCACGTCCCATTCACCCTATGCTAACTTCATAATAACACGCAGCACATAATGGATCAGTATTAGCTATTTTACCGAGTGACAGATGAATTTGCGCCAAAATACCGTAAAGTTTGATTGGACGCACTGCCTCTGACGTCAACAACAAAAGATATGGGAAGTCTCTTTTCTCCCTTTTAAAAGTTGATCTGCATATTTATTTTGCTGCCCTACATAAGCACTATTACATGGTTTCATTAAGCATGGTTTTAGCACCCTATCAAAACAGAAGCGAGACCCATTTTGGGGGGTCTAGAGAAGTGAGAAATAATGGGATCTGCTAATGTATGGAGCTAGTTCGTGAAGTTGAGTGCGGAGATCGCAAACTCCTCCTCGTCGCACTTCTTACCACGATATTACTTCATTACTCGCGGTGTTCTACTTCTAACGCACAATTATCACCGTTAAACGACGAGCTTGTCGGCGCAAATGCGGGCTAAAGTCGCGAAATCGCACAATAGTTTGACGGAACGCTTTGAAACGCGATCAGAAGAGGGAAAAAATCTCCATCTTGAAGTCAGTCCAGCACAGCTGTTTTCGGGATTCTCCATTTTGGCTCCGCTCGTTTCCAGTCATTATGCACGCGCACCTACCACACGCTTACATATAACGCGTAAAAAACGGCCAGCGAGTGTGTTTAAAATCGACAATGTGATGAAATTAGCATAATAGGTGCGACATCAGCTTTTCCAGCTCGGAAAAGGGGGGAAAACATCGCGTCCTCGTCCTCCATCTTGCCTCTCAATTTGTGTTCCTGACTGTGCAGGGTAAGGTTAGCCCGCTAGCTAACGGTTTACTAATGAAACGCCACGAAACACGCAAACTACGTTCGTTCGTGAAAACATAATACGCTTGTTTGAATTCCCAAAGAGCACGGCGAGGTGGTTTTTATCGTTTAAATGCGGCAACGGAAGCACGGCGGCTCGTTTCGTATGCTGTCCCTCGCTTATCAGGCTAGCGCGGCTAACACATCATCCAAATAACCCTAAAGCCACTAATTTCTATAAATCTCTCCGCCATTTTACCACTTACCCGATCGTCAGGGTCGGTTCCGGATTGTTTATAAGGACTTCTTGAAGCGCTAGATGGACTCCAGTGGCTTTAAAGTGTGCATTCGCGGCTATTTCACGGATGTAGTTTGAAAGTGGCGGTCAGAGGCGGTTTTGGACACGCTCTTACCCCGCTTGCTCCGTTCGGTTTGTTGTTCCGATCACTCAGAGAGAAACTGCCGGTGTAGAGCTGCCACCTGGTGGACAGTGGGGGGACTGCAGCGGTGAGCTCGAGACTGACATTTAGTGGTCGAGGCCTTTAGGTGCAAATTGCTCAGTGCAATAGACGCTAGTGTCAGAAATGATCTATTTTATTATTATGGGCCAGTGTTGGGGGTAACGCATTACAAGTAACGCGAGTTACATAATCGGATTACTTTTTTCAAGTAACTAGTAAAGTAACGCATTACTTTTTAATTTACAAGAGAATATCTGTTACTTTTTTTTTCAATGTAGATTGACAGCTCTCCTGTACCCATGTTAAGAGAAATCAGATGTTAATGTTGTTCTAAAATAAATATGAATATGCATTAATTAAACTCACAAAAAAAAACAGATTCAGTATTCCTCAAAATGAATAAAAATAATGCAACTCTGAATATGACACAAACCTGCAATAATTAAATGTTAAACAACACAAATATGCTTTATGTATTTAATCCCATTCTATTAACCAATGTCTTTGCTTCTGACCTTCGATGATCCAGTTCAACCGTACTAATCAGCACAAATTACACAAACATGTGTCTTTTTTTTATTGCTGAAGTGTGTTGAAATTTCTTCTTCTGTATTCTACTGTACGGACGTAAATGTACATTTCCTTCAGCCTGAGGCTTATTCAGTTCACTTTTGGTGTGAAAAGGCTTTTATATTTGCCAAAAATATAACTTTTTTTTATTTTAAAAACAAACAAGCCCTGTCCAGATTTAAAAAGTAACGTAATGCATTACTTTCCATAAAAAGTAACTAAGTAATGTAATTAGTTACTTTTTTATGGAGTAACACAGTATTGTAACGCATTACTTTTAAAAGTAACTTTCCCCAACACTGTTAGGGGCAATATTTGCCTCTAGATTTAATTTTTGTGGGGACATTTTATAAAGCTCTTTCTTTCAGATATTTCATGTAGCTTTAAAAAAAATGTGCAAGCTATTATAACATACATTTATATAAACGCATTTTTAATGATTAAAAAAAAAAACCTAATCTGACAGCCACATGCTGTTTAGAAGCACTTACTAACCCCATAAAACATAACAATATAATGAAATGTATAAAGTGAAATACATTAATTGGTAAACAGGCAGAAATTATGACAAGAATTGTGTTCTGCTGTAAGCATAACAGCTTTTAGCCTCACTTTCCAGTTTATGAATTTTAAAACTGACCGATGAAACCGAAGAGAAAAGATCCACTGTGAAGTCCAATTTTATTGTCATTGCAATGGATGAAAAAAAAATTATTAAAAAGGAATTACAACAACAGAAAAGTATCGGAAGAAAAACTAATTTGGACTGGGGAAGTTTAAAATTAACCTTGATTAAAAGTCTCAAGCAATTAGTTTATACGAAATAAATTAAAGATCAAATATAAGGTGTAAAACATGATTGTCAAAATATTAAACAATGAAAATGTTCATAAAAAGTAGTCCACATAAAGGCACTATGGTGATTAACATGAATCCGAGACTGTATTTGGGGGAAGCAGCTAAAAGGATTCAAGATGTCGTATTCTGCAATACGTAGTATTCTAAATTACGTAGTGTGTCCCTGCCTTGATCAAAACCAAACACATCTATGTACAGCTTGTTATTTTGAAATCTTAATGAAAAAATAAAAATATAATTTTATCATAGTTTAGTACATCTACATATATATACACAGCTTAAATTTTACACATCTGTGTGCAATATTAGGAATGATTACATTCTGCCACTTTCAATAAGCATCAGCTTTTTTTTCCCTAGGCATTGTAGGTCTTGATCTTCTGCGTGATGGCGGCACAGCAGATGGGACACTTGTTCAGGGGTTCTGAGCATTTCTGACAGGTGACCAGGTGTCCACATGGAATGAAGACAATGTTAATGTCACTGTCCATGCAGACTTTACACAGTTTCTCCCTCTGGAGGTTCTCAAGTTTCGTCATGGGGTCCTCTGTAGAAAATATGAAAGAAACAAACGTAACATTAAAACAACATCAAAACACAGTGATTCTCTGCTTATTTATTTGATTATATTTATCTTATTTTATGAAGTTTGAAAGCTGTCAATCAGTCAATCTCCATATATCTTTACATTTATATATATATAAAAAATGTTGGAATTCACTTAATACATTTAAATTAAAAAGTACCTTGCATACAAATCAGACTTTAAAAAAGAAAAAGAACTTGCCAGCTTTCTCGGGTATGATACTGGCACTGAGGTCTTGAATAAGGGCCTGTACCGAAGCATAACCCTCAGTGTTCTGACGTAGTTTCTGCAGAATGCTGCGCTCCACTTTGATGGGGTCAAAACCCATATCTACAGCCTTTTGTGCAATCTTTGACTGGAGGACTTTCTGTGCTGCTGAACACAAAGTAGAAATCAAATATCTTGAGAAGACGGGATGTTTCCAGAGATATTGCAGACAGCAGTTATAAAAACTATGATTATGGCTTCATTGGATTTGAAAGTAAAACCCCAGAAAAGCTTACCTTCCTCGTGACTTGAAAAGCCATTCTGACTTGATCTCTGTAAGGGCAAATTACAAACATGTAAGACTACATATAGCGCACACTATTTATATCGGAATAAAAGGATTGTGTTTATTATTAATTCTATCCATTCAACACATTAAGTACACATAATTGTGTAAAGCAATGACTCACTGAATGGTCTCCTTTTGGATTTCTCAGCTGCACGCTGTTGACATATTCTCCTCCTTTTTCTGCCAGAAGGAAACTGCAGCTGGGGGTCAATTATAATACTTTCACAATTAGACACCACATTTTTCACCATGGTTAATGCTTGCCTCACATGATCAATATTAAAATTTTACTGATAAATATTATAGATTTGATAGGTTTTATATTTAGGTATCAGGAAGGATTAAGGACAGTTCAATCAAAAGGCAAGATTTTTAAAGTATGACTTCAACTTTAGTCCATTCCTCACACTGTATGAAGCGATTTTCTTTAGGGACACACAATATATCAGTAGTACCAGCTCAATGTATACGAAAAAACAATTCACCCTGGATAGTGCCTGGCATGCTGCTCCCAAGGGTCTTCATCAGGCCTCCACCCCTTCAGTCCTCCTCCACATCTGAAGCAGAGCACACGGTCCTGTTCTCCTATATGACCAAACACCACAAAAGTTTGTTCACTGCCTTCCAACAAAGTTGCAAGGATGACATTTTTAAAAGCCAAAACCTGGAAACAAGTTAGCATTTTAACACTTCGTGTATGCTGTTGCAGTATGCATGCATGCATGCATATATATATATATATATGCTATATGAGAGAGAATTAGTTTATCCGTATAAATAACTGAATAAGCTTGGAGAAACATAACAGTAGTTACCATTGCTGTAGAAACCAGCTCTGGCCAGTCTCTCAGGGTCTATGGGATGCTGTCTGCCTCTGAAGCTTTCAAGACGCTCCTCAAAAGTCTCCAAAGAGGCTCTCTGACCATTCACCCTGGGCCTAGGTGTTGTCAGAGGCACATTGCCCACATCGTGGCCCAAGATGAAGAAGCAGTTTGGGTAGTGCTTTGCATGTTCACCCCAGGCTTCATCACCTGGCTCCCATCCTGCCAGCTGCTGCCCACAACAGAAGCACCTCACGGTGTCATATGGTCCAAAGTAATACATCCCTGCTGCCGCCAGGTCTTCGGGTTGAACTGGAGTGTCTGCAGGCCACTCACTGAAAGTATTCAGCCGAGCTTCCTCGCTCTTCATGTGTGGCACATTGGGATAAATGGTCTGATCCACCACCTCTCCCGTGCGGAGCTGGAACTCCATGGCTTCGGCCTCTTCGTCGTAAGCAGGGCTTCGAATGAGGTCGGAGGCTCTCAAACCATGAGCACAGCTGAGGAACTTGCAGCTGGGAGATGCTTGCTGATGTCTCATCAGTGGGGTATCCCCTCTGTTCCAGTCCTCCACTGTCGCATGGCAGCTAAAACAGCGCACCTGGTCTGCCTGACCTGTAAAATAAAAGCCTGCCCGGGCCAGGCGCTCGGCTGAAAATTCTTCAGTACGGGGGAAGTGCTGGAAGGAACTCACACGATTAGGCATGGATGACCATGCATCATCAGCTTCAATTTCACCATCTTGACTTGAGCGTGCCATTATTGCTTGTAACAATGTCTGTTAAAAAAAGAAAAAACAGTGTCAATTAAATACAAATATGTATACATTAGCAGTCAAAAGGTTGGAATAATTAAGAAATAAGTCTCTTATGCTGACAAAGGCTACATTTATTTGATGAAAAATACAGTAGAACAGCAATACTGTAAAAATCATATAACAGTGTCACATGATCCTTCAAGAACCATTCTAATATACTGATTCGTTGCTCAATGTTTTCAACATTAATAATAATAAGATTTTTTTTCTTGAGCAACAAACCAGCATATTAGAATGATTTCTGAAGGATCATGTGACACTGAAGACTTTCGTAATGATGCTGAAAAGTCAGCTTTGAATCACAGGCAGAAATTACATTTTAAAAATGTAATTGTAATATTTCACAATATTACTGCCGTTTATCATCAAATAAATGCAGTTCATAGTAGACATTTCATAAAAAACAAATAATAAAAAAATATGCCACACCTTCTAAAGAAAATAGAACACCACCAACAAAAATATAACCAATAAATTGTTAAGGCTGGCTGTTAGTTTGCTGACGTGCTTGCTCAGATCAATAAGATCAGACAAGTTTGAGCAGTAATACTGGCTGTTGTGTAATTATTGCAAAGTTTTCAAAATCATTATCTCGTTTAGAAACACTTAAGAAGGAGGTCATGTGTCATTTCCACGACAACGGTCATAGTGAACCTGATGGGCTGATCAGAACATTCCACAGCTTCCTGAAACCGCCTGCGTGTGTTTGGTTCACACAGGTTTGTGCATGATTCATATCCACCACTGACACACACTCGATGGATTTCTACGGTCCTGAACTAGGAATGCAACGCTAGGAATGTTTTTAAAAGAATCCAAAAATGCTATCCGGGAGAGTTGTTCAGAGTTGCTGTCACTTTAAGAGTCAGAGGCGTTGTCAGTCACATGCGAACAGCGCCTCCAGCATGTGTTGCGTGATTCAGATTTAACATCCACCCTGCCTGCTTCCCACTGCTCAAGAACATTTAGAAACCGCTTCATCTGGCCCGACTACACTGACATAGACATAACTTAATCATGTGGTTGTACATCATGGACATTACAAATTAAATGTCTTCTGTAACTTTTACTGTAACAAGTGGAATGACTGGGCCTCATGTCGACAGCTCTTGACAATCAATCATATTATCGTACCTTTCTACGCAAAAGATGTCCTGCCCCAGTGTTGCCAACTGGGGTATTTCCGCTGGCTGTTTTCATGTCTGCGGGATGAAGCGACAGCAATAACGTGATATCTAGCCCCTGGAATGCGAGGGGAACCCCGACCGAAAAAGAAAAAAACCCCTGGAATTTTACTACCCGAAAACGATTTTTATCGGGGGACCCCCTCGAAACGCGGTTGGGCTAGTTTTGAGTAACAGACAGGTTTGTTTTGAAAACCTGGCAACCCTGTGACCTATCCAAAGTTTCTAGGAAACTTGCAGGACTTTTTATTCTGCTAATGTCATTTTATAGCTTGGCATTAGTAAATTACACTTAAGAAGCATTGAAATAACTTTCCATCCTAAATTACGACTCTCTTTAAATCTAATGTACGACATATCATAACATATAAATACAATCTCCATAATATAATAAGGAGCTTTCACGATGCTCAACCTGCCCTGTTAATATTTCACACAAAGGCAGAAGGGATGATGACAGAAGGGATACATTTTTTTTTTTTTACAACAAATGCATTGTATACATCCAAACACACACACACGAATACTACTACATAAGATATTTCGTAAGTTTCCTACAGTAAATATATCAAAACTTAATTTTGTATTAGTAATATGCATTGCTAAGAACTGCATTTGGACAAATTTAAGCCCAATTTTTTTTTTTTCACATCCTCAGATTCCAGATTTCATTTTAGGAGTTTTTGCCTCTCAGCCAAATATTGTCCTATCCTAACAAAAACCGTACATCAGTGGAAAGCTTATTTATTCAGTTTTCAGTTGATGTATAAATCTCAATTAAAAAAATGGACTCTTTGGTTCTGTGGTCCAGGGTCACATATATATATATATACAAGCTTACGCTGTAAAAGGAGGGTTACTAACAGCAAAGATCTGCATGTGTACCTCATGGCACTCAATGGTTTCGGTTTGACAGTCCGTGTGTTACACATTGGATTGGAAAGCTTTCACTTTTCTCCATTTGCGATAAACATCAGCACGATGAAGGCAGGCAAACCATTCAAAAGGAGGCCGCATCAGAGAGCACAGTCGGACTTTGACCTTAACCTGACTATCAGGCAGTTAGGATTAAATACAGCACACTAGCGTTAGCTTTAGCTAACAGTCCGCGATGCTATAAACCTTTACGTCTGCTTACCTTCGGTGAGGAAACGCGTTATTATCAACTTCAGTACTTGAAAGACGACAAGCTTCTCTCCGTTCTGCCCTTGGACGAAGCAAATAAACGAACACTAAGCAACGCAGAGGGTGGAAACCATTTAAATACGTCTGTTGTGACACCCAAACTGGAATTTACTATGGGCGAAGACCTGGAACATGAATATTAATTAAGTAATGTGACGTCCGTATATCTTATTGGCTGGTGCTGTTTCATGAATATTAATTAAAGCGGGGCTCTCCAGTACAAATTCCAAGCAACCTTAAAATGATTAATTTAATATTCATGAGCTAAACCTTTGCAATAGTAAGATTCGTAATTTTCGTCATGAAAGTGGACAGTGGTTCGGAAATTTGGCAATTTGATTTCGCTTTCTCTACCCGCTTGCAGGGATTTTTCTATCGTGTTATAAGAAAGCCCACCACATTTTTCATTATCCCCTAAATATCATACAAACAGAGTATTTTTCATGAAAGGTTGAAAGCATATCAAACATAATCACACATTTCCAGCTGAGTAGAATTATGTTTTTATTCAGATGGCACCATTGCCCTGTGCTTGGCCGATTTTAAGTTTAATTCCATTCCTGATTAACCACCAATGCAATGAAAAGTACTTTTTGTAATTAAAGAAACAATGTGCATGTAATTCAGACATTTTTGTAGTGTTGTCAAAAGATCCAGTAGTACTTCGGTACCAAGTCAGTACTGAGATTTTACAAATGTAACGATACCAGCCATTCTGCAGGACCGGTGGTACAGAGTATCGGGTCAATCCGGTTTTTCAAAGGCTATGTACTGCTCGAAACTCCACATTTTTTATTCAACGCTCACAGTAGGGTTCTCTTGAATCCATCCATTATACTTAACACAATGTAAATAAGAAATTCATTGTGCAGTGTAGACATCTTCATTGATTGTAACTGGAGTTTTACTGGTGCCAACTACTGAATATTGGTACTGTGACAACACTAGTTTAGTATTGTAAGAGTATTAAATTGTGAATTCAATATTGTGAAATGTACCATTAATTATTACACCCTTAATAATTTGGTCGGGAAAAGTATGGGATTTTGAAAATGTGTAGGAACTCTGCATGCATTATGTACTTTCTACAAGGCACTATTTACACATTCACTAAAATCAGAAATGAGTACATGTAGGCTGGTGACACAAGACCACATTTTTGTCATAGCCATTCACATTTCACTTTTACGGTATGCATATACTGTTTCAGTTACGTAACTAGAAACTTGCACGCAGCAACATTTCCACATTCAAAAGCGTATACATTTTATTTGAAAGCATTAGTGGAACCTGAAACCAGGTAAACTAATGGTTCCCCAAATCTGGGGAAGGGTCTTCATGCATATTCATATGTGGCACATATGTTCTATCATATGTTTATCTCAGTTCTATTAAAACTACTAGAACTGAGATAAAACTCTATAATGTGAATCGAGATCATGTGGCAAAGGCAGAGGTTTTTTTGCCGAGGCTTGACTAGTGATAAGACGTGTGTGATTTTTCCTTTGGCCAAACCAACAAAAACGCATGAACTGTGCAGTATAGGACAGATAAAATTAAATACACGGAAAGCATGTAACCCTGAGGATATACCTCCATGGCTTCTCAAGAATCACGCAGAAGACCAGGCACCAGTCATAGCACATCTGATCAATACCTCATATCAAGTGGGTATTCTACCAACTCTATGGAAAGAAGCTAATATATGCCCAGTCCCAAAGGTTGCCCGACCAAATTAAAAATCTGACTGGAGACCAATTTCCTTAACTTCTTGCATTGGTAAAATACAAGAGAGGTTTGTCTTGAAGAATCTTATGCCAACAGTTCTGAAAGAATGCAACAATCAGTATGCTTATCTGCCTAAACACAGCACGACGAATGCTCTGTTTAAGAATATACACACATGGCTAAGGGAGACTCTCAACAACCAACTAGGGTCCGTGTGTTATTGGCAGACATGTCAAAAGCATCTGATCGAGTCGACCATGCAAGGCTTTTCCAGCATTTAACAACACTTAACCTCTGTCCACAGTTGTTGGCTTGGATGTTTAGCTACACAGCAGGAAGACGACAAAGCAAAGAGTAAAAGCAGTGCATGGAAAGTTGTGACATTAGGGGTTCCCCAAGGAGGAGTTGTCACCATATCTGTTTTTACTTCATATGTCAACCCGCAAAGTCATTTTTGGTGATACACTGGACACAGTTTATGCAGATGATATTGGTATATCACGAGCTGTAAAGTTAAAAGACATAGAAACAGACAAAAATATGGAAATGGAGGCACTTGCTTTGGAAACTTGGCCGCAAAATAACAACATGCTCTTAAATGGAAACAAATCTGTCGAAATAAGGGTATGTTTTGCAAAAAAAATCAATACAACCACCACCACTCATACTGGGAGGTCAGGAGGTTCCTGTGGTATTACAGTCAAAATACCTAGGCTATCATCTTGACAATCAATTAAATGGAAATTATCACATTGATGAGTGTGTAAAAAAGGCATCTCAACGTCTTCACTTTTTGACAGTTTTTGCAAAACATGGAGCTTCTGCTGATGATTTAGTCAGTATGTATTGCTCCTTGATCAGACCCTGTCTGGAGTATGCAAATGTGCTGTTAGTTGGTTGCACAAAAAAGCAAGCAGCTTTGCTGGAAAGCATGCAAAAGAGAGCACAACGAATCATTGAGAGATTTTCTAACACATCAATACATCTACCTGATTTACAAGGTCGGAGAGAGCAAGTCACCATCAAATTAATACAAGAGATGGCCCAGAGTGATCATCCTCTACATGATCTTTTCCACCAACCAGGGGTGAAAAAAACTGGTTGGCCTTTTAGGAAGCAAAGCAATTTGACATTATTCAAAGCAAGGACAAAACGTTATGCTAGTTCTACCATTCCTTTTGGCATTAGACTGTTCAATGAATGTAATGTGGATAGGGTCCTTTTTGCAGTTGCACTTGTGTTTCAAAACTTTTTGTTTATGTGCGTGTGTGAATGGATGTATGGACAGACGTATATTTATATATGTGAAAATATCATTTATTCTTTTTTGGAGTAGTATTATTGAATATGTTTTGAAAATTTAGTTTTTATATTTCTTGGGTATTTTTGTATTTTATGTTTTTTCTTGCAATTTTATCTTTCAATGTACTTTCTGCTATAATTCAATCTCAGTATTGCTAAGCAGAAAAGTAAATACACTTCAAACTTCCAAACTGACTGAACCAGTTCGGAGTAAGAGAAAAACTGTGATATTTTGAGATACCATTAGAAACTAGGAATGGTCATATGTGGGAGTGGAATTCATACAGGTGGGATCCATGAGAACGGAAGTGTTAGATCCTCACGATTAATCAATCACTTGCATAGGCTGTGTGTGTAAGGCTGGCCACGGGGAGTCGGGGACTTGGGGCAAAAATGCCACTAAACTGGACAAAAATGCCCCTGCACAGACAAATTAAATGTATTACGTCTGTTGGTAACAAAGTGAATATGAATAGACAGTGTCCATTGCGGCATTAAATTAAGATCTGCTCATGTTGCACCGTACTCAGTTCATTTGGCCTTTTTTATTACAGTTGCGCTTTTAAACCATCACCCACATTCGTTGGCTTTAGGAATGCATAGTGCCCTCAGAGGCGTTCAGATGAATCATCACTGAAACTCATCAGTTTTGTTGAGTGCGAGCGCGTTCTGGACTCTTGCCAATTCTCTCATCATAACCAACAAAGCGCAGATGTACGTCAATTTAAGTAAGAGATTCATTTCAAAGTGTATACATCCTTCAGTGATTTGAACATGTTTTGTTTTTTTTAGAGTGCTTAAACCGCGATAGATTCAAAGTTAGTGATAATGTCACTTCTATATATCCTTTATCGCTTTTTGAATACCCTGGAAAGGAAACTTTATAATTATATCATTTCCTACGGTTTTATTATTTGTGAGCACATTAAACAAATTCTCCCCATTAAAAAAATTAGCCTACATGACCCCTGGCTGTTTCTTATCTTGCCAAAAGATGTTTAATTTTTTTAAAGGGTTCATATGATGCGATTTCATTTTTTCCCTTTCTCTTTGAAGTGTTACAAGCTATTGATGCATAAAGAAGATCTGTAAAGTTGCAAAGAACTAAGTCTCAAATCCATAGAGATATTCTTTATAAAAGTTTAGACTGGTTCACGCCTACCTAAAACGGCTCGTTCTCACACACCCCCACATATCTACCTCACTAAATATTAGCATAATGCCGCCCAAATATTCACGCAAAGAAAGAAAGCGTAACTTTTATTCTTGCTGTAGTATTGTTTTTGCCACCACCGCCATGTCATGAAGGCGCTGTGTTTCGTTGTGAGTGAAACTACTTTGTTTGGTCTTCCAAATGAGGATGATATCCGCTTCGTCATGCCCTAGAGCTGATCCGTGCTGGTCACTGTGGATCTCCGATCGCCTTATCACCGTGGACGAGCAGAGTCCACCCGTGGTTCGTCCAGTGTGGTTGTCCAAGCAAGCTCCATCGTATGCTCCGTCTCGAATCCGCCCACTCAGGCTGCCGTGTGTGACACTATGGTGCAAACCTCTCTTGTTAGTGCTCCACAAGAGACACGACTAAAATCAGGGTTAAGTTGTAGTACACACTTCCAAACATTTAAACCAATAAAATTCAGGATGTGTGAGTACATTTTAGGGGAGGACTGTTTCTGATCCTGGTAGAAGTAGACTACATGCCGGCTGTTTCGGACTGTATATGTTTTATATTTAAAGAATTTGTCACTGATTATTCAAACGCTAGTTTTGAGCAGTGTAGAGTAGCGCTCGATTTTTGTTGTTTCTCCGATCATAAATGCAGACATGGTTTTATGTTTACGCGGCGCGATGCAACGCGTAATAAGACGGTATAAGTCATTATAATCCATAATTATGTCCCCACTGGATGCAACGAATGCCTCGTTAATAATGGGTTTTAATCACAGTCACACGCTTGAGGTATTTGGCCAATCACAACGCACTGGATAGCTGGCCAATCACAGCACACCTCGCTTTTCAGACTGATGAGCTTTATAAAAATTGACGCGTTTCAGAAAGGCAGGGCATAGAGGAGAAACAATAATGTACAGTATGTGGAAAATGATGTGTTTTTTTTTTACACCAAATAATGTTCTTTTTAGCAACATCATATGACACCTTTAATACATTTGCCTGCTTTTTAGCCTTACCCTGGAGCTGGTTTTCCCTCTGCCTATGATCACTTGTGTTCCTTATTTGTGAGTTTCTTAACCAAGTGTCTTTTATATGAATAAATATCATCTAAATGGTTGAGAATGTCGAGACTGGTTGATACAGGATTTGGAGCTAGAATGTAGGGTTGTAACCACCATTCAATTTCAATGGAGGCGTACCACTGCCTAAAACGTAAGAACGGTGCGTGATGGGTTTTTTATGTTCCCTGTTCGATATAGTCACGGGGAATTGAGGTGAACAGTGGATTATAGTCTGGGGAAGTTCTCTTCACCACTACCCTATTTTACATGGTGCAACTTTTGCTGACAAGCTGGCAGCTGAAACTGGCAGTGTAGGAAATGCATTCATAGGATTTTAATTTTTTTTTTAAATGAGTTCAGTTAGCAGTTCCTTTGTTACTAACCTAAAACCATAACAGTTGTTGTAAGAGGAAGTCTGCTTAAATACATATCCAATATTTCTTTGAAAAGAAAAAGAAAGGCCTTGAGTATATTGAATATGAAAAAGTTAAAACTACTAGCGGAATGACAGAATAAATGTACAGCATTTAATTGTATAATATACACTACAGTTCAAAAGTTAGTCGCCATTTTTTTAAAAAGCCCCTTATGCTCACTAAGGCTGCTATTTGATCAAAAATACAAAGAGAACCATTGTGAAATATTATTACATTTTAAAATGACTGTTTTCTATTTGAATATATTGTAAAACATTTTTTAATTCTTGTGATGCAAAGCTGAATGTTCAGCATCATTACTCCAGTCTTCAGTGTCACATGATCCTTAAGAAATCATTTGAATTTGCTGCTCAAGAAACAATTGTGCTGATTAATAATTTTGTGGAAACCACAAAACATTTTCAGATTCTTGATTTTTGCACAGAGATGCAAACCTAGAAATTACATTTTAAGTGATTAACCAATAACAAAATCAGCTTTAGGTTTAAAAGAAATAAAGCATCCATTGCTGAAGTAATAATAATCAGAATGTTATCTGTAAATCTAAAACTCATGTACTCAATAAAATGCACGAAAAGTGACCAACATATCAAGTCGTGAGCTTTTAAACTGCCAAAAAGTGAACGTTGACCACAACATCATTCTTCTTTTCAGCAAACATCTGTAAAAACTTCCACCACAAAGCAGTTCCTTTACTGTGTTTCTTTCAAATACTCATAAACAAGTATTCATCCTACTTGAACAGCAGCTTGATTAACAGCTCTAAGTGCATTGCTCCATTTCTGCTCGGGGTCCATCAACCCTCTACGATCCGTTTCAACACAGATCCCAGGCCACCTTTAGCCACTTGTAGAGGAGTCATCTTTTCCTTGTTCTCAATGTAGATGCTGGCACCATGTTCCACAAGGAGTTTTGCAGCCTCCGTTCGCTCCTCGTCACATGCAAGATGACTGGCAAAAACAATAAGAAGCTCATGCAGAACTGCTCTGAGGAAGCATTTATATATAATTATGAGCCAATACAGAACAGTAACACTGCTACACAGTAGTTCTACTCACAGTGGAGTGTTTCCCTCGGAGTCTTGAATGTTGGTAGAAGCACTTTCTTTCAAAAGAAGCTGAATGAGTCGGTAGTTGCCCTTGGCAGATGCTCTGTAGAAGTGTGGATTCCAGTTTGTCCGTCGCATTAGGATCTGCACCGTTTTCCAGCAAAATCTGGGCTATCTGTTGAAAAAAACAAAAAAAAGATAGAAAAACAATGCATTCTAATTATTTTATTTAAAAATATTTCTTATTCAATATGATTGCAAAAATTGTATATTATATAAAATTAATGTTCACAAGTTTCAGAAAGATTTATGTATTTCTTTTTGAACCTATTTAGATGTCCATATTTAATAAACAATGAATAAAAGTATTCACAATGTTTCTGTTAAAAAAAAAGAGCCTGGCAAAAATATGAATAGAAAAAAAGTGACCAGAAAATATGAATATAAAAAATTTCACAATTTGTCAGACAGATTCGAATTAATCTTTTCATCTCGCCTGCTTAAAGACTAGCCAATAATTCATATAAAAATATGATACGTTGTCAGATTTTTGATAAAGATAAGTAATCATTTATATAACTTCTTTATCTTTATATCTATCATAAAAATAAAAAGTGTTGGCAATATATTATTATAAACAACAGGGAATATTCATAATAAATAGTTTATTCAGAAAAAGAAACTACTACCAAAAAAAATCATTTCAATCAAAACTAGGCGGTCACACGTGGATGGAATTAATGAATGGAATCGCATGATCAATACCGAGTTTTCCTCCTTTGAGAGTTTCGAATGAAGAAAAGCTGGCAATATCCAGTGGGTGAATATTATTTGATCGCCGCTGCATGCCCCCCTTCCAAGAATATTTTCTTTATGGTAATTAACAGAATCTGGAGAATTTACAAAAACAGCACATTACATAAAGTTTTATAATTGATTAGCATTTGATTAGTGAATAAGTATTTGATTCCCTACAAACCAGCAAGAATTCTGGCTCCCACAGATTGGTTATGTGCCCATGTGGAACACAGATTAGTCCTGTCACTTTAAGAAGTTACTCCTAATGTCAGCTTGTTAGGTGTATAAGACACTGGTCCACACAATCTGTATCTTCTACTCCAACCTCTCCCACGACCATGGGCAAGAACAAAGAGCTGTCGAAGATTGTAGATCTGCACAAGGCTGGATTGGGCTACAAGACCATCAGCAAGAAGATTGGTGAGAAGGAGATCGCTGTTGGTGTGATTATTCGAAAATGGAAGAAATACAAATTAACCATCAATCACCCACGGTCTGGAGCTCCATGCAAGATCTCACCTCATGGGGTAAGGATGAGGATGAGAGAGGTGAGGGATCAGCCCAGAGCTACACAGGAGGAGCTTGTTAATGAACTCAAGGCAGTTGGGCTAAAATAGCCTATACATACATACTGAATGCTGCATGAAAACAATTTGCAAGGGGAAATAAATGAATTAATAAATCAACTCTTGGATTCCAAGTGATCAAGGGCTTAGGGTGTTCCCATTCAGCCCATTGCAAGGGTTCCGCCACATACCCATAGTACATCCGAGTAAACTAGACGGAGGGAAGTTAGCGAGTGAAGGGCTTAAAAAAAAAGAACTGAAACACAGCCTTTTAGAGAGGATCTGTGAAAAAGAGTAAACCAAAAACCCTCCTGAGATGTGTGCACACCTGGTGACCAACTACAAGAAACGTCTTACCTCTGAGCTTGCCAACAAGGGTTTCTCCACCAAAGTACCAAGTCATGTTTTGCTTGGCATTCAAATACTTATTTCACTCACTGAAATGCAAATCAATGTATAACCTTATTATAAGGTGTTTTATGGTTGATATTCCGTCTCTATCCGTTAAAATTAACCTACCATAAGAATGCTAGACCCTTAATTCTTGTATGTGGCAACTTCAAACAGCAGGGATCATAATTATTTGCCTGCACGGCATTCATGTACTGCAACATTAATTTATTTGATATTAATTACTCAAAATTTATTATAATATTAATTGACTAATCTCATTATTCAACTGATTACTCAGCTTTGAATTTAAGTTTCCTTTTTAATTCTTTACATATCGTCATATACATATTCTACCATTCCTATACATGTTTTTTTGTTTATACTGTGAAGCGCTTGCTTTCAAACAGGTGTGCCCAAACTCGGTCCTGGGGGCCGGTGTCCTGCAGAGTTTAGCTCCAGCTGGTTGACAGCGTTCAACTGAGCTGCTTTGGATATTAGAGGTGTCATATGATGCTTTTTTAAAGATCATTATTTGGTGTAACAGAATATGTTGACATGCTTTAATGTTCAAAAAACACATTATTTTTCCAATACTGTACATTATTGTATGTCCTCTATGCTCGCCTCTCTCAAACGCTTATTTTCCTACAAAGTCCCTCCTTCTGACAAGCCAGTCTGCTCTGATTGGCCAGCTGACCCAGTGCAGATTGTGATTGGCCGAACACCGCAAGCACTCGTTGGGAATGTAATGCCCCTTACCATAATCGCTAGCTTCATCTTTCAAAATAAATGTAAAGACACAGAGCCCGAAAGGGGAACAGATCCCGCGTGACAGACACAGCGATGAATATAGGGTTTGCATTACACAGCACGGTTTAAGACACTGACTCCACTGTATTGACCCCCCCCACCTCGCTCTCTCTCTCTCGCACACACACACACACACACACACACCGATGCGCAAAACTCCCTTGAACTCATAGCAATACTTAAATTAAGAACAAAACAGTAGCTGATTCAGAAGCGCCAGATTGTCATATCAAAGTCAGAATGACCTCCTCTCCTAGGTTCACGAAACCATAAAATGCATTGCTGTTCTGTTGTAAGTAATCTTAAAGATTCCTAAATGCATCTACTTTCAGTAGTGATTTTGCTTTCGCCTAGAAACACTCAGTGTCTCCCTGACATGCTGCTTCATCACTAATTGCGGTTACTGAAACCACGCCTTCTTCTTTGCGTGCACATTTGGGCGGCGTTATGCAAATCTTCCCATATAGTGATGTAGGTATGTGGGGGCGTTTTAGAATGAGCCGTTTTAGGGGGGCGTTGCAGAGTCTTAACTTGTAGATAAAGCATATCTCTTTGGTTTTGAGACTTTAGTCTTTGCAACTTCAGGGATCTTATCTATGCACAATCAGCTTGTAACACGCCAAAGAGAAAGGAAAACCCTGATGTCATGTATGAACTGCACATTTAAATGAATTAGACGACCTATAACACCGAGAGGAAAGTTTCTTTTGAAATACAGTAACATGAATTGATGCAGCGTACGGCTTCTGGCCTGAAGCATGACACAATGTTGACTCACATCATCTCTGAGATCCACTTCAGCTCCAAGATCCAACAGAAACTGCACGATTTCCACATGTCCAGCTGAACAAGCCCAGTGCAGAGCAGTCCTGCATCAAACTTCAGAATCAATGCAGACTTCAGTATAGCATCATGCTGAAACTGTGTATGTGCACCTACACTGCCCACATACCTGATCTGTTCTCGTCGCTTGTGAGCTGTCAGACAACACGCATCTCTCCAGTTCTTCAAACTTCCCAGTATAAGCCAAATTACAGACTTCTACATTTGATACTCTCATACCTCTTATACCTCCATCTTTAGGGAACGCCAGTATTACGATTCAATCCAAATGGCCCCGCCCCAAACAGACAAGCTGCAATTTCATTGGATAAAACAACTTACTTTTAGAATGGTGCCTGATTAAAAGAAATATACAATAACTAACAAACGTATCTTTGAAAGTTTGGGAACTTTACAATATATTTATTTGATTTTATATATACGTATGTATGTATATCTTGTATTTTTGTTTTGAAGTTTTATACTTTCCTCCCCCTGGCAATTGTTTTTTATTTGTTGTAATTCGTCCTTGTATCTTTTTCTTTTCTTATTTTAATGTTGTTTTATTGTGTGTTATTGTTCCTTGAATTAAAAAATAAAAATAAAAAAATATAAAAACTAACAAACCTTATCTAAAAAGGTCACATAACGGCATTCATTGCTAAGTTTAGTTAATCATAGCCTATGATTTCCTTTAAACCTCTGTAAGCCGCACATCCTTTATATTTAGAAACTTTATATTCTATAAATCGTTATTTTTTATTTAAAATGATATATATATATATAAACTCTCAAATTACTTTACATTTATCTTGGCTTTGTGTTACGTTTTGGTGTATAATACAAAGAATGAGAAAGCTATGAAAACATTTTCAAACAGTCGTATTACTGTTTTGAAAAAAAAACTACTATTTTGGCTTCAAAAATGATCGTAAGATAGATGTTCAAATTTTTTTTTTATTAATTAATCGTATTATAATCTACAAATTGACATACGCATATGTAAACTTGCTAACAGAAAATATAACTCTATTGTTAAGCTGAGGAAAATCAGAACAGTGGACTGAATTAAAACAACAACAATACGATTTCTAATATTTGTGCGTTTGAAGTATGTGTTTGAATTAGTTTTGTACTTTGCTTTGCCTTTTGTCATCTTTGTATTTGATTTCTTCCTGTAGTTGGGAACTTAATGACGGTGTAGGTTTCCGGCGGAACAATAATCGTGAACACACATTTCAGCACATTTTTCTCAATGTAGAATTATATAACGTTATATATAAGAGTAAGAGAGCATAATTCTGATATTGTTTTACACGCAATATCATCCTTTTCAACGTGGGCATAAACTACGATTACAGGTTATTTTCTTACATACTGTAATTTTACGCTGCGCAGCTCTTTTCATCTGGCGAGTAACCTTACCTACATTTGAAATCGCTCTGGTTATTTGATGTTTTAATAGTAGTTTGGATATCAAACTGTCACAACGACTGCACATCACAAACAGTGACTTCATGGCTTCAACGGTGGTGAGTGTTCATTGATGCCAACATGCATCTAAATACTTCTGCAAATCTGTTCCATAACTGTGCTCATCAATTGTGTTCGGTACTGATCAGGACTTCAGGACTCTGGTTGATCAGTCATGCAGATACTCGGACGAATTCGTCAATATCTATTATGACTGTATGGACAAGAGAAGAAGGGTATGCTCAATAGCGATCTGTGATGCTCATTAACATATGCATTGAACGAGTTGATGATAATGACTCAGTGTTTTCAGAATTTGACGAGGCTGTATCTGGACAAAGCTACTCTAGTGTGGAATGGAAATGCAGTCACAGGTCATGATGCTCTCGGCGAGTTCTTCGAGTCTCTTCCTTCCAGTGAATTTCAGTGCAATCTCTTGACTGCCAGCCTGTGCACGGTATGCAGTAACCTGCTCATCAGATTTTAATTAGTAATATATTTTCCTATTGTCTTATCAAATACCATTGTTCTTTTCAGAACAAGCGACTCAAGGCCAAATGACTTTGTTGGTGGTTACAGCTGGCTCATATGCATATTATGGAACAGCAGAGATACTCAACCAATTTCTTATTACCGGCCCAAGCCTCTCCTAACAGCGCCATGCCCGTAGAGAAGATTGCAAGCGACTGCTTTCGCTTTCAAGACTGGGCAAACTGAATTGCAGCTTCATACATTTGTTATAGCTTTTTTTTAATTTTTGTAAACTCATTGCAATTTAATATGATCTGTAAATAAAACCCTTCCAATTAACTGTTTCTACTATGGAGTACCACACAATTGGAGTAGAAAACGATTTTAATTGTCCTCGGCGAATATAACATACAGTGAACCACAATAAATAAGCATCATAGAACATCTACGCTAATCAGCCAATTTTCAATGCAACATTGACTGCTGTATAGTCTATCAGGGGTGCCCAAACTCAGTCCTGGGGGGCCGGAGGTGTCCTGCAGAGTTTTAGCCCCTGGCCTCACACACTGCTTGTAAGTTTTGTTTGTAATGCCTACAAGAGCTTGATTAGCTGGCTCAGGTGTGTTTGATTGGGGTTGGAGCTAAACTCTGAAGGACACCGGCCCTCCAGGACCCAGTTTGGGCACCCCTGGTCTAGCTTGTGGTGACTTGAACCCTGATGGTTGTGTGTGGGGAAAAAAAAACACTGATGAATTTGTTGGCTTAATGGCTATTCGTTTAACAATGGCTAAAAATCCCTGACAAAAAGAATAGTGCAACTGACAAAATAATTCTAAATAAAACACTTTCTAGAATGAGACAGTCGGTAACCCAAGAGCTAACAAATTACAGTGCCTGTACAGATCCCACTTCCTTTTAAAAAAAAAGAAAACAAATATATTAAACAAGGATTCAAATGAAACGTCTAGGTTTGACCAAATAAATTAAAATACAGAATACAATATTAACTGACTGACCAGGGTTCCTCAACCTCAAAATTCATATTCTTGGGTTTGTTCCTTTTCAGCTTTACACTAAGTATTGAGGACTGGTTTAATGACATATTACCAAATATATTAAAAGCCTGCAGAAGTGGAATTTGCGACAGACAAGCGAGCTTGTGACAATCAAGACACTGTTAACAGTAAAATGAATGGTTTGAAAAAAATCTGACGTGAAAAGATGATACAGATGTAATACAAACTTTACCTCCGGCTTGAGAGGGAAAAACTATTCCTTCAAAATGTTTTCCCTTCATTTAAGTTAACAAACAGGTCAAATGAGCAATAAACTACTTGCCAGTCATCTCAACCTGTCCTGAGTCAATCCATGAGCACTAGTAAATGCATCAATTAGTATTCAAAACATTCCATACATTTTCATAACCAAAACAAAAAGAAATCTCAAGTACCGTATATATAAAAAATAATTTGCAGCCAATAGGGAATCAACGTTTAAAATAGTGACCAATCAGAAGGCACAGAAACATCACTATACATTACTTATATGGAGTTCCTCAGTTAGCGGTTTGTGGTTTCCAAATTCTATTAAACCAAACAAGTGAACATTTTTACAAACAATAGAATTTCACACGTTCGAAAAAAAGAAAGCGCAAGGTGATGGCAGTATATCGCTGTTGTATGGATGAAATCCTTTTCACAAGAGACTAGTGAATGCTTTATGCTGGATAAGATAAATATCGTCCTTTACTCAACAGGTTTAATTGTAAACTATGTCACAGCAGAGAGACTACAGAGCTCTGAATGAAAAGCTCAGGAATAAAAATACACAGACCAACGGCTTATCAACACTGTTCGTCTTTGAAAATGTGCGCGCACCACTAACTGGTGACAGTTGTGGCAAAAGGTGTTTAACATTTATTGATATACAGCAATGTTGTACGGCAAGGAGCTGATGAAGACGTCTTTGGCTGTGATAGAGGTCCTACTTGTGGCCATACATTCTTTCGATGTCGTTGAGATAGTGGTTCTTCAGTTCTTTTCCCTTCGAGTTTGAATGCATCCGGTCATACACCACGCCCTGTTTCAGGGGTCCAAGGCTCCGGGCTCAGATGGACCATAACTGGGATCGATTCAAAAGCGCTTAGTATTTAGACGTACATGATGTACAGACCGATAGTAGGATACAAGCCTGTGAGAGTCGCACTAACTTTGAGAACACATGCCACGTAAATTCACAGTTTGGAGTCTTCAAAAGATCGCGTAAATCATCGGCGGGGGGGGGGGGGGAGGGCCCAATGTCTCATTTTATTTGTATCAAACTGGGCTTACAGTAAAACTGTGAAATATTACAATGTAAAAAGAACTGTTTTCTATTTGAATATGTTCTGTTACAATTCTGTAAGGCACAGCTGAATTTTCAGCATCATTACCCCGTCCGTCAGGGTCACAATGATCTTCAAAATCGGTTGAAAATTCGGATGTGCTGCTAATGCACATTTATTATTGTTAATGTTGAAAACGGTTGTGCTGCTTCATATTTTTATTATAAAAAATTATAGATTTTATTTCAGCTATAATTCTAATTTTCATTTAGTTTAATTAGTGTACTAAAATAACGAATACATGAATACAATTCAAAATGGAAATGGAACTGCTTATAACCCAGAAATAAGTAAATAATTAAAAATAAAAAACTAATATAATATTAATAAAAACTAAAAAGTGATACTATAATCTTAATGATACTAATACACATTTGGGAACATTATAAATGTCTTTTACTGTTGCTTTTGATCAGTTTAATGCATCTTTGCTGAATAGAAGTATTAATTTCTTTAAAAAATATATATATCTTTCTGAATTCAACTTTTATATGGTAGTGTATGCTGAAGTTGCGTGAAGTCAGTGTCAAGTGTACACAAAGTCTGATGGACTAAACAAACAACAACAAAAATGTTTTATTTATATATATATAGTGGGTACGGAAAGTATTCAGACCCCTAAATTTTTCACTCTTTGTTATTTTGCAGCCATTTGCTAAAATCATTTGTTAACTTTTTTTCCTCATTAATGTACACTGACAGCACCCCATATTGACAGAAAAAACCAGAATTGTTGACATTTTTGCAGATTTATTAAAATAAAAACTGAAATATCACATGGTCCTAGTATTCAGACCCTTTGCTCAGTATTAGTAGAAGCACCCTTTTGATCTAATACAGCCATGAGTCTTTTTGGGAAAGATGCAACAAGTTTTTCACACCTGGATTTGGGGATCCTCTGCCATTCCTCCTTGCAGATCCTCTCCCGTTCTGTCAGGTTGGATGGTAAACGTTGTGGACAGCCATTTCTCTGAGTCGCGGAACACTCCGGAGAAGGTTTTTGTCCAGGATATCCCTGTATTTGGCCGCATTCATCTTTCCCTCGATGGCAACCAGTCGTCCTGTCCCTGCAGCTGAAAACACCCCCACAGCATGATGCTGCAACCACCATGCTTCACTGTTGGGACTGTATTGACAGGTGATGAGCAGTGCCTGGTTTCCCCCACACATACCGCTTAGAATTAAGGCCAAAAGTTCTATCTTGGTCTCATAAGACCAGAGAATCTTATTTCTCACCATTCTTGGAGTCCTTCAGGTGTTTTTTATTAAACTCCATGCGGGCTTTCATGTGTCGGGTCACTCTGCCATAAAGCCCTGACTGGTTGAGGGCTGCAGTGATGGTTGACTTTCCACAACTTTCTCCCATCTCCCGACTACATCTCTGGAGCTCAGCCACAGTGATCTTTGGGTTCTTCTTTTACCTCTCTCACCAAGGCTCTTCTCCCCCTATAGCTCAGTTTGGCCGGACTGCCAGCTCTAGGAAGGGTTCTGGTCGTCCCAAACGTCTTCCATTTATGGATTATGGAGGCCACTGTGCTCTTATGAACCTTAAGTGCAGCAGAATTTTTTGTGTAACCTTGGCCAGATCTGTGCCTTGCACAATTCTGTCTCTGAGCTCTTCAGGGAGTTCCTTTGACCTCATGATTCTCATTTGCTCTGAAATGCACTGTGAGCTGTAAGGTCTTATATAGACAGGTGTGGCTTTCCTAATCAAGACCAATCAGTATAATCAAACACAGCTGAACTAAAATGAAGGTGTAGAACCATCTAAAGGATGATAAGAAGAAATGGACAGCACATGAGTTAAATATATGAGAGTCACAGCAAAGGGTCTGAATACTTAGGACCATTGTGATATTTCAGTTTTTCTTTTTTATAAATCTGCAAAAATGTCAACAATTCTGTGTTTTCTGTCAATATGGGGTGCTGTGTGTGCATTAATGAGGGAAAAACAAATGACTTAAATGATTTTAGCAAATGGCTGCAATATAACAAAGAATGAAAAATTTAAGGGGGTCCTAATACTTTCCGTACCCACTGTATATATCTAATAAATATATATAATATATATATATATAATATATATAATATATATCTGCAAGCTTTTTATTTGTATCATGGTCATCTAATATATATTTTGTAAAATTAAAAGCAAATAAAGGGATAACAAAAATATAATCTTGTGCATGTTTTTATCTTTGCAAAAATCTAATTAACCAGGCCTTCCGGAGGTCTTGTCTTAATATATCAGTGCATTTCTGGAAGACGGTGTCCCCTTTGTGTCTGCACTTTTACACCCTACCTCGCTGTGGGGGTGTGCGATATTGACAAAAAATCATCTCTATATTTTCTGGGATTTTATAGATAACGATAATTAGACGATATTTTGCTGATTGTGTTATTGTGCTGGTATCTTAATGACTGCCGTGGACAGCTGACTCCTAGAGTTTTTGATATTCTTCATATTCTGTGTGGTGGTCAGTTCACACTGATAGAAATGAATCTTTTCCAATAATTTTAAATAGATTTTTAACTTTTATGGCCATTTTTCCTTTATTACGCACCAGTTTTTTTTCGAAAAGGTCCATATCTTCTGATCAAAGTCTCTTTAACAGTGATTATGAAATCAGTATCAACAAAATGTTTCTTTGCAATGCAGAGGAAACACAGAAACTGCATCTGAAGTGGCATTAGTGTATTTACACAGACTGTTTGCAGGACATGAATAATTTACCTTCCTTACAAATGGCTAATTATGTTTTGATATAGTATTTTCTTTATTTATATATTAACATAAACTAATTTTTTCTATATTAACCCTATAAAACTTGATACTGATATTTAAATAAAAAGAATTTTGAAATGTGAAATAAAAAACCGCCAGCAGGTGGCAGCAAGTCACTGTTAATAAGCTAGTCATTGCGATTGAACCGAATCATTTAAACGGTTGATTCATTCAGGAACGAAACTCCGTCATGTTGCTCAGAGACTCAAAACAGTGCTGTGGCTGGAATTATTTTTTGTTGTCAAAATACCGCATAAACAGGAAATATGGTGTCTAAAATGTAAGTCTCTTACTTAACTTCTTGTTTATTGAACTGTTGTAAAAAAAAAAAAAATCAATCACATTTGTAATCGTTTAATCGTATAATTTTGTGAGATTTTGATTAACTATATGAAGTGGTATAAATATATACATTTTCTGCCCCTATGTCTTGAATTTGTGATCTTTTGTGATCATTCTAAACGTATGTTAATAGACTGAATCATGCAGTGAAAGAACGCACTCTAAATGCACATGCGCACTAGTCTAGACTTCATGTAATATATGCGTGCGCTCTGTAGGGGTGTTTTGAATGTTTTTTGCAAAATACTCGATAAAGTCAAAACACACATTGTTAAAACAACAGATGATATATAATCGCACACCCCTACCTCGCTGCTATAAATACTGTTAGGTTATACTCACTTGAAGTTGCGACTTCTTTAATTTCTCTCAGAACTTCCCTTTCCATAACTGGGTGGTTGCAAATCTCTTCCCATGTGCCCTCAATGCCCTTCTGATTGGCAAGAGCTGTCAGGTTCTTTTGATTAGGAACAATGAAGCTGATAACGTAGTTCTGGTCACTGGTGGGCAGAGAGAGAGAAAAGAGGTCTGTATACAGTACGTCTGATGTTCTAAAGAGAGGACCCTTTGCTAGGGTCAGTAACATCCTGTATGTGTCAGACAAAGCCGAGCATACAAACCTGTTTGCGTAAGCACAGATGTTGTCAATGAGAGAGCAGTTCTTCAGAGCTGACTCGACTTTGCCTAAAGAGACATACTCCCCAGCTTGAAGTTTCACAAGGTCCTTTTTGCGATCTAGTCATTACATACAATAGATGTGAATAATACAGATTGATAACAAATATATGATTTTAACTAAAACAAGAAGACATCATCATGATGCTGAATCTAAACATACCGACAATCTGAAGACAGCCGTCAGGGTGCATCTCTCCTATATCACCAGTGCAGAACCACCGCTGGCCGTTCTCATCCGCAAAGAAGTCCTCATTATTACAGCCTTCACTCCGGGAGTAGCCCATGGTCACATTAGGACCGCCGATGAGGATCTCACCACGTGGATGAGGCTTGTCATGCTTCGTATAGCCACCTGATGTATAAGAATCACGACAGCTGTAACTGTTTGAATTTTTTCAGGTTAAAGGGGTCATATGATGCGATTTCAAGTTTTCCTTTCTCTTTTTGGCGAGTGGTTACAGCTGTTTCGGGAAAGATATATCCCTAAAGTTGCGTCTCAAACCCAAAGAGATATTCTTTATAAAAGTTAACTCGTCCACGCCTTCCTAAAACGCCTCGTTTAAACACACCCCCATGTCTACGTCACGATGTGGGAAGATTTGCATAACACCACCCAAATGTTCACGCAAAGAAAGAAGGTGTAACTTTTATTCTCGCAGTAGTTTTGTTGCTGCCGCCATATCGTGAAGACGCTGTGTGTTTCATTGTGAAAGCGAAACTACTTTGTTTGGCCTTCCAAAAGAGGACACAACTAGAAATCGATGGTTCTCCACAGTTCAACCCAATATCAATGTGTGCAATGCATTTTACGGAGGACGAGGACTGTTTCATGGGAGAGTAGCCTACAATGCCGGTGTTCCGGTGCATTCAGTTCCCCTGTTTCCCCTTCAACGCGCATGCTGACCACAGTCTATGATACTGACAAATAATGCTGACTCACAGCCTGTAAGTACGTTTTCATTTAAAGAATTTGCCACTGATGATTTCAAACGCGAGTTTTGGGCAGTAGAATAGCACTTGTTGTTTGTCATTTCTCTGATCACAAATGCAGACATGGTTTTATGTTTACGCGGCATGATGCAGTGCAACGCAACGCGTAAAAAGACAGTAAAGTCATTATAATCAGTAATTATGTTCCCACAGGATGCAACAAATTCCTCATTTGTAATGGATTTTATCTCTTGCTCCGGCCTTACAGGCATCACAGTAAAAAAAAAAGGGAAGGTCTAACCTTTCCGTCCACGCTTTAGTTATGCGCCATCAACAACGCCCTGGATACGCTGGCCAATCAAGCACACCTCGCGGTTAAAACCGTGGAGCCTTTGTAAAATCGACAACCGTTCCAGAAGGTGGGGCAAGGATGAGAAACATAATTTGCATTAGTTGGAAAATATGTGTTTTTTGAACCTTAATGCAAAACATTTAAGTACACAACCAAATAATGTTCTTTTTAGCAACATCATATGACCCCGTTAAAGAATAGTTCGCCAAAACACCTTCTTACTCAACCTCACGTCGTTTCAAATCTGTATGCAGATACTTTTTCTTCCATAGAAGACAAAAGCATTTTTAAAGTATTATTGTGCAGCACTTAACTTCATAGAAACATTCTTACCAGGAGTGTAATTTTTTTTAATATACTATTATAGTGTTTATTAATATTTTAATTAGCATTACTTTTATATTTTCATTTTTTTATTTGAGTAATTTTGTTATGTGCCTTTGTCAATTTTATAATTTTTTTATATTTCTATTTAGCTATTTTTTTATTTTAGTATTTTACGTCACTTGAACATTGTGTTTCATTGGCCAAGGCAACTTTTCAATTTCATGGTTAAAGGGGGTCATATGATGCTATTTAAATTTTTTCCTTTCTCTTTGGAGTGCTACAAGTTGATTGTTCATAGATAAGATCCCTGAAGTTGCAAGACTAAAGTCTCAAAACCAAAGAGATATTCTTTATTAAAGTTAAGAGTCAGCCACACCTACCTTAAATGGCTTGTTCTAACACGCCCCCACCTATCTACCTCACTATGTGGAAATATTGCATAAATACAGCTGTATAAGTTCCTGCATTCGGGGAATTAACCGTGACCTTTTGGATATTTGTGCCATGCTCTACTGTTTGAGCTACAGGAATGCTGAAGTAAGTATTGGCAAAGGTGAAGAAAGACTGTTCCTCAAAGCAAGCTTTCGCATTACTTTAGTAAACTTGGTATATAGTGTATGTCTAAAGTGTTTATTTTTGTCCTTTTTGGAGATGTTTGGTGGAGTACTTCTTTAAGATTTAAGATATGAACAAGTATCTACAATAAGGAAAACTGGTAGTATTTACCAACCTTCTGCCCAATCTTTGAGTTTGACCTCACAGCAGATCAGAGGAGCTCCAACTCGTCCTGTGCTATAGTCAGCAACTGCACAACATAAGATGATATGATCATTACGGCACATGAGACAAAGCTCTGACGATTGTTCAAAATAAGACTGTACAAGTAATATTAAAATAAACAGTGCAAGATAGACTGGAAAAGATGTCCAGATGTAGCAGGACTCCTCACCCTCAGTTATAGTTCCCGCTCCACAGGTCTCAGTAAGACCGTAACCCTGACCAACAGGACAGCAGAAGCAGATGTTCATGAAGCGCTGAGTGGCGGGAGACAGAGGGGCTCCTCCGGACAGCATCATCCGCACGTTTCCACCCAGCAGAGCTCTGACTTTCTTAAACAAACTGAACACATGAGGGAACAAAGTCGATTAAAACTCCAGACTCATTAACAAGAGCAAATGTGATTAACCGAAGACCTATTTTAATCTCCTCTTACATATTGCACAGGGGCGCATCATAACCCTTCTTGATCTGCTCGAGCTTGTAGTCGTAGGCCAGTTTGAACAGGGTTCTCTGCACGCAGTTCATCTCCTGCACTTTACTCATGACGTTCTTATTGATCCGGTCCATTATTTCCTGACAGAGGAAACAGGAGTGTGAGATTTTAACATGATCGATGTGAATGAAACCAGGTGAAAATGTTTCGAGGAGTCTGACTTACAGGTACGGCGGCCATTAGAGAAGGTTTCAGCACGGTGCAGTCACCTTTACTTCCCTTCTTAATTTTGGTTGACTTCAAAGCAAAAACAAGTCATTCAATCATCTGAGATTAACATCATTTCCCTATTTTGTAATAACCTCATAAATCTGTGTAAATGTGTGACTATATTTATCTGATCCAGTAATAAATTGAGGTGGAGTACCTGATCAGACAGTGTTTGTGGTGAGGAATAGCCAATCCTGCAGCCGTACGTCACACAAGAGATCTCAGCTGTCATTTCCAGCACATGAGCAAGAGGAAGATAGGCAATATACGTATCCTTTGGTCTGTGGAGGCATACAGGCATATTAAAGCCAAACTAATATGCATTTCAGTCAGGCACTGTGGCATTAATGGAAAGCAACAACTAGGTTCCAAAAGCAAAAAATCCATTTATATATTCCACTGGTGAATTGATTTTTAGAAGTAACTTTTAAACCATTAAAGACAGACCTACTGTGAGCTACAAGGTTGGTATATGCTTTTGTTGAAGACATCAGCCCATATTATTTCAACTTAATTTTTAATAATCAAAATTTCCTGGTGGAAAAACTACATGATTTCACAGAGAATCTCTACTCTTTAGGGCCCACCCAGAAACACTGCGAACAACTATGTTATTCAATTAACTGAATAATTAATTCAAATTATTCAAATTATTAATTCCACCCAGAAACACTGCAAACAACTATGTTATTCCAGTAATTATATATTATATATATATTCTAGATATAGATATATATATCTAATATATTATTATAGAGCGCCTTACATATATATATAAGCTCATTTTTTTATGTTTTTTTATTTGCTGCCTTATGTTAAACGCATTAAATTAATTGTTTTGTTTTTTTTCCACACAAAGTTTCTCGAGCTGCTTCGCAAATTGAAGTTTGCACCACTGGTCACATGACTTTTTTTGTGATGTCCTTACTATGTTTTCTGTCTGGACACCTTACAGTTGCATTGCTGTCTGTGGAGGTTCAGAAAGCTCTCGGATTTCATGAAATATATCTTAATTTGTGTTCCGAAGAAGAACGACGGTCTTACGAGTTTGGAACAACATGAATGTGAGAATTAAGGACAGAATTGTTCACTTTTTGTGTGGAACATCCCGTAGTTTTTTTATTTTTTATAAATTTGCAAAGATGTTAAAAAACTTTTTTTTTTGCTTTACCATTATGGTGTATGAATTGTAGATTGATGTGGGAAAAAAGTAATTTAAAGCATGTGGCATTACTGATATTTTCCGTACTGCCCCTTTGTTTACTTTGATTTTCTCTGTCACCGCCCTCCAACTAAAATACATTACGATTGAAGGCGAGGATCAATTAAGAGGAGGAGTATATGTATATAGGGCGAGGTTTAGGAGGGTTTTGGAACGGACCAGAATCTGTGTAAAGTTCCCTGTGGAGGCAGTCCTTGGGGGTGGATTTTTGTGCATTTCCGAGGATGGTGGAGAAGAGGTGGTGCTACCTGTTTAGCCTGTGGTTAACGGGCATTTCTCTTGGCTGGCGGATGCCTCTTTGTCAATTCTGGGATTGAACTGAAGTTTCGCACCCTACTCCTAAAAATGTTTGGAACTGTCAAAAAGGAAGGCGTAAGACCGGCTGACGCCGCCGATGTTCCCGAGTCACTCTTAGCCATCCGTGCTGCCAGCTTGGTCAGTGTTTCGCTCTAATCACAGTCACGCATACGCTCATTGCACTCATTTCTGCATATTTAAAAAGTTCTGTTTTGTTTTATTTCTGTTTTGATTTATTTTGTTCCATTATTATTACTATTTGTTTTTTCTCTCCCTTGAAGTGGAATTGTGGTGTTTAGAGATCTAAAGTCTTGTTTATATTATATTAACATTATCTCATTAAAAACGAAGAAAGTTGCATACAACTATTCCTGTAGTGTTGCCTTTGTTCTGTCTTTATTTTTTTTTATTTTGTATGTAGCGGATGGTTTTGTTTGTCTGTTTTGCTATCCGGGATGAATGAAATGTAATATAAAATTGTGGCAAGTTTATATACTTGTCTGGCGCCCGAACAACAATAACGTTTTTTTTTTCCTGAGGCTTTCGGTCTGAGAGACGAGTAAAGTCTGAGCGCTGTACTCGTTAACAACATGACGTGGTCTGGCGGTTATGATACTGCGTTATCACGCGGGTGACCCGGGTTCGATACCCACTTCTGAAAATACATTTTGGGTGTTTAAACTTTTGTTATATTTTGGGACAAGACAACCACCGTTACAAGCAGTTTAACATAAGGCAGCAACATAAAACAAAATTTGGGAACAAAATTTGCGAGGACTGTGTTGTGTTGTGTTGTGTTGTGTGTGTCTAATATATATATATATATATATATATATATGTATATAATATATATTATAATATATAGATATCATATATATATATACACATACACACACAACACACACACACACCACACACACACACACACACCATACACACACACACACATATAAAATTAACATTTTAAATATATAATATATTTCTCCATTGTTTTTAATTTGATTATATAATTAGCAATGCTTTATGGGATTGTAGTTCTTTCTCATTAAAGTTGTAAATACACAGTCTTGTCTCTTTGTCTAATTTGAAGCAAAACTGTTTCAAAAACATAGTATAAAAAGTGTATAATATTGTGTTTCACCTCATAGCTAGTTGGTTTGGATAACACTAAGATATTTTAAAAATCTGTATGGTTAAAGAAAATAAATGGGAAATCTAAAATAAAATACTTTTGGAACCAAGTCTACTGTGGCACCCTATTGATATTTATACACACCCCAATCCAGGTATCCTCTCGCACTGGCCTGCCATGCCCCCGATCAGGTTACTGTGAATGATCATCACCCCTTTAGGTCTACCGGTAGAGCCGCTGGTGTACATAATAACAGCGAGGTCTGATGGGACGGGCTTCACTATGGGTCTGCTCACTGCAACACAAAGCGCACATTGTTTTCTCCTCTGGTGATAGACATGAATCTATTACAGTGCAAATCTCTATTCAGATCAATATGGTATGGGTGAACTGTGGGCAAACTACAGGCAATCACTGAAAAGGTTAGTTAGCATATAAATAAAATGTCAACCGTAAAGTTGGTGCCCTTTCTTACGGTTTTCTGGCTTGGCTCCCAGCTCTTGCACAGAGTGCATGCTGTGGATCTGGATGCCCTGTGGATATCCTGCTGTGCTGATGCTCTTCCTGTCCACATAGATGATCTGCCTCAGACTGGGGATTTGTGGAAGAACATTCTGTAGGGGAATAAAAATGGTTATGGAAACAGAATATTTAAAGAAAAATATAAACATTTCAAGCGGCAGGGCAAGTAAACCCAGGTGGCACCAGACGTCAAGTTAAACTTTGGTTTGAAAATCTGATTGGCATCAAAACCCAACATTATATGGACGTTTAATTTTGGTTACTTAATACGATGACTTAAAACCAACAAAATATCAACATCTAATGATTTTATATATTTAAGCTGCATGGAAGTTAACATTATGACATTTAGCAGGCATTGGTTTTTGGTTACCATCATGGCTAAATGTCTGTGTTTGGTGTCAATATGTTGAATTTTGGTTACTTAAAGGTGCCATAGAATGCATTGATACAATATTTTAAATTGTTCTCTGATATCTACATAGAAGCTATGTGGCTTAGGTAAGGGCAAAAAATCTCCAGAAACGGTTTTACATGTCCATTTACAACCCTAGGATTTGTCCCTAGAATGAAATGGACTGTTTTTACCTTATTTGGAAGGGTCATGAATAATAATGTTGAGCTCTGCTCTGATTGGCTGTTTCACAGTGCAGCTCATTTCATTAGCTCACACAGCATGAAGGAAACACAGGGAAAATATATATTTCAATACTCTCTCTCGCAGTTATATCGTTGGGTAATTCTACTGTATATAAAATGTGGGCATTGAAACTGCTTTCGAATGCACGATTGCGTTTTACTTTCACTTTCAAGATTTGCGATCGCACGTGATCTGTGTAAACTACAGCGGCAGTACTTACCACACATTTCACAAGATCAGGTGCTTGTCAGTGGTGCTCAGGATCTGTAAATCATTCGCCATCATCCTCAGTCATCTCTCCTTACTCTGTTTATGTGGTAAGTTAAATCTTATGTACCGTAATGTAACAGGCTACCGCTAGCAAGCAACTAATCATGTACCTTTAGTGGCTCGCGTTATTTTATTAGAACGCGCGTTATTTGTTTTCCGTGCCTTTCTGAATACAGACACCAACCCATCCCTGCACTTCACATCCCCTGCACAGCCTGGAACATAACATTTATTTCCATGATCTGCCATTTTCGCTATTATCCTTGCTTGTTTCTTCACAATACCTGCAGAACTTCTGATGATTTGGCTGTGCAGGTCCGGCTGGCCTAGAACATGTGCGGGTATATGCAAATGTTGGGGGCGTAACTATTAGTGATCCCGACTGTAACGTCACAGTCGGTGTTATGTTCTGATTCGCCTATTTTTCAGTGGTCTTTTGCATGCAGGAGATTTATATAAGAAGGAGGAAACAATGGTGTTTGAGGCTCACGGTATGTCATTTCCATGTACAGAACTGTTATTATTAAACCATGCCAAGGTAAATACAGTTTTCCATTCTATGGCACCTTTAATACTATGCCTTAAAACCAACAAAATATCAACATCAGCTTTCGTCACTATTCTCGTCAAGTTGACATTGGCAATAGAACAGGTCATGACATTGAATTTTGGTCACTTGACGCAAGGGCATGTATTTAACCAAATATCAATGTCTTATGATATTGGTGGCCCACTGGAAAAATTTTAACTACAGTACAGGGCCTGACTTGCTGTTACTGTAAAACACTTTTCTTATAGAAGTTATTCACTGAGACAAACATGACTGAATATAAAGAAATTGCGATTCAGTGAGTCAGATGTTAATTTGGTAACTGTTCAAACTGATTCAATGAGTTCATTCAGTGACTTGGAATTTCACTTGGAATTTGTTTGTTAGTTATATGGACTACACTGGTTTTATGAGTTCAGTTACCAAAGAGAAAGGAGCTGAAATACGTGCTAAGTTGGCACTGATTCATGGTACCCTGTTATTTTAACCCATTCAATTCAAATCAGCTCTAGTAATATATTGTTTTGCTGTGAATCTGTAGTGATAGTAGTACAGGAAACACTGAAACTGTTACGTCGCTGTCTTTAGCTCACCTTCAGTTTGGTTTCCAGCAGTTCCACGCTGGTGACCAGGTGTGTAGCTCCACACTCATTCAATCCGAAAGCCACTGCCTCTTCTCCTAGAGTTGCATAAAAGGTGACCACTACAAAAACCACATGAAACACAGATTAACAAGAGAAGATCAAGACAAACACAATACATTCACAGTACATCTATGCGTCATCACATTAAAGCATGAAGGGATAAAACCTATGACTCACTTGAAATCATTTTTCCTTAGGGAAAAAAAGAGAAAGTGAGAGTAAAAATAATGTTTCCTTACATGGGAAATTGCGTCTGAAGCAGGCCTGAGCCGTGATCATCCATTCTGCCCGTGTTTCACAGAAAATCGCAATGGTGCTTTTTGGCTGTTGGCCTAGTGCTGCCAGTCCGCTCCCAAACTGACTGACCTGAGTGTCCATCTCCTCATAGGACAACCATTTATAATCGCCCAGAATTAACTGCCAAGACAAAACCATCAAACACCTTCATATTAAAAAATAAAAAAAATATTATAATAATATATAGATATATATATTGTTTGCCTCTCTCACAAATGGTAATTTTGTCAGTGTTCACATTGGCTTTGGATGTGACCAAATTTTGGAGACAGTTTGAACAATCAACTAATACTGAATGTGCATTTTCAATTCATCTCTATTTTTGCAATCCCCAATTATTATTGGAAGTCAGAATTTCAGATGTTTTACGATGTGACTGCACCTTCGGTTAGGATTTGTGTGATTTGGTATGTCCAATTTAACCCCGATGTTCTAGAATTATTTGACTCTTGTTTTGTGAACCATAAATGACAAGCTATGTTAATGCGCTCCCGTACTTTTTTTGTTATGATCCAACGAATATTTGAGCAAGTACATAACCAGCCAGTGTTCAAAACTATCGCCTTACTTTAGCCAGATTCACAACGGTTATCTTATAATAATGTTTTCTATTTAATGGTATACGGATATTTTCGCCAGAAATTAGATCATGGCACTGCGTCATCACGACACATCTGTAAACATAAAGAAGTTGTCTGGCTACTAGGCTATCGCATGTGAGGATGCTGCATCGTTTATAGCTTTTTCTAACAGCAGCTGGAATAATTAAATGTCAAAAAATCATTTTGATGGCGGATTGTAATCCAGAAAGGATTATATGAAACCCATGTGTTCCAGTTTTAAATGTGCTTCTGATTAAATGTGCCTGGGATTACACAATATTTGTATTTAAAGACAACCAGTTCGAAGGGAGCACAATTTGCTTTTTGGGTTAAAATAATTTCTTGGTATGAAATTCTAATGGTATGACAATTAGAGATTAGACTGTACAGAAATTGAAATCTACACACACACTATACTTGTAGTCATGCAATGCTGATGTTGTTGACATTAATAATCTGAGAATAAAGTATAACAATAATAATTTGCACGGTTTGATACAATATGAGCTAATCGATCGTTAGATTAAATCACCATATAACGTGATTTATTGTAATGCTTTTTTCCTCAGTTGGTCAGAACAAACGTGGCAGACTTGTTACTTACTTGTTCAGATGACAATGTACGGTGAAAATTCTTATTTGGGTCATATATTCCAAGACGTAGGCTAGAATCTGTCATTGCAAAGCACAATATTCACACCGGTGCGGTGACTGACTGCCACACATACTCCTCAAAACTAGATTAATCTGCACTGGAGCCGTGCCAGAGTACAACCCACGCAAGCTAGATAATTCCGCACCCAGCGGCAATTCCAGGTTTTAAACAGATGGCTACAAAACACAAAGTTACGGACTGCAGCTTTAAAATGTAAATTAGTTTTTAATATTAAAATGTTATTTTAAATTTCACAATAATAAACTGTGATATATAAATATTTATATACTAACGTTTATAATTGTACGAATATCTATAAATATAATGTTTATATATAAAGGAAAATTCACTACATTTTAAACGTTTTGCGGTCAGTAAAATTAATTTTGAAAGAAATGACTATATTCAGCATGCATTAAATTGATCAACATCACAGTAAAGATTTCACATTAATTTTTACATTATTCCAAAATCATTCCATTTCAAATAAGTTTTAAAAAAAGTTTCTTAAGCAGCAAATCAGCATATTAGAATGATTTCTGAAGGATCATGTGACACTGAAGACTGGAGTAATGATGCTAAAAAAATTCAGCTTTGAATCACAGGAATACAATTTATTTTAAAATATATGAAGTAGAAAATAGTTTTCACTATTTTACTGTATTTTTTATTAAAGAAATGCTGCTTTGGTGAGCATAAGAGACTTCTTTTAAGAAAAAAAAAATCTTACAACCCCAAACCAGTAGTGTACATGTTTAAATAAAATTTGTTTAAGATGCTATTATTATCATAATTTATGCACACAGGCCAGTTTAGGAGAGTCGCTTGTTTAGACCAGCATCTGATATGAGCTAAATTAAAAAGGTCATGTGAACAACCTCACTAAATAAATTGGATTAGAGCAGAAAATTACAATTAGGCACTTTGGCTTGCATTGTGAGCATAGCCGTACAGAATATGTCAGAGGAGGATGTACCTTTTTAAAGACCTTCCCACTCGGCTGAGACTCATTTTCTTTGCTCAGAACTTCTCTGGTTCCCAGGCAGTCCGCTTTACCGAAACGCTCCACCGCATAGTCAAACAGCTTATCAAGTGTGTCTTTTCCAGCATAGTCCTCCGTGACCAGGGAGTCGAAGCGATCCACGGAACGATACGGCCCTTCAGCCTGACCGGTGGTTGACCTGGATTTGACTCTCTTTGCCAGGGATTTCTTTTTCTGAACTCCAGTCATGAAGTACCATGGTAGAAAGCTCAAGAGGGAGTAGAGCCATACTACTGCATGTACTGGGAACAAGAGAATGATACTCAGGTCCATGTTCAGACGCGCATCTGCTGAGAAGCTGAAGGGGACTGAAAGATGAAGGGATCAGGCCAAGCCTGAGATAAAGCGAGTTTGTTGCCCTGTGTCCAACTAAGGATCCCAGATCAAAGTTCAGAAAGATTAGGGAAGTGTCCGATGTGTAGCTCTAAAATGTGCAATCTGATGAGAATGACAGTAAGAAATAAAGGAAATATATGTTATTCAAGTGTACTCAACTGAAACACAGCCCTACGAGACATTTCTATGAGAAAATAGAGTTTGAGGCTTCAAGCGGAACAGTTTGTATTCATTCAGCTGCTTTAATGAGACAAGCGAGGCTTATTAGAGGATGCGGTTACATTCGCCACACAAAAGACACATTCCTGGCCAGTGAATAGCGTCTCTCTGTTTCTCATTTAATGACTAGTATGAAGTCACAAAAATCCTGCAGAAGCTGCCCAAGCCTAAAGACAAGGTGGACTGATGAACGTCATGACATTAAAGCACAAGGTTACCAGACATCTATTAATGTTTGTACAGATGAAACCTGATACACTTGTTTTATCTAGTGTTCCAGTTGCTGGTACAGTGCGGCAGAAATGCCAGGGCCATGGGTTAGATTTCAAGGACAAACCCAAAATAATTAAAACAAATCTGTTTCATTGAGTTGAGCAGAAACACTTTATCGCCGTCATTAGCCACGTAAGTGAACTCTGGCTTAAGATAACTTCATCTCAGAAGTCAGGAAGATAAGCTCATCACTTGATCACATGACTGGTGTCAGATTAAGGAAGTATATGGAACATATATGGAACAGAAACCTTAACACTACTGTTACTTACAACCTGTACACAAAGACCTAGAAAATTGACATAGGTTTGCATCATCCTGTTACAGTGCTGCCAAGCTGGGAATTGTCTATGAAATTAGATCCCTCAAAGCACAAGTCCTTACTGACGGTGAAGCCAAGTGTGACCAGCTGCAGGGGCCTGTTGCATAAGTATGAGCTAATGGCAAAAGGTTAATGTGAGGCATACTCCACTGACTCAGCAAGACATTCAATAACAGCAGATAACCAAAGCTCTCTTACTAGGGCAGTTAGTAAGCGCTTTCGTGTTTGTTTAGACTGACAACATTTTGGTTCAGAGATCAAGTTGTGATCAGTCCTGGTGAAATGGCGTGTGATGTTGACACAATCCACAGCCTGATATACAGTTCACTGCTTGGGCAAAACAAATGTCTGCTATTCTAATATAAGAAAGACCACCTACTGGTCAACCAGTATGCATTTTTTATTTTATTTTTTGTGGCCAGTCCTGATAAATGATAAGTGGTCGATATTTCAATTCTGAACTTTTTGTCTAAATAAAAATACTAACAACAACAATTTTTTAAAATGTTAGAAATGAATGTAGACATCACAGTTATACTGTTTCAAGGAGAAGCATATGGTCTATTAATTTTGCAATTTGCTAAATGTTACATTTAAAAATGTTATTAAATTATAAGTAAGAAAGACCACCAACTTTACTGGGGAATGCTGGTAACAATATAATGTATATTAGGAATGCACCAATATTAACAATCTGGCAGATAACGATAAGCCATATTTATTTTTATGTTATGGCAAATAACCAATAAGCTATTGATATTCAAACTCAGAACTTTTTTTTGTCTTAAAACTAAATCAACTAAAGTTTAAATACTATAAATGAATTTAGACATCATTCACTATTATAAAATACATATATATATGGATATTCATTGGCTAAAGATTTACATTTAACAGTGTTATTAAAATAAATACCACTGCTATAATTTAACGTTCACATAACAGTTCATCAAAATGTAAAACCAGGGAAAAAAACAAAAAAAAGTTAGTCTACAATTAAATATCCGATACTTAAACATTCACACTGGGAATATTGCATTAATTAAAGCTCCACCCTTGCTCATCCAAAGTTAACTACCTTACCTAATAACAAACTAACTTACGAAGAAACAAATGTTGATGCTGACTGGTGCAATTTTTTAATCTGCCCTGATGAGCTGAAACCTGGACAAAGGTTATACTCAATGTGAACCCTAAAGCCTGGTGAGAGTGGTCAGTGAGCAGAGACAGCCAATGATATCAATCCCTCCAGCTCACCCCACTCACAGAGCAGATCTTCAGCAGGTGCACACACAGCGGACTGGAACAGAATGATTGGATCCTGGATCTGATCCCATTATCTTTGTTATCATCTTTTACAAACCGACCTCTGTTTAAAGGGATAGTTCACCCAAAAATGAAAATTTGATGTTTATCTGCGTACCCCCAGGGCATCCAAGATGTAGGTGACTTTGTTTCTTCAGTCTAGAACAAAATATGATTTTTAACTCCAACTGTTGCAGTCTATCTATAATGCATGGCAATGGTAACAAAATCTATGATAGTAAAAAAAAAAAAATGCACAGACAAATCCAAATTAAACCCTGCGGCTCGTGACGACACATTGATGTCCTAAGACACGAAACGATCGGTTTGTGCGAGAAACCGAACAGTATTTATATAATTTTTTACCTCTAATACACCACTATGTCCAACTTCCTTGAGCGCGCGCACGGCATCCGGTGCGTGAGGTGTGTACGCGCTCTGGCATAGTTTATGTTAATGGGTGTGTTGATATCCAGCCAAAGAGCGAGCAATCAACCATAACTTCAGGCGAGCAGGCTCAGAAGTTGGGAATACGTGGAAAGTCACCACTCCCGAATGAGTTCACGCGAGAGAACGTAATCTTTTAGTTTTAAGTCGGTTTGAACAATCCGGATAAGCGCAAGTAAGTACCATTTTGATTAGCCGTCGTACCTACAATGACTGTGCACTGTGTAAACAATGAGTGACGTATACGCGCGAGAGATCACTTCCGGCGCTTGCGTAAACTACGCCAGAGCGCGTACACACCTCACGCACCGGATGCCGTGCGCGCGCTCAAGGAAGTTGGACATAGTGGTGTATAAGAGGTAAAAAAATTTTTTTATATAAATACTGTTCGGTTTCTCGCAATGTGTCGTCACGAGCCGCAGGGTTTAATTTGGATTTGTCTGTGCATGTTTTTTTACTCTCATAGATTGTGTTACCATTGCCATGCATTATAAGACTGACAGACTGCAACAGTTGGAGTTCAAAATAATAAAAAAAAATTTTTTGTTTTTGGGGGGGTCTACTGAAGAAACCAGCACCTACATCTGGGATTGCCTGCGGGGTAAGCAGATAAACATCTAATTTTCATTTTTGGGTGAACTATCCCTTTAATAGAAGGACACCTTATCACAAGTTGACCTGAATGTACACATCAATACTGCTGTTGAGTGGCTGTGATTACAACTCCTATACAAATATTAGCATAATTCATTGATGATGTCTAGTCAACTTCTGTAAACCTTTAGTTTGAAACGATTTAACGCACAGATAAAGTAAGAAATATCATAAAAACATAAATAAAAGGTACTTTATCTACTAGTTTTCTATATATAATATAGTAGCATCAATTTTGGGCGCGATCTCATCTCCAGAATCTCAGAGACGCAGCTACACGTGCTCCGTTCATCACCGTGGAAACGGCTCGGTTTAATAAATGGAACACGATTGTTTTTGATTAATGGAATCCGCTAAAGCTCTTTATTCCGCCTAGTCTGACCTTTTGAATGTGATGAAGATGATGATGATGGCGCTCTTTTTTGTCGGATGCGAAACGTCAAACGCAGCATCATCATCATCATCATCATGAGGGATGCCAAGACATGCTTTTCCATCACCTAGCCTCATATTGAATCATCATGTATTAAAACTCTATGTACACACTTTAATCTTCATTCAAACCCAGTAATGACGTGTAATGTTCAGATTTGATGAAACTGCCCGTCGTTAGCAAGCTAGCGTTCCCTTTACCTCAGCCATCTGTAAAGTTGTCGCAGTAAACAAGAAAAAAAATGAAAAAACAAGCCCCTCGTTAAGTATTACTGAGGTGTTCAGTTTACAGGAGTAAGTTAGCTGGCTAGAAAATTCTCTTACCGGCTTTTAGTCCCTTACCTCCAGAGCCGGTTTGTGTTTCAGTCTCTCTCTCTCTCTCTCTCTCTCTGCCAAGCGCAATGACCGACAGTTACCTCCGGCCGGCGCGTGCTGTTACACCCGGAAACATTGCGTCATCTGACTCCATATTTTTCAGCCAATAACATAAGCTCTAGACAATCAAGCGAAAGCGCATCATTGACTTCCTGTTACTGCTGGTGCACTTCAGGTCACGGCTATAACTGTTCTAATGTTAATATGATTAATAATACACTTTTCTTGTTCAGTAGTTTCACAAACCAATAAGCAAATAATCGCAAAATCCAAATCATATTCATATGTTCATTTATATTCATATTCATATCTTTAGGCAGTGAAGAAAAAGTATTGTTAGTATTTCAGGATAATATAATTCAGGATGTAATATTAACAGAATATTCTTGTTCTGTAGTTTGAAAAATATACATACTTATGTTGCATATGGAAAGCATCAGTAGTGTAAGTGACGGAAGGCTTACTGGAAATATGATGTTACAAAACACAATTTATGAAAAGAAAAACACTCAACACAGACAAATTCATCAAAACTGTTTGCTCCTTAAAATCAGTTTTTATTGGCTGCTATTTACATGGTGATATATATATATAAAAAAACAATCTTTCATGACTATGCTATGTTGTAAATGCTGTGTTGTAGATTAACCAATTGGAATGTTACCACAACATCAAGCTGTTCAGTCCATTTATTTTTTGCCTTCAACCATGATGATGTGATAACCAAACTTTGTTTTCACGGGAGGATCGGTGTATACAGGTTTGTCCATAGTGCTGATGGGTAGTGCAAACGCTGCATCCTGAAATGGTCCCACCATTGATCCTCTTGTCATCCAGCCAAGGTCACCCTGTATGCAAATCACAACTTTACAACTATACAAGCTGTTGTTAAGGTTGTCTTGATACTTAAAAAAAGCATAATTTGAATAACAAATTACAGAATGAATAGTACTGAAACATACTTGAATCAAAACTGTAAAATTAAAGGTATATACAGCTCTAAAAAAAAAAGATAATTCAATACTGATAAACACTTCTTATATTATTATTATTACAAACATATATTCTTTTATATAACTTATTTTAAACCAAAATGATACAGAAAGGCTGTACGTTCGTGTTATTGAAATTCCATAGAATAATATGGGCTCAGTATTCTATGCAAATTAGATTCTGAGGGATTTTCTAGCATGGAAAACGCATTGAATGCCATCTGCTGGTAAAAAACAAATAGTACCCATAGGAACTATAGGATTTTTTAAAACTCCACATCATGCAGGTCACATTACTGCTACTAATCCATTGTTTTTATACATGAAAAATGTCTTACTCCTTGCCTGGCTTTGTCCTCACTGTATTGTGCTGCCACCTCACTGAAGCGCATGCCAGACTTGATCTTCTCCATTGCTTCCATACACTTACCATGCTTTTCACACAGAATATGCCGAACCTATCAGAAAATAGGCCAAAAAAGGGGAGCGATACATAATCAACAAAAACATTATTCATTTAAATGGGGGTTTGAAAGTGACACTGTGACTTCATATCATTAATTTAAAGGGGTCATATGATGCGATTTAAATGTTTCCTTTCTGTTTGGAGTGCTACAAGCTTGCAAAGACTAAAGTCTCAAATCCAAAGAGATATTCTTTATAAAAGTTAAGACTTGTCCACGCCCTCCTAAAACGTCTCGTTTAAACACGCCCCCACATGTCTACGTCACTGTGTGGGTAGATTGGCATAACACCACCCAAATGTTCACGCAGAGAAAGAAGGCGTAACTTTTATTCTCGCTGTAGTATTGTTGTTGCCACCGCCACCATGTTGTGGAGATGCTGCGTGTTTCGTTGTGAAAGCAAACTACTTTGTTTGGCCTTCCAAAAGAGGATGATATCCGCTTCGTCATGCCTAGAGCTGATCTGTGCTGGTTGTTGAGGAAATACAACAACTTTGGATCGCCGGATCGGCTTTCAACGTGGATGAAGCGGAGTCCAGCCCGGGGTCGTCACATGTGGTTGCCGCAAGCCCGCAGGCTGCTCCTTTGTCGAATCCGCCGGGCCGTACCGTTCTCAAGCCCGCCGGCCGCCGCTCACTCTAGCCCGCGGTGTGTGACGCATTTTATGGAGGACTGTTTCCTGAACCTGCAGTTCTGCATAACCTACAATGAGTCTGTGCTCAAAGGCTGTTCTATAAAGTGGGTAGTTCCAACTTTGCAAGGACAGTCTGGCGCTTCGGACTCACAGCCTGTAAGTACGTTTTTTATATTTAAAAAATTTGCCACTGATGATTCAAATGAGAGTTTTGAGCAGTGTAGAGTAGCGCTTGTTGTTTGTCGTTTCTCTGATCACAAATGCAGACATGGTTTTATGTGTACGCGGCACGATACGCAACGCGTAAAAAGACAGTATAAGTCATTATAATCAGTAATTATGTCTCCACTGGATGCAACAAATGCCTCGTTTGTAATGGGTTTTAATGTTTTTGTATCATCACTCTGACCGGACAGGACATCAACAGTATGGTAAGGGGCGTAACATTTCCGTCACACGCTTGAGGTATTCGGCCAATCACAACACACTGGATAGCTGGCCAATTAGAGCACACTTCGCTTTTCAGACTGATGAGCTTTATAAAAATCGACGCGTTTCAGAAAGGAGGGCATAGAGGAGAAAAAAATAATGTACATTAAGTGGAAAACAATGTGTTTTTTGAACCTTAAACTGCATAAACACATTGCATTACACCAAATACACAACATAATGTTCTTTTTAGCAACGTCATATGACCACTTGAAAGGTGTGATAGAGACTTGTGGAATAGTACAATCATTGCATATTGTACATATGGAAAATTTACACAGATGGTCAATTTAAAGCAAAAATAGAAAGTGCCAACACAGGCTGTTAAAATGTCAAATGTGAAAATGTTAGTCTAATTTCATGTATCAATGTGATGTATACTATACACACCTTCATAAATGAACATTTAAACATATCTAAACAGTTATGAACTACCTAAATAATTGAATATTCATATTATCACATGAACTTAGAATCAATGAAGTTGATGTTATTCAAAGAACTTTAAATTCCGTAACAGTATACAATATATAACAGTACGTAACAGTAAGTAACAGTATACCAGTGTTATTTTACAATCATTCTGTCACTACTATAATTTAATTAATATATATATATATATTCAGTTAAAATGCACAGTATTTGCGAGTAACACTTTTTTATGCAGCTACAGAATACAGTATACAGCTGTTTACCTTTACAGCTGTCCCTCCTTTCTGAGCCTTCTCCTTCTTATCACTGTCTCCACCGCCTGAAGCAGCTGCCCCTGTCCAAATACAAATGTGTTAACATCTTACAACTATGCAACTAAGAGAATACCTAGCCATTTGTATGCAGCTACACCTGATTTATCAAGCGTTTTGAAATAACCACATTAAGCGAATCACACATTTGGCCACATTCCTCACGCATTTCAACACATTTAGTTAAGACAAAACGGCCAGAAATGTTTCATTAATTGTGAAAAACGAGACAAAATCGACAGAAATACAGCTGAGTGTAACAATGTTTACAATCTGTTAGCAACAAACACTGCAAGCTAGCTAGCATATCAGCATAAGCATTAGTGTAGCAGTCACATTATATGCTATAAACGTCGATATGGTGACATTTGATCGATTTTGTTCATGCAGCATCATATATTTGTTGTTTACCTTTAGCACCTTTGCCACCCTTTCCTTTTGGTGGCATTTTCTATCTCCTCGTGTCGGATAATGTGTTTGTTTCCACTTACACCTTAGCTAGCACACACGAGCTAGCAACTCAGATTCCCATGCGGTTAGACTGAAAACTACACAGCAGCTTCTTTCAGCCTACAGTTTTACGGTATATGTTAATTCAGACTGTGTCGAGTGGTAAACGACACAGGCAAATGCAATAATTGGGCCAATGCAAAGAAATGATAGTATAACTGTTAATAACTTTGCGCATATATGAGTGGAAAGGACGCGCTTGAGTACACTGAAGAGACACGAACAGTTTTTCACTCCAGTGACAGTCGATTTTTTTTTTATGGTGATGACCAATAGATGGGTTAATATTTTTAATTATTTATTTTTGCATTTTAAATAAAATATGATAATAGTAGAATTGTCATTGACATTCTGCGCAAATGTGCGCAGCAAGGATGCTCCTGGCAGACCCTCAGGATAAAATGTCAGGACACCGTCCCTCTTATGTAGCCTACTCTTGTGGAAATAAAATCATTCAGATGCTATCGGATTTACGCATTTATATTTTAAATCACGCATGCATCCCTCAAATTAAGTACGTAATTCGCCTTTAGGCAGCTATTGTTCGGAACGAATAAGATTCCCGTTTGTTGAGAAGCAGCTGTTGCCATAGTAACATAAAGACAACAAAGCCGCCGCCTTCTGCTCTTGACACAACGCTTGACAACGACGCATTATCTTAAAAACACATAAATTAGATTAGTTTTTGTCAATAAGACATGATGACTCACAGGTAATAAAGATTTTAAAGATGTTTGTTTTCCAAAAATGTGTGTCACTATTCAGTTTGCAAGTTGATTTACTGAAAACTCATATAATAACTCTTTTCCTACATATCTCCTGTTGTTTTCTTCAGACAGACCTATTGGATTTCTCATCCAGAAGATAAGTGGCCATAATCATATCCAGCTCTCAACGGGACCAATGAAATGTTCTTGCGACCAGCAAATGAATAAAGAAGATGTTTAGTGAATTGATAAGTGTCATGGAGAAATATGATAAAGTCCTGACTCTTGGCAGAGGAGGAGCAGGTGTGGTGATGTTAATGAAACATGTCGATACAAAGAAATTATGTGCAGTCAAGAGAATACACGTGGACAGTTCCCGAAAAACAAAGAGCAAAGATGCTGTGTTGCAAGAGGCAGAGATTCTCAGGAGCTTGAAGCATCCTCATATTATAACATGGATTGACACTTTCTTTGACACGACTAATGAGCATATTTACATTGTTATGGATTATTGTGATGGTGGGACACTGGACGACCATATTAAAGAGCAGAAGAGTGGGGAATACTTTGCAGAATGCAAAATTATGGACTGGTTTGTGCAAGTAGTCATGGCCGTCTGTCATATCCACTCTGAAAAGATCCTTCACAGAGATATCAAGCCTTCAAACGTGCTGTTAACCAAGAGAGGTGTGATAAAGCTTGGGGATTTTGGAATATCAAAGATTATGAACCACACGCTCGATATGGCCTCCACTTGTGTGGGAACCCCCAGCTATCTGAGTCCCGAACTCTGTCAGGATGTCCCATACAGCACCAAATCTGACATATGGGCGGTTGGCTGCCTGCTATATGAGCTTTGTGCCCTCAAACCAGCTTTTGAAGCTAAAAATCTCCTGAGTCTGTTTTACAAGATCATAAAAGGAGAGTACACCAAGATCCCCCAGAGATATTCAGAAGACATTCATACATTAGTCGAGAAAATGCTGTCCTTGGTTCCTGAGAATAGACCGAGTGCGAGCAGCATACTTAGCCTGACCTATATGCAAGAACGTCTGGGAAACTTCATCGCGCATCAGGAGAAAGAACTTACAAAGGTGAATGCTGAATCCAGACCGCAAACAAAAGAAGATTTGAATGTAGAAGTGGCATCTATGGAAAGTAGAACAGATGACAAGATGCTGCGACCAGAGACATCACGCATGGCTGAGGAGGAAGTGGCCCATGAAGGAACAGAGTCTGATTATTCAGAGGACTTTGACGAACATGATAGCTATGCCTCCTCAGAGGATGTTTCTAGGGAAGTTGTGTCCCCCAGCCTTGCCAATGTGGCTGAAGAGGCTTTTGAGGAATCTAGTGGTAAGAGTGTGATGCAATCATATTAATATTTTCCATTGTTTTATTATTATTTCCAGTTATATCTCCAAGGCAACAGGCGTAGGCTGATGGTGATCTAAGAATGATTTCATATTTTTCCTGGCTTTTCCAACACCTTTGAGGATTCTCTACATGTATTTTTCTTCACTTTTGACAGTTGTGTCTGAAGATGAAGACATCTCTGACTATCCAGATGACTTTGAAGAAGCTGATGATGATGATGATGACCTGGCTGAGGTGGTCAGCTACGCCAGAGATGCCATGACCTGTGTTTCAGAGAATGACGCGTTTGATGTGGCACTGGAGCTCAAAGATGCAGGCGGTTTCTCTGTCACGATGAAAGTGTTAAAAGAGAAATACATGGGTAAACATGCACATTTTAACATTTTAAGTAGATTCTTTTTTCTTCATTCACTTGAGTCTTAATTGTATTTTACTTCAATGATGAATTTAAACATGAAACATTTTAACAGTCAAATTAGATTTTTACGTAATTACATCAAGGTTGCGGTGGTACATGTAATGATTACTGTTATCATTGTTTCAGAGCATTTAAAAGAATTCAAATCACTGAAAAATGTCACGTCGACTTTGTCTTGCGTCATATACATCTAGTACATCTGCAGATATCAGAATAATTCTGGGTACTGTATACCAACACATCTGGTTCTCAGGGTGTCTCATGCATACTCAAGTAAATGCTTTTCTGCTTTCTGGATTTATAGAAGATGTTGGCGCCTCGGTCTATGAGGAAATCAGCGGGCACTTTCTAAATGGCCTCACGCCAGAAGACCTGCAGCCACAATTCCAGCACATGATCGGGACAGACCATCTGGAGACCTGCTACCTCATTTTCAACCTTGACCAAGAGACCACATGCTGAATCATGTCTGTTCAATTTCGAGAAAGTCGTTTGCATTCTCTAATGGTAAACCTCAGCAAATGCTGGTATTAGAGTATATTAAACACAGCGTTTTGTAATATATGTAATCATACATGAATTATAATTAATATCATGAAATAGTGAGGTCTTGTAAATATTTGACATCAAGAAAATGGGACGTTTGCACTAAGAATTCTGTACTCCTTTGAAAGTGTTATTTTGTATAACCAGTAGGTGGCAATCTATAGTAAGGAATTGGGTAGTCTTGCTTTAATATACCAATCCAGAAAATGAGCATATCATATTCTTATATCTCGACACTATTAGTCACATCACAGGGACTGAAGTATAAAACTGCTTCATTTTAAATTCACTCTATAGTGAAAACAGAAATTCATTATATCAGTGGTGCCCAGTAGACTACTTTTTCAAGTGATTTAACCCATTTTTCGGCCAGAAATGAAATGTTAAGAGAAATGATCTCTTAACATATCCGTTAAACAAAGCTTGTAAATGTAAAAAGTAGTGGAGAATATCATGTGAACATTTCCTGCTGTGATTTCACTGCACTATTGCAATGTAAAACAGAAGACATTTGCTGAATATGTAAATTTATGGGCCACAGCTGCAGCTGTTTTCCACTTAAGGCGTTTTCCCTTAAACTTGTCCAGATTATTCCTATAGGGAATTAGTCAGTGTGATCGAGAAACTGCCATGTGTAACTGTATGACTGACCCTGTATTGAATTTCATTTAAGAATGCTCACAATCTGCCTCTAGAGGAAAGAGTGTTATCAAGCCAGCGGTAGCATGGGAAAGCTGCATCAATTTTTTTTGCTAGTATAAGATGACATAGATGTCCTCACATAATGAGGTTTTGGCTGTAGATGGTCTTCGCATTTTGTTTTAATATCTCTATAAATGAAAAAAAAACTAAATTGTATTGATCACACTTTGAGACAAACTCTCAAAATTGCATCAGTCCCAGGGTCTGTTTTTATATCGTATCATGGTGTATTTAAATAAGTTTCCACAAGTATGAGAAAGGCCCTTTGGTAAAGACATGCGAATCCTTGTTCATCAAAAATCAAGGCCATGCTGATGTCAGAACAAGTGTGTGTTTTTATAGATCTCTAGCCACCGACTTACAAGCTTAACTGCTGTAAAGAAAAACAACTCGGAACATTAAAAATGTAAAGTCATTCCCACAAAATATATTTATTTTTCATGTTATGTCCTGGAAAGAGTAAAACACGGATTGAGGAGTCATCCAGGATAGAGCTTTAAAATTTTCCATAAGCCTGATGGATTGCAGTGTATTCTTTATTTATCCGTCTATGCATTTGTATGAGTGGATGAGAGACCTGAATAGATGCCGACAGGCCTGAGACCGCTTTGAGTAGCAATCACCTCTGTGCCTTGTCACTTTAAAACCGTCAATATTTCATCCATAGTAAAACTAGGGACTGGAAGAGCTTGTAACTTGTGTCTTCAGGGCTTTGTACTAAGTTTGATGCATTATTGATTGATTGCTGCATGAGTGCTCCACCCTTCAGCTCAAATGTGCTTTCTTCTTGCTTTTTTGTTTGCATATTATTCTAAAATGAGGCTAGGGTCCTAATTAAGAGTCTTTCTTTGTTTTTGCGTTGGAGTTTGTGACATGCATCAATAGAAGGAAAATTAAAAAAAAGTTTCTGAAAAATGACAAGTTGATAATTTCTTTATTCACTCATTGTGTTGTTGTTTTCCTTGGTGTGTCCTAATTATATTTTTTACTTAATGATGAATTTAACAATCTGGTTTAATTCAAATGTAGTGTTGATAGTCAAATGAGATTTGTACATGTTGCTGTCAAGGTTGCAGTGGTCTAAATTAATATTTGGAGAGCATGTAAAGACTACAGTTTTTATTGTTTTAAAGCATTCAAAAGAATTATTAGAATAAAAATTTAATGGGAATAAATGCTTTTTTCCAAAATTTTATTAACATTATGTTTCAAACAATTATATAGATAGAATATTTTAGAAATAAAATATTTTAACTTTTTAAAATGATATATTCAGTATCAATCTATTATATACCAATTTAAAAAAAGAAGTATTCTACATATATATTTTAGAAATAAAATCTTTTAACTTTTTTATATTATATATAATATCTTGATACTGAACATTTTTGTGAATATATATATATATACAAGAAAACATCAAGAAGTTTTCAAATGCAATGAGCTTTGTCTATTATTGCTCTTCTGCAAAATGTCATTTTTTTCTTATAGGCCATATGTTTTTTTTTTGTTTTTTTGTCTGGTCAACAGCCACTTTGCGAAACATATTCAGGAAAATCATCTTTAACAGTCATGATATTCCAAAGAGAAAGGAAGCTCCAGAGAGAATGGGAGGAAACTCAAACATGCAAACCTGTTTCCCCTGACCTTTAATAGACAGCACATGTCTGGCCTACATCGGTGTGAGATTTCTCTGCTAGATAGCATACTGCTCCTCACACATGTGTTCCATTGAAAGCTGGATGTTTAAATTCCCAATTTTCTTATCAGAAAATATTTTAAGGGAAAATATTAGTTCCAGCAGTACTATAAATCTAACCCACTTGGCTAGATTCGTTCAAGACCATAGGAAGGAAGTAAAGAAAAAACATGCATGAAAGTGAAGCTCACAGCATAAAAGTTTTGTTCCTCTTCTAAGCAGCAGAATACTACAAACAATAATAACCTCCAGGCTGACTGTTTTTTTGTCAGAGCTCTAAAATATTGATGTGCCATTGTATCCGGTGAAACAGGCTCACTGGAGACCAGTGAGTATTAGAGAAGTGAGGTGGAAGACGGTGACAGTAGCCTGCACTCTGACCTGCTCCAGATGCGCCTCCAGGGACGCCACTGATCACAAACCCCATCTCCCTGTGAAAAGCAGCCCTATTCTAACCCAAGACCAGAGGGACTAAAAGCAGCACAGAAAATTACATCTAACTCATCAACTCCGCCTGTGTATGAAAGCAAATTGCTTTATCCAGCGGAAGAGTAAAAGCCACATACAGGAAAGGTTGATGGCACTTTACCTGATCTCACCATCTTGAGCTGACGCTAGGTTAAAAATAACTACGACAACAGCTGTCTGAATGCCTTATGTCAGGATTGTACAACATGAATCTAACCATGAAACTGCACAGCACAGATTTATACTACAGTTCAGCTGTTAAATATATAGGCTTATAGGTGTTACTACTTTGAATAACCATATGCTCCAATGAAATGTTGCTCAGATTTTTAGATAATATCAGTTGATTGCTATACAAGCCTGTTTAGGCCTTAGAATACAAGAAATGAAAAACTGTCATTTATTTAATAACTTATTTTGTGATTTTACATGTTGCAATATGACCACAATAATATCCACAATGTGATTTTAAGTATCAAACGTGACTTTGTATCTTATAATTGCGACTTCACTCACAAAAGGAATTCATATCTATCTTACACTGTGACCTTAAATTTTGCAGTTGCAGTGTTTATTCTCATAATTGTGATTTTATAACTCACAACGTGACTTTACATGTCGCAATATGACTTCATATCTCCATAACGTGACTGTAAATCTTACAGATGTGTACGTTTCTCATAACTGAGATTTTATACTTCATAATGTATGACTTTATATCTCTCAATTATGATTTTATCTTAAATCTTGCAGTTGCAATGTTTTTTTCTCATAATTGCAAAACTCACATTGTGACAATGTAATGCAGTATGACTTAATATCACCACAGTGTGACCTGACATCTCACAGCTGCGACAGTTTCTCATAACCACGCTTTTATAACTCACAATGTAATTTTAGATCTCTCAATTGTGATTTTATCTCACAGCTTGACTTTAAATTTTAATTCAAAGTCTCAAAGTTTCTTTCTCATAATTGAGTTTTTATAACTCATAATGTGACTTTAAATGTCACAGTATGATTTTGTATCTCCACAGTGTAACTTTAAATCTTGCAATTGTGACATTGTTTCTTATAACTAAGTTTTTATAACTCATAATGTGACTACATGTTGCAATATGACTTAATATCTCCCAATTGTGACGTTATTAAATTTTAGAAATGCGACATTATAACTCACAAAATAACTTTATAACTTAAACATTTGCTCGGAATGACATTAGGCCTAAATATTGTGACTTTAAATTTCACAACTGCGACTGTTTCTCAAAACTGGGATTTTATAACTAATTTATCTTGTTTTACACTTTACCTTATAGTAGGTTAACCTCTGTTCTTTGTTTTTCTCTGAAACACAAACAGGCTTTCATAGAAAACACCACATAATGTGACTCCTTAACACACACTGTTTCACATTAACAGAGAGACTGTAAAGTGGGAAGTTTACTAAGTACTGTAAAGAGTGACTAGAGAACAGCGCTCACGTTTCCCCTCAGCCTGCATGACACGTTAATCACATATGATGAGACCAGGTCGAAAGCAATTACATGTTAGAAAGCGGTGTCATGGCACATAATTTCACTTTATTACCTGACATGAAGGAGACCTTGAGGTGTGAGTCTCGGTTCGATCTCCTCCCAGTCTTAGGGCCGCGGTGGGGCGCTTTAATAAGAGCTATTGTAGATGTCCTTGTAAATGATCAGTGTCAACAGAGTGCACTTTATGGAGTTTGTAGTGTGCTCCTGAGCGGATTATCCAATGAGGAGAGGTGAATGGGGTCTTTACGCCCTTCAGACGTAAGCTGAAACTGGCAGAATGTAATTTCCAACTTTATAAAACTGATTTCAGAGTGCAAAGCTCTGATAGTGACACCCTTGCCACATGAGGGATTCTGTGGATATTATCACTGAAATTTGGTATTTTAAGTCATGCATGGACAGACGTTCTCTGGTCTCAAGGATAGTATTTTGTGCTTCAGTGACAGTTATCTCACGGATAAAGTCTTTAAAGGCCCCCTAGGTTAGATTACGGGATGCAAGATACATTTTTCCCCTCAGATCCTTCAATCTAGTTGATTGGAGGTCCAGTAACACAGCACAATATTGTGATATTAAAGGGTATTGGTCCCAGTCTGCTATTGTGGTTGCTGGTCCGTAATCTTCCTGTGAAGGTATCTCACAGGAGCTGGATCCATAACTCACAATAAATGGTGCAGAACAATTTGAACCACTCAAAAGTGGAGTGTTTGATGTACTGGAACAGTAATAGGCCTAATGCGGTTTTGTGATCCCTCAGGCATCTCTTTAACATTAGGATCTCCTTGGTGTTTGTTTTTGATTCACTCATAATTCATAGTGAAACTCTCTGACATTTGAAAGCTTAGAAGCTTATGCCCATAGAGGAACACGGTAGCACTTTTCTACTGCAGAATGCATTTGTGTGTGTAATTAGACCTATGAATGACTGATTTTTGTTTTTTGTAAAACCAGTAGATGGTGATTTTTTATACTACACACATTCATACCATACAGAACATACATATACTGTATTTATGAGTGAGTCATTGAGTCATTCACTGAAATGATTTGTCTAAAAACACCACTGCTTGGTGATGCTCGAAGATACAACAGTGTTGTTTGAAGCTATTTTCATCAGCAGCCCAAAAATCGCCAAAGTAACTGTCAATATTGTGTGTAAAATGTAAATTTCTCAGCCATAACTTATTGTTTATTACTTATAAAGCCCTGAATGGTTTAGCACCTCAGTACTTGAGCGAGCTCTTATCTCATTATAGTCCTCCACGTCCGCTGTGCTCTCAAAACTCTAGCAATTTGATAATACCTAGAATATCAAAATCAACTGCGGGCGGCAGATCCTTTTCCTATTTCGTGCCCAAACTCTGGAATAATCGACCTAATATTGTTCGGGAGGCAGACACACTCTGTCAGTTTAAATCTAGATTAAGACCCATCCTACACTGGCTTACACATAACACACTAACACATTTCTAATATTCAAATTCTATAAAAGATTGTTAGGCTGCATTAATTTGGTCAACCGCAACCGGGAACACTTCCCATAACACCCAATGTACTTCCTATATCGTAAGAAGAATGGCATCTATGCTAATATTTGTCTGTTTCTTTCTTATTCCGAGGTCACCTTAGCCACCAGATACAAGCCGTATCCAGATCAGATGGTCACTGCAGTCACCTGGATCCAGTACGTATTCAGCCCAGATGGTGGATCGGCACCTAGAGATGACCTCTACAACCCTGAATGTCAGCAGAGACCAGGACAACTAGACAACTAGATGAGCCCCAGATACAGATCCCCTGTAAAGACCTTGTCTCAGACGACTACCAGGACAAGACCACAGGAACCAGATGAGTCCTCTGCACAATGTCACTTTGCTGCAGCCTGGAATTGAACTGCTGGTTCGTCTGGCCAGAGGAGAAATGGCCCCCCGACTGAGCCTGATTTCTCCCAAGATTTTTTTCTACATTCTGTCACAGATGGAGTTTTGGTTCCTTGCCGCTGTCGCCTCTGGCTTGCTTAGTTGGGGACACTTCATTTCCAGCGATATCGCCGACTGAACTGAGCTGGATGATGACATCACTGAATTCAATGACGAACTGCCTTTAACTGAAAATTGAGTATTTACTATTGTCACTTTGCATTATTGATACACTATTTTCCTATTTACACTATTTAATACTGTAAAGCTGCTTTGACACAATCTGTATTGTTAAAAGCGCTATTTAAATAAAGGTGACTTGACTTGTTTGTTGAACTGTGTAAAAGCAACATCACTCTTGAAATCTTAAACTCCTCCTAACTGGGTTTAGATCCAGCAAAGGTAAGGCCATGAGAACACAGAATGACAACAATCTCTATAAATCAATAAGATTAAAAGTTGGGAGAATGCAGGAGCTTTGTTTCACCTGAAGCTTAAATCGAAGTGCTTTGAATATTTAATACTGGACAAAGACAAGCAGAACTGACCTCCGCAGTGACCAAAGACAGCTTTCATCCTTCCCATGGTTATTCCTCTAGTCCTAAACCATATTCTCCACAGGTCACTTCATATTTCATTGTACAGAGGCATGAAAACCCGCTTTTTTCTCAGTGGGTGGAAGAGGTTTTGTAAGGGCTTTGGAAGCGTTCTCACTTGGGGAATCCCGGTTGTGTGGAAACAGCAGAGATTTTGAAGATAAGTCTTGTCTAAATGGAAGATCTGTAGAAGGAACTTAATGGACAACTGTGCTTTCTATTCCAAGATTTCTATCTAGGAATGTGCTGTGCTTTAACCTACCACTGCAACGTGAGCAGAAACCAGCAATATATTAATATTAATATTCCAATATCAGAGTTCCTTTTTCAAATAAGTAACGCCAGTTACTTTTTTTTCCCATTTATTGACTGACAGCTCTCCTGTCCCCATGTTGAGAGAAATGCAAAGTGCAAAGGCATTGTGTGCGCTGTGTGAATTTGACGCTTACTGTCGTTCTATACTAAATGTGAACATGCATTTACTCATCTCACTTGCACAAAATAGATTCAGCATTCCACAAAATTAATAAAAACAGTGAAATGCAAATTCATAATATAACTCAAACCTGCAATAATTATGTTAACAAAAAATTAACTTGTGTCTTTGCTGCTGACCTTCAGTGATTCAATTTAACCATACTAATAAGCAAAAATGACTTTATGTTATTGAGAAGAAAGTGCTGAACTTTTTTCTCTTGCATCCTATTCTTCATGCAATCCAGAATGGCAGCACAGTTGAAAGGTTTGTTTGAGCTGCACCCTCTACTGTACAAATGTAAATTAGTATTTCCTTCAGACTGAGGCTTATTCATTTCACTTTTGGTGTGAACGGGCTTTTACATTTGCCAAAAATCAAACTTTTTTTATATTAAAAGCAAACAAGCAAACCCAGTCCAGATTTAAAAAGTAACGCAAAAGTAATGCAACATTACTTTCCATAAAAAGTAACTAAGAAATTAGTTACATTTTAGGGAGTACGCATCTGTAATGCTTACTTCTTTTAAAAGTAACTGCCGCCGTCCAACATCTGCTAACGTTTCCACTAAGCGGGTTTTAACACATGTTTTTTCAAACCAAAATGGATTTTTAACTTCACTAAAAACAGGATTCAAAGTGTATGTTTTTGAAAACGATACTGTTATCGTCTCTGTGAAACTAATTACAAACTCAGATTTGTGAAAACATGATTTGATCATTTTCAGTGTTTGTAGTGTTTCTTTACAAAGTGACATCGCCAACTACTGGCCTGACATGCATAACACAGCGTTTTTAGTCGTTTTTAGGAAGTTTAGGGGATCGTTCTGATAACGTTGTCATCTGTACACAAAAGATTTCAAACACTCAAAGGAAAAACTGTTTTGTTTTTAGTACATCGTTGTCATGTAAACGTACTCTAACATGTTTCAGAAAAAGATTCCATGAATGAGAAAGTCTGGCCAAGAATAGATAACCAAGATCAGATAACTTTGAATGAATGTTCTATTAATGCTACTGAAAGAACCTTGCAAGAATGTTAGCCAAAGTTATGAGAATGTTGCCTGTTAGCTGGGCTTTATGGGAGATAATAACATTTCAGTATAGTCAAAAACAAAATAAATGTCTAGAAGGCAAATAAAGTTCATTACTTCAACTTGAATTTGCCATTATCGAAAATAAGAGAGTGATGATGGCAGGCATCTTCAATGTGCCAGAGAGCGAATGCTCATAACCTTTTCAGCCCTCTCTTGCATAATTATGCCCGAGGGGAAAGCAGACAGACACTTTTAACAAATAACCTGTCACCCATGCAAGCATCTTTTTACTTTTTAATCTCAACATCCTTAATCTAAACTCCTTTAAAAGCCATCTCAGCTGAAGCAAGATATGCTTCCGATGCTCTCTCAGTATGACTGTCTGTGATTTACCCAGCCTGCAACAGTGTGATGCGATCTGTGGTGCAAATGATCTAATTAGTCAAATATCTGGACTACTCAGACCCGAGAAGTCTGCATGTCTTGTTCCTTATGGTGGAAGCTTGTCAATTAGAGAGTTGTTTGCTTCAGCTAATTGTGAATGCGTGAAGGGTTCTTGTCCTTTTCGGGAGCGCAGAGGCCGACAGCAGGAGGCTGGGAAATAAGCCGCCCTCGTTTGGTACAAAAACAAGTCACCTCCAGGGCTTGAGGTTAGGCCAACCTCTTTTCGCCACTCTTTCTCCTTCAAACGCTCTTTCATCTTTCCATTGCCACAGGAAGGAGATGAATCACAATGGGTGAGGATATTTCAAATGGGGTTAAGGAAGAATGATGGCTTGGTATAACCACCTACCACTAATGGAGGTACAATATCGAGAGTGAAAATATAGTATGTACATTATGGAATTAATTGATATAAAATTGATTAAACGGATACAATCAAATTGCAGTGAATCAGAGATGAGAACCGATTTAAGATTTATGTGCAGCTAATTGAATGAAGTACAGAGATAATCCAGAGTGAAAAATCAGAGGCAAGAGAAAAGAAACAAACAGCATGTGGGTTCTAATGTATTTTTTTACCAGGCATCCCCCCTCATGTAGAAACACACATTTACGTATAGTTTTTATTTAATGTATGAAGAAATAAAATGCATAAATTCATGTTAAATACTTAAACTTCCCGAGGTGCAAAGCTGAATTTTCAGCAACCATTACTTCATTCTTCAGTGTCACATGATCCTTCAGAAATCACTACAATCTTCTTATTTTTGGTGCTCAAGAAACATTTCTAATTAGCAATGTTGGAAATAGCTGTGCTGCTTAACAGTTGTGTGGAAACGGTGATCTTGTATTTAGGATTTTTAAGGAATATAAAGAAAAAAACATTATTTGAAAGAGATTTTTCTGGTAATCTTTACTGTCAGTTGATCTTTTAGTACATCCTAAAAAAAAAATAAAAAAAATTTATATATATATATACGTGGGTACGGAAAGTATTCAGACCCCTTAAATTTTTCACTCTTTTTTATATTGCAGTCATTTGCTAAAATCATTTAAGTTTTTTTTTTTTCCTCTTTAATGTACACACAGCACACCATATTGATAGAAAAACACAGAATTGTTGACGTTTTTTCAGATTTATTAAAAAAGAAAACTGAAATATCACATGGTCCTAAGTATTCAGACTCTTTGCTCAGTATTTAGTAGAAGCACATTTTGATCTAATACAGCCATGAGTTTTTTTTTGGGAAAGATGCAACAAGTTTTTTTTGGGGATCCTCTGCCATTCCTCCTTGTAGATCCTTTCCAGTTCTGTCAGGTTGGATGGTAACCGTTGGTGGACAGCCATTTTAGGTATCTCCAGAGATGCTCAATTGGGTTTAAGTCAGGGCTCTGGCTGGGCCGTTCAAGAACAGTCACAGATTTGTTGTGAAGCCACTCCTTCATTATTTAGCTGTGTGCTTAGGGTCATTGTCTTGTTGGAAGGTAAACCTTTCGGCCCAGTCTGAGGTCCTGAGCACTCTGTAGAAGGTTTTCGTCCAGGATATCCCTGTACTTGGCTGCATTCATCTTTCCCTTGATTGCAACTAGTCGTCCTGTCCCTGCAGTTGAAAAACACACCCACAGCATGATGCTGCAACCACCATGCTTCACTGTTGGGACTGTTTTGGACCGGTGATGAGCAGTGCCTGGTTTTCTCCATACATGCCGCTTAGAATTAAGGCCAAAAGTTCTATCCTGGTCTCATCAGACCAGAGAATCTTATTCTCACCATCTTGGAGTCCCTTCAGGTGTTTTTTTAGCAAACTCCATGCGGGCTTCATGTGTCTTGCACTGAGGAGAGGCTTCCGTCGGGCCCCCCTGCCATAAAGCCCCGACTGGTGGAGGGCTCCAGTGATGGTTGACTTTCTACAACTTTCTCCCATCTCCCACCTGCATCTCTGGAGCTCAGCCACAGTGATTTTTTTGGGTTCTTCTTTACCTCTCTCACAAATTCTCTTCTCCCCCGATAGCTCAGTTTTGGCCGGACGGCCAGCTCTAGGAAGGTTTCTGGTCGTCCCAAACATCTTCCATTTTAGGATTATGGAGGCCACTGTGCTCTTTAGGAACCTTACTTGCAGCAGAAATTTTTTTGTAACCTTGTCCAGATCTGTGCCTTGCCACAATTCTGTCTCTGAGGTCTTCAGGCATTTCCTTTGACCTCATGATTCTCATTTTCTCTGACATGCACTGTGAGCTGTAAGTTCTTATATAGACAGGTGTGTGGCTTTCTTAATCAATTCCAATCAGTATAATCAAACACATCTGTACTCAAATGAAGGTGTAGAACCATCTAAAAGATGATCAGAAAAAATGGACAGCACCTGAGTTAAATATAATAGTGTCACAGCAAAGGGTCTGAATACTTAGGACCATTTTATATTTCAGTTTTTCTTTTTTAATAAATCTTCATAAATGTCAACAATTCTGTGTTTTTCTGTCAATATGGGGTGCTGTGTGTACATAAATGAGGAAAAAAAAATAACTTAAATGATTTTTAGCAAATGGCTGCAATATAAAAAAAAATGAGTGAAAAATTTAAGGGGGTCTGAAAACTTTCCGTACACACTGTATATATATATATATATAGCTTACTGACCGCAAACATTAGTGTATGTTAAAAACAATACATTTAAATAATAAAACCATGTTCAATCTACATAACCATCTCTATGGGTTTGAAACATGATGTTCATACTACACATGATCCTAAGGTGCACTGAGAAGAATAAAATGAGTTTAGACATGTGTAACAGTCAATGAATCATATGTGGATTATTCCCAGGTCACTAGGCATTTCTAGTCCCTATTCTTTATATTTCATATAGATACAAATAATGGTACATTCAACATGACTTTTCTTCAGGAGTACTTGCAAGGAACCAAAGGAAGACTTCATGAGCTATTTGCCTCAAGAAAAAAAACAAATTCTATTGCATCTATGAAAACTAAAATAAATGCATTTATCATGGAGGATAAATCAGAAAAATTGGTATCTGTCTCTCACAGCTTCTGATTTGTGATCTCCTTTATGAGTAGTGGTGTATCTTCACAACACAAATCTGATACATTTCAGACCAAAGTATATGAAAGCTCGGCTTGAGTCAGACACATCAGAGAGTTCTGAACCACACAAACGCATGAGCCAATTTATATCTTTGTTTCTGAACTGCTCTCTTTGTCTGTGGTCGCCTACATTGTTTTCAATACTTTTCTGAAATACAACTAATAAATGTAACAATACAGCAGGGGTCTTCAACAGGGGGTCCGCAGCAGTACTGCAGGGGGCCTAGTAATTATTGTTTGAGCTCAATTTTTTTGAAATCTGTTTTGAGCAAAAATACAATATTGAGTAAACTTGAACTAAATATAGGTTAAGAAAATACACCAGTAAAATTAAAAATTACACAAGAATAAAGTATCGTATTCTGCATCAATAATGAGTATTTAATGGATTTGCAATGTAAGCATAAAACACCATGTAAACATTACTATATGGAGAGCAAAAGCCTTACACACGAAAAAAGATCGTCGTCAATACCTTTGTGTTTCACCTGGCTCAGGAAAAATGGCCCATCACTCAATGTAATGTGCCATTCTAAGAGCTGTCAGTCATAAAAACTGCAGAAATAAATGCCACGAAATACTGATGCACAGGACAAGTGTTAGTTACGAAGGGTTGTTAGGTGCAAACTGTTGAGGCATGTACACGATTACACTTATAATGCTAACTGTGTCTGAGGATAGTGTGATGCTGTTTGACTCATGCAGCAAATGAGCATGACACAGAGGCCTAGAAAGACAGTAAAATATACAGGGAGACAATGAAGTTTAAGCCTTTAGCCAATGACTTCACAGTAGTGCAACATTGTGAACCAGTCTTGCCCCAGATCAAAAAAGTACCATGATATTAATGCCCTCGAGGAGCTTGCTTGTCCTACCAAAAGCTGCATATGTAATATGACACATTTCTTCGAATAGTTTGCTCTAAAATGAAAATTAGCTAAAAATTTACTCACCCTCAGGCCAGCCAAGATGTAGACGAGTTTGTTTCTTCATCAGAACAGATTTGGAGAAATGTAGCATTACATCACTTGCTCATCATTGGATCCTCTGCAGTGAATGGGTGCTGTCAGAATTCACCAATATATTAGTTTAGAACTGTTTTTGCTTGTAAACCACGCTGGATCTGTGCATATTTCTCTTCCGATTCACACAAGATGACTTTTTCTCTGGAGAAAGCAGTATTATGGATAGAGGACTTGCGTTTTAGCTGGAAGCAACAAATGGAAGTTAAAAAAAAAAGTTAGAATTATGGATTTATTTCTTACAAACACACAGCTTTTTGCGTCACAAAATGTTAATTAATGGACTGGAGTGGTGTGGATTACTTGTGGATTATTGTGATGTTTTTATCAGCTGTTTGGACTCTCATTGTGACGGCACCCATTCATTGCAAAGGATCCATTGGTGAGCAAGTGATGTGATGCCACATTTCCCCAAATCTGATCTGATCACAAGCAAGATTTGAACCATGCCTTCAACAAAAAAAAAAAAAAACTCAAGTATAAGATAGATTGATATAAAAGCCACAGTTTTGAATGCTTAATTAATATGATTACACCTCAATATTTTGGTAAATGCATTTATATATCTATAAACTACTTGTTTTGGTCAAAGTTTGAAATTCTCCTCATGAAAGAATGAAATTTCTAGATGAATCCCACGGAGGCATGGCATTTCATGTGCAGTACTTGAGAAGAAATGGCAAGCTCACTGAAGGGCATCAAAATACCACAAAAGTTCCCCCTCTTGAGTCTTTTGTAAATTCTTACCCAGAATGATGTAAAGCTCCTCTGAGACAATGGTCACGGTTGACTCCAGAGAGAACGATGGTGCAGCATACCGACACAACAGACTGGTGCAGAGGCACTGAAGCCTGAGGAAGACGACAATATCCTGCTCATCTGTGTCCTTTGAGGAGAGGACACGTGCACTGGAGTCTCACACGAAGGACAGCAGCAGCCTCCAGCTGTGTGCGGGCATTAGCACACCCACAAGTACCTACGCTTGATCAATGACTCAATGTTACACAACTCTTCTATAGTACTCAGGGATAATGTGGCTAGACAAGCACAAAGGGTTGACACAGGGGACAAACACACCTGCCAGAATTCAACACTGCTGATTGCTGCCGTAGTAAATTGTGTTTACGGAGCACTCAACAGGAGCGCATTTACACATTTAGAAGGCTGTCTAGTTTTCGAGCACACAATCAATATTTTGTGCTCTTAATTAGCAAGCACTTCTAATTGCCTTGGGAATTGATTGAATTAGGAAATGTGGCCGTTACATGTCAGAATGGTGCCAGGTGGTTGGAGGCAGCTTTATGATGTCAGCTGAAAAGAAAGTTGTTTCAGAAGTTAGAAATACATTTCCCTTAAACAAAAAAAAAAAAAAAAAAAAAAGAGCCAGTCCCAGATCCGGGCGGAGCAGGCAGTTCAGGTTACCATGGCGAGCTGGCAGCTCAGGGGGCCATGGCGGAGCTGGCAGCTCAGGGGGCCATGGCGGATCCTCCATGGCTTTTGTCGGCTCGGCCACGGGTATATGCCCCCCAAAAAACATTTCTTGGGAAAGACTAGGAATCCTCCGGGGCGCTCTGGAGGAGCGGGCACTTGAGGGCGCTCTGGAGGAGATTCAGGGAATGGAGCCCTCCTTGGGCTAAACACGGGGACAGGAGCCCTCACTGGCCTAAACTTGGGATCTGGAAACCTCTCTGGGTTATACTCGGGGAACAGGAGCCCTCCGTGGGCTATACTTGGGAACCGGAGCCCTCCGTGGGCTTAACGGGAAATCAGGAGCCCGTCCTGAGCTAAACCGCCACCGGGCTTGCCACGGGAGCGGCCGGTGGGCTGGAGAGAGCCGTGGCTGGCGGTCTTGACTGAGGAACGGCCGGCGGAGGGGTTCCGGATCGGGATCGGAGACTCTCTATACACCGGATGACTGTCTCCTTCCAGTTGAGGTCGGCGGTGTCTGGGAGCTCCGTGGGCTGATGGAAAGTCATCCCAAGCCAGAACAGCGTCACGAGGGTTTTCCCCTTGAGGGATCTGACAAGGGCGAGCGGCAGAGAGAGAGACGAGGAGTGCATCAATCCAAATGGGTTTAATTTAGACAAAGGAACACGGAACACTCATGCTATACATGTAGACATGAACAATACCGGACGCTGAACTAAAAACAGGGAACACTATTTAAACACATGACAAGACGAGGGGGATGACGAGACACACCTGGGATCAATGAAAACAAACTGGGAACACCTGGGATTAAATCAACAATCAGGACAGGAACAGGAAACTAACCAAATATGGGCATAAACACTGGGACACAGGGAGCACATGGTGAACAAAACACAAGCCTGACAAAATCTAAACAAGTTGTGCTCCAAATTTGAGGTTGATATCTTAAAAATTTGCTTTTAGTAAGATTTTGTTTGGGCGCAGTTCCATATTTTTCCCATTAGATGCCAGCTATATTCTGCTGGCACAGCGATGGGATTTGTGATTCGCAGTTCGGTATAATTTCTCTCTCAAACATTACAGGCGCATGGACCCAAACAGTGAACATGATTTCCAAAAATACATGTTCCTGGATCAAAATCCCAATCAACCAATCAGAATTGAGGGATAAATTTACAGGAAATGTCTGTTTTAGGCTTACAAGGGTTATGTGCTTCTGCACCCTTGTTATTCAATTCCATCTGATCTTTGAGATAAATTATGGGTAGGGTTAGGGTTAGGTCTATGTTTTTAGACAGTAATGTTGTTCCAGGATCAACAATACATGTTAACAAGCGTAACTTGGCAAAATCACGGCGACCGCACAGAAACACACACACACAATATTTTGGATCTTGAGTCCTGAGGTCCTGAGTGTAACTATTTTGTCTACCTAGTGTAAAATAGATTTATTAAAGGAAATAAGGGTGAAATATTACAATTCTAATAAAAATACACACTTGTGGCAAAAATTATGCTGTTGGCATTAACACAGGAAAAAGACAAATTCCATAAGGAAGCACACGGGTTAAACTTCAAATATGCAGTTTAAGCAACGCTGTAATTTTTCAATTAATACAATACTCAGAACACCTTTGCAACTGCATAGCAAGGACACCTGCATGGGCAAGCACAAAAAAAGAAGAAGAAAGAAATTAGTTTAATACAAATTTAATTTCAGGGCGCATTCAGGATGGTCTTACTCAACCAAAGCTCTTACTCAAATGAAACAGGCACTAATCATCAGTGAACAACTGTAAACACTCATGTCGAAATTGCCTGGAAAATGGGGCATAGTAATAAGCTTCAAGCCTTTCAAGCTGCTTTCTCCAGAATCCTCTGACAGCTTTCAAAGCGGAAGTCTAGAAGCATACGATTCAAGGTTGTTCATCCCGTTTATTATGAGCATCTGAACTAATTAGGTAAACACTGTGCCCTGAATAAATCTGTAGTTAATCTTTCTTTATCCACATGAAAGACTGATTCGATTAAATATCAAAGGGTTAGACAAAACTAGAGAGGACACAGGGAAAATCATTCCCAGAAGGACGAAGAGGTATTTTTGGAGAGGTGTTTACGCAGAACATGCGCTACTAGATCAAAGAGCTCAGGTGCTCGATTTCATTCATTAATCGACAGACATTCAAATTACCATCGCTCTTCCCCAAGAGATCTCGTCTCAAAGGCTTATGCTATCTGCATGTACTTCCTCCCACTGCTTTCAAGAATTGTTTTTTGGTTAATTCAGTTAAATAGTGATGTCTGCATTAACATTATAATCATGATAACTGATATTATTACAGAAGGATATAGCACTCTGCTTTCGGCTTTCTTTCATTTACAATTATTGTTATGTCTGGTTCTGGACTAACTAGATAGAAAACAAACAAAAAAAGAAATACAGTTTGAAACTTAAGACTTGCACTATTTTCCAGTCTAAAAAAATCTAATACTGTAACTTACTTCTGCCATACTGCTTTTCCCGAAGGGTGATTTTATTTGTGCACTGCTGTGCAATAAATCTCAACTGTCAGTCATTCTGTTTTAAAATCAGTCTGGAGCCTTTACAGTGCCATCATGTCAATGTCTAAGCTGAAGAAATGTGTAACAGCCAAATGAACTGACAATACCTCTTTAACAAGGAGATCCAGGCAAGCAAGAGGAAACAGGATCTAAATGTGGCAGTTTAATCAATGAAAACAAAGCAGGAACAGAATCCAGGGAAACACAGGGAAACCAGGGTTTAAATACACAAGGGTTAACAAGGAAATAAGACACACATGGGGAAACAATCAAATGAACCATTGATCAATAAAACTACTAAGGACTACACACTGGCACAGGAAACAGTAAAATCAAAGACAAGAACTACAACATAAAAGTCAAAACACAAGACAAAATCGGAAACATGTCACAATCTATACATATATGAAGTTTTACTGCATGCCTTATATAAAAATATACTTTTTTTCCCCTTAATCCTCAAGTTTTGTTCAGTGTCTAAGAATCCCCAAGGCCATTTTAATAACTAAAACAACCTACATAACATTGAAGAATCCAGTTAATACTCAAAGATTTTTCTTTGTCTTATGAGAAATGAATCTATAAATTTTAACTTAATTTCATGTTTCAAAATGTTCTCAATCGAAATGTTACATTACGTTTGGTGTCTCAGAGTCTCCCGTATACAACAGATATATTGTGGTTTACTGGATTTTCTTCTTCTGACAATATGTTTTTGAGCTGGGTCAAAAAAAAAAATCCTCCAAACAATATGTGGGTAGATAAATCATTTCCCAAAAGCTATCTTATTTATATGACAGATGCTAAAGCTTCAATAATACCTTCCCTGTTGTTGTTTATGTAAGGGAATATTGTTTAAAGAAATGACAGACAATTGTAATAATCATTAATCACATTTTTTTATATATATATATTTGTAAATATACTCCCTTACCAGTTCCAACCAATATTATTTTTTATTTATATACGATTATAGCTTTACGTTATATTTTTAATTAGCTTTTATATTTTATATTATGCCATTTATTTTTAATTTTAGTTAAACTTTTATACATTTAAGGTGTTTTTGTCAGTTTTCTAGTGTACTTAAATCTAAATCCATTTAGCTTTAATTTTTATTTTAGTTTTAGTAATTTTAGTGCTTCAACTTTAACTTATTACAGTTATTATTTGTTTTTTTCAGATAGTATTTTTAGTTAGTATTTCTTTGAATAATTAAAAAAAAATTTAAGTTTAGGTTTTTCAGCTTGTATGTTTTTATTTTATTTTGATTTAAGTGATTGAAAATGTTTTAGTTAGCAATAACTGAATATATGAGCAATTTGAAAATTGTCTCAACATGTCATTCCAAATTTGTATGACCTTCTTTCTTCTGTGGAATATAAATGGAGGTATTTTGAGATATGTTGCAATAAACAATATGTAAAAAATATGTTTTGTTTCCCCTGACTTCCAATGTATTTTTGTCTAAACAACGGATTATATTCCATTATATTATATTCCACAGAAAAAAGGAAGTCATACAAATTTTTGACATAATGACAGAATTTAGATTTTTGGGTGGACTATATTGTAGGCTCTGTCGCTACACCTCCTTGTGATGGACATCCTGCAGTTAGAAGTCAGAAGACCTCAGAATTACTTCAAACACAGATCCCAGAATAACAGAATGCACAGAATCCCCACAGGACTAGAATTTAGAACACGACTGTTACAATCCCTTTTTGTTTTGAGTGAAAGTCAATGTCTTGGGTCTGAATAACAACACAGGAAGCAACGTTTCTTCTCAGCTGGATCTAACTGATCGATATGAACAGAATATGTTGCAGAGGAAAAAGTCACATACTAGTACAATCGAGGCTGCCTAAACCGAATGGTCACCTAGGGTCTCACACTGAGAGAGGGCCAGAGAATGCAATCACTCACCCTTGGCTGATATCAACAGTAATCCAATTCCAGCATCAATCAGCTGGAGATCTATGACCACACACTTGAGCCGGTGACCAGTTCCTTGTGCCTGTCAGAGGTCCTGTACCTCCAGAGGTGTGCTGAGATCTTGCAGAAACGCTGGGCCATCACTCTCTGTCAGACGCTACCATAAAGCCCTGAGGCTCAGGGATACATGGACGGCGGTGTGATTGATGGCTCCTTGTGAGATTAATCTCGATTGAGTCCAGGAAAGTAATGATCGACTGCCTGTTAGATCCTCATTGCGCAGGACTTAGAGCGCCTCTTCATCAGTCAGTTGGCTGGACGCCATGTCACCGGCCCAGTGTGCTTTTCTAAGAGACAGGTGGTACTCATCCGCTGCTCCTCCTCACCTCCAAGCATGATGTATTTTCTTGTGCAGGCCGATTGGAAAAATATAGCATTAATATATTGTGAAGAAGTGTGATCAATAATGAATGAATTGGAAAAAATAGGCCATCCGGCAACTGTATTAAATAAAGCAGTCCATTTTTTACATTCACTGCAGTGAAGCTTGAATGCGCAAGCAAGAAATGGCTTTGTCTTGACTTAATGTGAACAGTGATGCATGCTAATGCTAATGACTATTTAATAGGGTGACCAGTCGTCCCTGCTTTCCAGAGAGGGTCCCCATTTTCAGTGGTCTGTCCCTGGCTGGAGCGGTTCTTGGAAATGTCCCCATTTTTTTGTTTTTTTACTGTGTATTCAAAACATCCTGCCGTATACTATTGCTAAAAAGAACATAATATAATTGCATACAGTGTGCAATTTCAATCTCATCTTTAATCACTTTTTTTAGAAAAAAAAATGTAATGAAAAATGACAAAAAAAAACATTTAACTTTACCACCATGCATCCAATGTTATTATTCAGTCTATACTCAGCAATAGATCATGGATGGATGGATAGATAGATATCTTTAGTCAAGTATATACTCAGTGATGGATGGATGGATAGATAAATGTTTTTATTCAAGTAAACTCAGTGATAGATAGATGGGTGAATGGATGGATGGATAAATGCCTTTATTCAAGTTTATACTCAACAATAGATGATGGATGGATACACAGAGACAGAGACAGACAGACAAACAGACAGACAGACAGACAGACATATAGACAGATAGACAGACAGACAGACAGATAGATAGATAGATAGATAGACAGACAGACAGACATTAGATAGACAGACAGACAGACAGACAGATAGATAGATAGATAGATAGATATAGATAGATAGAAAGACAGACAGACAGACAGACGACAGCCATACGACAGACATACCGATAGATCGATGGATAGATCGATAGATAGATGATAGATAGATCGCCCTACAGACAGACATACAATAGATAGACAGACAGACATACAATAGATAGACAGACAGACATACAATAGATAGATAGATAGATAGACCCAGCCAGCACAACATATAGACAGATCGATATACAGCAGACAGCATCTATACAGATAGATAGATAGATATGATAGATAATAGATAGATAGACAGACAGACAGACAGACAGACAGACAGACAGACAGATAGACAGATAGATAGACAGACAAACAGAAGATAGACAGACAGACAGACAGAAATACAGACACAGACAGACATAGACTCGATAGATAGACAGATAGATAGATAGATGATATATAGATAGATAGATGATATATAGACAGATAGATGATATATAGATAGATAGATAGATCACAACAGACAGAACAGATAACAGATAGATTAGACAGACAGACAGAATATAGATGACAGACAGACAGACAGACAGACTACAGATAGATAGACAGACAGACAGATACAGATAGATAGATATACAGACAGACAGACAGATAGACAGATTGATAGACAGACAGACAGACAGTAGATATATAGATAGACAGATAGACAGACAGACGACAGATGATAGATAGACAGACAGACAAACAGAATAGATATAGATAGACAGACAGACAGAAAGACAAAAAGATAGATAGATAGATAGACAGAAATAAGACACTAGACGACGACAGCGACGACAGAGAGACAGATAATAGATAGATAGATCGAGCGACAGACGACATATAGACAGATCAGATTAGACAGACTAACATACAGAAACATATAGACAGTGATCCAATAACAGACACAGACAGACAGATAGACGTAATAGATGAATAGATAGCACAGGACCAGACAGACAGACATAGAACCTGATAGATAACAACAGACAGACAGACATACCGACGATAGGAGACCGACAGACGACACAGACCTAACAGATAGATAACAACAGACATACAGACATATAGACAGATAGATAGATCGCAGACAGACATATAGACCAGATAGATAGATAGATAGACAGACAGACAGATAGATAGATGGACAGATTTGACCAATTTCAGTTCTACTTTATTGCATTAGATCCATGCAATAGTAATTAATTATATTCATTATAAAAAACATTAATGCCAGATCATAATGCAAAACTAGTGATTAATAATTAATACATTTTCAAACTAGAATTTTAGAATACATTATTTTCTGGATTTTTAATTTGGCTATTAATGTTGCCATGAAGGATAATAATGGTGTTGCTTTCTCATTCTGCTGTTTTATCTTTCATCACACTGAAATTAATAAATGATGACAGAAGTTTCATTCTTAGGTGAATTGTTCCTTTAAGCCCATTTTTTTGCACATCTATTTGAAATCTTTCCATAAATTTCTCTCATATTGAGCAGCAGCTGGTAATATGGAGGGTGGGGGAGCTGTTGAAGGTGGTGCGGTTATCAGTGGAGCAGATGGGACTAAAGTGGGCTGTTTTGGGGATGTTATGAAGGTGTCAGAGAGTCATCAGGTAGATGCAGCTGCTGCAGGTGCTCAGGAGCCATCAGCCAGAGCCTGATGGGTTTTACTTCTCATTACATTCAGTCTGTAAAGTCCACTACACCTCTGAATAATGCTACCAGCATAACACCTTTATGTAATGAATAATGCTGCCGGATTTCAATAGGACTTAGTGAATTACAAGATTTTAGAGTGTGCAAGGTCAGGTGAGCTGGATTTTGGAACATGCTATCGCTACTGGAGTGCTTTTCTTTATCTGCGGCATTTAAATGTCATTTCAGGGTCACCGAGAAACCTTTTGATCTTGTTTGCGTAATTAGAACGCTTCAGTCTCATATTCATTTATCCTGACAAAGTGCCACTGTGACATATAAGAGCGATGCTAAAACACACTTTCAGGCAGATCTAATTAATTTGTTGTTTTACATCACATTAAGAGACAAGGTGACAAATGATATAACAAGTCGTTCTGGATCCTCTAATTACTTGTGTAATTAAGATGGTAATTAGAGGGTGTTTAACTGCAGACTAGGTGATGAAGCTAAGTGGGAATTAACATTATATTTAGCTATTGGGCAATCTGGTACATATAGGACTCACTGTAGAGCTTGATTGACAAGACTTGCTGAGACTTTGATGTAAGAGCAACCTCAGAGTTACAACGCTCATGAAATTCTTATGTGGTTCAAAGTGCTCACTGCAGTTTCCCTCAGTTCATGTCTGCTTCTACATGTCGATATACAGAGTCTGAACCTGTCAGAACATACACTTTGGGGTGTGAAGCGGGGTTTTCAAACTTTTTGATTCAAAAGACCCCCAACTATGATGTTCTCTTTACAAGGGATACCTTAAAATATAGGAAGGTTTATATTTTCATGGATAAAGGTTCATTTGTACTGTTTGAGAGAAATAGTAAGAAATTGACTTTTATATTTGTTTATATTGTACTAAAGCCAAAACCATTATTTAAATATTTAATTATTATAATATCTGGAAAATTATTAAAATATCTAGAAGTTATCAGAATTTTTACTATAATGATGTGCTCGGACAAATGTATAAAAAAAACCACTGCAATATTACAAAACAAAACAAAAAAAAGTTAAATGAATTTAAATAAATTTGACAGGAAAAACGTGCAATTTTTTAACACGTTAAGAGAGATGAATTTCTCTTTCATTTTTAATTTTTCTTAAAAGCTAAATAAAGTCAAAATCGGTAAATGTGTTAAATATTTTACATTTTATTAAATTTATTTTGTAAGCTAATGTCAAGTTAACAGTAACATGTTAATAAGTCAAAAATTATTTGCAAACACTAAAATGTTTTTCTCAAATTTTCTGAGGACCTCCACTTCCCCAAAATATAGTTTTAATATTGTTGTAAAAAATGTATTGGCGTTCCATTCTTACAGCAGTTTAAACACTCTACATTAGAAAAAAATGGGTAATTTGAAATTTATGAGATCCAGCGGAAATTAATACTTTTACTTAATTACATTTCCAAGGCAGAAGTTTCTTTTAATTTCATGTAGACTTCAGAAGTACAGAGCATTTTCGCAAATCATCATGACAAATCTTCCTTTATCGTACTAATCAATCAAATTAGCATCCAAGCAGAGCTTTTATAATCAATAGCATCCATTTCCAGAGTAAACTGCATTTGGACACAACAATGGTCATTTGTCCTTTTGAAGAGACGTCTCATCAGTCAACACAAAAAAGCAATGCATTTTATTTATAGCCATTCCTGAAGATCATTTCTCAGCACTTTTCACACCTCTGCATACTGCATGCTGCAAGGGTTTGCATTTCTCAGAAAACATCATTTTACTTGCAGACTAAACAGGACATCTCTGAGTATTCACGGAAAAGGAATAAAGCCTACACAAAAAATAATGCCTCACTGAACACAGCGCAAGATTAACCTGAGATCTATTCCTCGATCAATGTGAAGCTAAGCCTGCTATGCTTATAGCCAGCTTAACAAATCACACGTTCAGCACAACAATCTGGCACATGCCACAAGCTTTCATTCCCACATTTTAATCTTTTCTGCTCGCATACTGACGCACTCACTGTCACTGATACTGAATATTTCAATCTGGAGGCTTTGCAGCCGTAGTGGCAAAGCAATTTAAGGTCTTGTGTTGTGGTGGAGAGCAGGCAGTAGGGTGAGCTCTTCAATTTGGGCCTGATTTCCATGCTCACACATGGAGTCTGTGATAAGAGTCATTACCACGGAGAGCTGTAATCACTGCCTCCGCTGTGCAGGACTGATCCGAGAGCAGTGATGAGATACCGAGGCACTGTTCGGTTACAGACAGAAGCAGCAGCTTTAGTTACAAGGTAAATTTCACTTCTCTGAAACCTTTGGAGGAACATTCATAATCACGATACTAGAACAAGCCATTTCAAAGTACTCTGTTCTGAATATAAAATCATTCATATAAACATACTGCCTGATGTTGTTCTGCTTTAATGGCCACATCCTATGACCTTATAGTGGCTCCAAAAAGTATTTGTGTACACTCAAGTCACACTTACTGCATGGATTACATTGCATTAGATTACAATGTATCAAAAAGCGCAAACAAATGATGCTAGAAATATTCTCACGCCTAACTTCAAAGTAATTTGACATTTTTAGCTTGGTATCTAGCATTGTTTCAAGATGATTTTCAGGTTATGTCTACACTTTTAACAAATACACGTGAAAATGCATCTTTTTCTCCACATTTTGGCCTTCTCTTCACACTGCTGAAAACAGATCTTTTTGAAGACGCTCTCTCAAGTGGATACATTTGAAAAAAAGAGGTATTTAAAAATTTTAGCTCATTACATTAACTATGAACAAAATCCACTAAAGTTTAGTGTCTGTGTCAGTCTATGATTATGCTAAATTACATAATATAGTAAAGTAAATATGGGCAAAAATATGATTTCACACATTTAAGCTTTTGTTTTTAATAAATGTAACAATTAACAACACAATAATACTTTTAAAATGTTAAAATACACTTGTTAATCCCCTTTCCAACAACACTGAAACGCATACAGATCTTCATGTGTATTCTTATCAAAAGCATAAGTATATCAATGGAAGAGAAAAGTGCAACGTCTACCTTTTGTGTAAGCGCACTTCGTTTGCCAATAAAACCGTGTCCAAATACTTTGGGCCTGTCCTAATACCCTCACTTGATGTCTTTTCACCTGACCACTCGTCTACTTACATCAGAGCTGGGCAACTTCGGTCTCGGAGGGCCACTGTCCTGCAGAGTTTAGCACCAACCCTAATTAAACACACCAGAACAAGCTAATCATTGTCTTCAAGATCACTAGTGTAGCGAATCAGCTCATGGGGAAATATGAATAATTAATCATAACTAGTTATAATTAATTATAAATATTTAGATCTGCTGTAAGCATTCATTTGACCTCTCAGGGTCAACGGTCTGTTAATGCTATGAATGTTAATTTCCTGGTTAAGGAAATAACTTTCTTACTGTACAATCTACAAAAGCTTGTAGCATAAATCTGCATTATTAAGTGATTCTAGTTATGAGCAAACAATGAACAATGTTAAGTGTGATACAAGTAAGACTTTATTAACTACATAAACACTTAAACTAGTCTAACATACTACATAAACACTTAAACTGGTCTAACATACACATACACACACACACACACACACACATACAGTTTGTATAGGAAAGGGTTAAAGCTTAACGCAGTGAAGATAAGAGAAATAAGAATATGAAACTATGGTACCATTTGATATTCAGCAGATCTACCGCCTGAAGGAAACATCAGATTCTTAGTTCAAACCCACCTTTGTAAAAAGGTGCAAATGATGCCTAATGTATCAATTAATAAGACTAAGTTTGAATACTTGCACTTCTCGTCTGTCTGAAAGAAAGGCTTGATGCAATCTGAAGGTTCGCATGGATCTTTGCAGAAGTTGGTTGATGAAAAAGAACCAGTTTCCATCAGAGAATCTTGGTGAATGGAAAAGTCAAGGCCGAAGCCTGGCACGTACTTAGAGTTTCCTGGAGCATTGCAGCTCACATTTTTTCCCCCCAAAAAAAATTCCCCCCCCTTCTCAGAACCTAACAGAACCACCGACTCTGGGTGGGTCCCTAGTGTGGGGCTTTTAATGTCCCGGAAGATTCCCGCCTCTCAAAATGGGCTTGTCCAATGAGAAAGGCTGAAATCCCAAGTGGGAGGTTGCAATTGCTGGAGGGTTTTATGACCCTTTGTGTGAGGGCATGGTAATTTGCAAATGGAACTTGAATCGAAATTACTAAAGATTCTCAGGACACTAATATATTGCCTATGTACCAACATATAATATACACGCTTGTTTAGATCATCAGAAGGAATTCATAATTCTAACAGGTGAACATGAGTGTTTCGATCATAAGACTGCATAAAACAGTATAAAATCTCAAAGACAACATACACCATGACCTGAAGGATATGTGTGTTCATTCAAAGAAAGGTCTTCCTATGAATTAATTAGTAGAAAAGTCCATTTCTACTGTGCATTTGCCTCTTGCTATGGAACATGCAGTGATTTTCCCTACTCACATTCCATTAGGTCGTAAATGTATCTGGTGTCAGGGTTGCCATGGTAACCAGGGGGGGCCTGGTGTCGTTGCAGACGTCCTGGCATCCAGTTTATTGGGTGAGGTGACTGTGACGTTTTGTTAATCTAATGAATAACTGATTTGTTAAATCAAATGAAAAATTGTGTGTTTGATTGGTCCAGACGCTACACTAGAAAGCTACAGCATGTTATTGCTAAACTCTGCAGGACAGTTGCCCTCCAGGACCGAAGTTGCCCAGCTCCGACTTACATGATGTATTTCCTGTATTTCAGTGATTTTCAATCCTGGTCCTGGGGTACCACTGCTCTGCACATCTGCACAAGCAGTGGCTTTTGGAGCACATGACTTCCATAACATGGCTAATGATGGGGTACACTTAGCCTCAAATAAAGTGTGTTAAAAGAGTTTTTACATTTTCTTTTTGGACATGAGACAGTCTTACACTATTTCCTGTTGCATGCATGCACTCTCAAGTCTACAAGACCGAAAAAATGTGGGTACTGGGACGGATCCTCATCCTCAATCTTGAAAGTGCACTAAGGATTTGTGGTCTCACTATTGCCTTCTGTGGTTAAAATATAAGACTGCAATTGAATTTACTTGCGCAGATAAATCTGATGATTTGAGGGATTTCCATGGTTACTAGTCATCACCACATCAAAGCGGGTCTGACAGTAGAACGAGAGGAAGTCCAGTCAGTACAAAGGATATATTCGAAAAATATATTTCTGATCAAGTAGCCCAGAACCTTTTCACTCCGTTTACAGACAAGACTTAAACATGCAACGGTGAATGGCATAAATCAGCAAATTCCTGCCATATCTGGCTCTATCAAAATATAAATCATTATTGCGGGCTTATCATTCTTATCAAGAGTAAGGCAAGAACAGTTTATTTAACAACTGCAATCTTTATTCTTTATATATGCATTATTATATATAATATATACTCCAATTTAGAAACTTGAAATATGGAACATAAAGATACCTATGAAATACCTATTGCAATGGCCTTTAAACCGCCTTACAATGACTGCACTATGAGTAAGGCTTATAACTGCAAAAGCTTGTTACGGTGACCTTTGTGTCAAGCATCCTGAGTGTGGAACCCTCCCTTGTGCCAGATATAGCGTCTCTGAGGACATACGCATGCCTATTACCGATCTGGGGCAATGATTGGCCCTTGCCGTGCAGCAGTGCTCCTCCTAATGCACTTAATGGACCCATCAACCTTATGGGCATATTCATTTGGCACTACTAACCCTCCTACACACAATGTTCGGGAACGGACAATGATGAACAAAACACACTTTGGATCATACTTTTTTTGACCACATAAACAATAGTGCATATATAGATACTTTTTTTGTATATTATCCAATTTTTTTATATATATATATTTCCTCCTATGATTTACATTCTTTTTTTGCTAAGTTATATTTATTTAAACAGGAGCATTATGTTGATGAACACACAGCTGCTTGAGCACAATAAAGACGGTAATATCAAAGAAGAGGAATTGGTTCTTTCATTTTTTTTGTTCAGAAAAGTAAAAACAATCGCTTGAAAACAGAAATGAATGTAATTAGTTCATCAGTCTTAAATGCAAAGTAAAGCACGGCTAACTGGAAACCTGATATGCCATAACAATATCTTTCCTGGACATTTCTCATAAAAAAATGTTTATATAAAACAGCAGAGAATATCACAGGAAATGCTTCGAGTCGGGCCAGATCATCATGCAGTGACCCAGTGAATCGCACTTGAACAAACAGATCAAACTAGATCAGAGATTGACTCGTGAGTTCTGCTTTCAAGCTCCTCACGTTTACCTTTCAGCCTCAGAAGAGGCTGCAAATGAGTTTTCACATGAAAAGTGACCTGAAATAAGCAAATCTCAAACAATTCCTCAAGATTTGCCCATGGATATCACTAAAGATCAATGGAAATATTGAAGACTTTCTGCAGTACATGTCATCTTGCTCTTTTTAGCATGCAGGGTTGCACTCAAGATTGTCAGAATGTGAGACCAAGACACATGACAGCGGCTGCTGCACTGACAGCAAGAACAGAACTGACAACAGTGTGACTGAATGAACTGAGACGGAGGGACAGTGCAGGAGTGGACATCTCAGGGCTACGTTCATACAGGAAACACACTGACAATGATTTGACGTAGCTGTGTCACACCATCAATCCAAAAAATGTCTCATTATGGCATTCAGATATACATTTATTGCCTGAGACCAGGACAAATTGGACCAATAAAGAAGTGGAAATAGTTTTGAAACTCAAGAACTTCATGCAATTGGCCAGAAATGATTATAAATGCTAACAAATTAAGTTCATTATTGCTCTACTACACCATTAATGTATCATTCAGTCATAGATTCAACTTTAAAACAACTCATGAGTTAACGTTCATGGAGGAAAAAAAAGAGTCTGTCATTGAGGGGCTCTTCTATGTGATGTGACACTAGCTTCAAGTACATAGACCGATGCTGAGATGAAGGATGCCGGAAAAACTGTCGCAAAACGTAACTATTTTACGAGGTGGTGATTCTGTAAGAGTAAAGGTCCTAACCTAACCGCCAATGGGGAGTAAGCAGATCGCATGAAAACATACAAAAGAGATTGTACAAATTCATACGAATTAGCCACCAATTCGCCAAAACGTAAAATAGAGAATTGCTACAAGACTGTGTTGGATAAACGTTGTTTCACTTCTTTATCCAATGCAAATAATAATGCTATCAGTGCACACAACTTGTTCTCAGTGAATCCCTTCTATATATTTGTAGGGATGTTAAGCTTTCAAGATGTAACAGGAAGATTCACATACTTGCTGTGCTTGCAAAGAGGATGTAATGGTAAAATGCTCTGTGCTTTTAATCAGAAAGATATAAAAAGAACCAAAGCAATCACGTACATTCAGCAGAGCAAAGAGGAAACCCCACTGACACAAAGCCAAACCTGCAGGACAGTGGCGTCAGTAGTACGAATACTTCCCAGTCTGGATATTTACATTGAACTGAATGGATACAAACCACTTTTTTGGGGGAAGTATCTCAAGTTCAGCATGCTATTGCAAAGATCTCTTGCTACACACTTGAATTTGTTGCCTGCATTAGCACAAGTGATTGTCTTTATCCCAAAACTGGGTATCCTTATTACAGCCCTGAACGTCACACTGAGGAAGATCGTGTAAGATTCATAACAGCCATTAAGAAAATAAAACTACTAGACTGTATTCGCTTTGGATGCACATTTGAATGGTAAACGGATGAATCAACATGTCTTTTTGCCAGTCGTTCAAATATTTTTGAATGGATGGATCTGATAAATATGGACTATAGTCTTGAAATTCAGTTCTTGACTGCGTTTGAATGCGTGTCAATGGACGAACACCTCCACAGATGGGATTTTGCGACACATCGTATATCAATTATTAAAGATACATGTTAAAAACACCTGGGGAACTTGTGCCTCATGCTGTTCACAAAAACAAAACCAGAAACTGAGATAGTGAGAACAAATCACAGAGGAAATACATATCATGCCATCATCTTCAGACATATTTTAAACCAAAGCATCATCTTTTCTTCCTGAATATGAAAAGTGTGTTATAGACCCATCAGATAATAAATGTAACCCTTATTAGAAACACCAAATTGTCATCCTAACATAATCCACTATATTCGGTCCAAAAGGAAGTCCAACCCTGTCTCAAGTTAGCAAGACTTTTTTTTTACACACAGGGGCAACAAATTCAACTCTAAAAAGTGCTTTTAGGAATACATTAAAACTGACAAAAAAGCAAACCAATGTTTAGTCATAAATAATTTACAATTTCCCCCATTTCAGCGGTTTAAATCTGAGAGCTCATAACCCACTCGCTTAACGCTCATTAATGTGACCAGAACTATCAGGAACAACTAAAGATCCAACTTCAACCTAGTTATGAAAACCAGGAAAAGAAGAAGGGTGAGGGAACTTTCTGGAATAACTGATGCCTCAGTGGCAGCTCTTCACTCCGGACACATAGGGTGAATCCTGTTGGCGGCAGATGCCTTCTTGCTGCTCGCTGCAGTCCACGAAGTCAGGCACGGGCAGCCCTGACATGATCATCAATGACTTGTTCCAGATCATGAAGGTGGGAGCCACTGGAAGCAGGAAGGAAATGTCAAAAGTGTATATGTGCTGGGAGTTCATGGCGTCGTAGAAGGACAGGGCGTTGTTGTCGTAGTCCAGCAGCACCCCGACCCTGCGCAGCTGTAGGGACGCCTCCACGATCGACTCCTTGTTGTTGTGCCGCACCAGGAAGTTGTTGTTGCAGCGTGAGAAAACCCAAGATGATGAGTTTTTGCCGCTCCATTCGTTTTTGGGTGCTGACTTGTAAGCCACTCCAAGAGCGTACCTGAAAGGGAAACCGATTTGAAATGTTGCCATTGGAAAGCAGGTGAGATAAAACTGATTTTAACAACTTGTTAGTTCATTATATAAGACATTTTAGTTTAGTAATATCATTTATATTTAGCATCAAGAACCTGGGTTCCCAAATCTTGATATTTATTAAAATGTTAATGCACCATGTGAAAATTCAACTGAACTTCACAGTCAGTGATCATTAGGAATGTCCCAAATCCTATTACCTTATTCAGAAAGCACAAATAAAGACATTATTACAAAATAACGGAAAAAATGGTTAGATTTATAATAATATATTACAAGCACAATGTAAAAATTACACACACAGTGTACTCTTTTAACTTTAACTGTCAGAAATCCGAACTTGTCAAGAGTAACATTACATTAAGTACATTAAGATGCACATTTTCCAATTCTTGTAATGTCTGTTACATTTTTTAATGCACAATTTGTTCATAAGTACGGAGCCCCGCACATGGCATGCAGGAAAAAATAGTAGGCTGAATCGTGTGCACGATTTATTATTTCGTTCCCTCGATTTATAAATTGTGTGCACGATTTATAAATCGAGGGAACAAATTAGCAAATTGAGGGAACTAAATAGTAATCGTGTGAACGTTTTAGTACAACGAGGGAACGAATTAGTAAAACGTGCGCACGATTTATTTATTTTTTCTTGCATGTCATGTGCGGGGCTCCGTACATAAGTGAAGTAACATACCAAGAAGAGGTATGCTACTGTGTCTTTCAAAAACAAAGCAAATATAATCAGCTGCAAAAAAGCACCTAATATTGTGCAGTTAGGAAGTCTTGCTGCCTTAAAATTTTAAGTTTAGTCAACTTGAAATGTTAAATTGTACTAAGGGACTACTTGGATATTTGAGTTAAGCTCAAGCACTTACTTTTTTAATTGAAACATGTTTTTTTTTTCAGCGAAGAGATAAATAATATAAAAATTACTGAGAAAACTTGAGAAAAAAATAAGAACTAGTAACAGCATTGTGTATATATAATCATGATACTGTAAATAATATGAGTATTATACATAGTATAATATTAAAGTTATAATAGTACCTTAAAAAATATATTACCATAATATAAATCAGTAACAGTAATAATGTGTTTAATGTACTATATAAGTATATAGAAGGGAATCTGGTGAATATATATATATATATATATATATTATATATATAGAATATAGTATATAATATTGCCACTTATACAACTTATAATGCTACTACTAATAATATATAAACACACAATAATATATATTACTGTGTTTATATATATTGTATATACCCCCTTTTCCCCCCAAATACCTTGTAATAAATAAAATAATAAAAATGTTATGAATTATTAGGCATATTTGCTAAATGGAATAGAGTTAATGTCCATTCACACCAATATGATAACTATAACTACAAAATTTTGTTTCTATTTTAAAGGAACAAATTTCAAGCAACATAAGGGTTGGCAGGTAATGACATAATTTTCTGTTTTAAGCAAATGATCTATGGGGAATGTGACTCAATTGCCTATTATATACTTTTGACAACTGCCTATTAACATAACAGTTACAAGCCTGAAAATCTGAAATCACTTACCATGTGGAGGCGCCCAGTAAAACCTCCCAATAATGACAGCCACTGTCGATGAAGACGTTGCCAGCGGCACCATAGGATCCGGTTCCGCTAAAGCGCTCCGGAGTGTGACTCTTCTTCAGGGAGCTTTCATCCTTCTCCATGGTCAGACAGTCATTGGAGAGGCGCAGCTTCTTATGGGCCGTTTTGGGGTCCAGTTTGAAAGGCTGACCTGAGGAGCGGAGAGGACAGAGATGGGTGAGATACATCAGGAACATGTAACAAGAGCCAGTGGGGAATGAGTTTGGTGACCTGAGAAGAAACTCTCACTGGTCTGCTGGAATTCGTGCAATTTGTTAAATGTCAGATTGAGCTCTTCTGGTTAATTAGGAGATGAGCGGTTGTGATAAAAGGCACAGTGTGTGTGTGTGTGTGAGAGAGTTAAAGACAGAGAGAACCAAATGCTAAATGAAATCAGCTGCGTAACAGATTTGAGTTTAAAATTTCTTGAAAAGCAGAGGTGACCCCGCAGACCCGACATTTAACTCTGGTACGTCTAAATCTTCCCATCCCTGGCATAATGACTGACAATGCAGCAAAACAATCAGCTGCGCTCCGTCCCTGCCCACAAACCAATCATCTCAACCCAGAGTGAGGTTTACTGCACCCAGATATGAAAGGTTCTGGCAATGTGCTGCTGGAAGCCAATTACATTAACACGCTCTTGTCTTTGAACTGCTTATCGCTGCGAGCGCAGCCATTCTCAACACTCGTGCAGTCATGCCATTTTACAGCATGTGTTTGAGGGCACTGGGAAAAGCGATGCAGATGCATACACACACACACACACACACACACACAAGGCTACAATCGAGAATCCCATGAAATGCTTATTGCCCGCTACTATAAAACTGATGAACCGTTCAAGACACAAAGGTGTAAAATGGCATAATTGTGCCGTGCAGGTGTCAGAATAAAGGTCTTTATTGTGCCGTTTTTATTTAAAAACAGGAAATTAAAAAGCATACTTTTATACACTTAACTACAAGAAATTATGTTGAATATTATGATTGTTTTCTGCAGAATATTTATTTGTTTATGAAAGCATGTAGTATGTAGTTAGAAATATAAAAACATAACAGTTCAAATAATAAGGTACATCAAAGCTAAAAATTTAAATAAAAAGACCAGCGAAATATATCGATCTATTGTGGAGAAATATATACTTTACATAGTGGAGTTGTGCGAGCAAAAATTAGTAGCGAGTCAGAGAACAACTACATTTATGACAGCTGCTGTAGACGCTGATGCCTGTGTCACATATATTCAAAGGTTTATTTGTAAAGCACTAAAATGTGCATTTCACAGTGATAAGAACATAATGTGTAGTGCCAGCTGTGACCATGACATAAAAAACAGCACTGCAGTGTCTTTCAGAACAGCAAATAAGATCATTTTCAGTTCAGAGGGGAATTTGGTGAAATATAAAATATTAGGCAACTTATAATATAACTTATACTACTACTGCTACTACTCCTAATATAAACACACAATAATATATATTTTGTGTTTTATTAGTAGTATTAGTATTATGTATTATTAATATTATAAGTTGTTTAATATTATATTATATTTTCCCAATTCCCTTATATAAAACCTTATTACTGTATTGAATTCATATTATTGGCTATATTTAATTTTTGAAATATACTATTACAATGTTAATATTATAATATTTATATATGATCTGTGGATCTATATAGACAATGTTGTTACTAGATCTTCTTATGTTTCCCCCCCTCCGGAGTAAGTTTTCTCAGTAATTTTTCATCTTATTTATCTTTTTATGTATTAGACAACTTTTATCTTAGAGTATGGTCAGTCTATTTTTGATCTGCAAATGAAAGTATTTTCAAAGTTGTTAATGTTATTAAGGAAAATATTTCCATTTCCAAAATTTTCCATTCTATCTATCTATCTATCTATCTATCTATCTATCTATCTTTCTATTTTTCTATCTATCTATCTATCTGTCTGTCTGTCTGTCTGTCTACGATCTACATGCTTATGAATTTTTTTTTTTGCCCTTCCTGTTTGATTTTTTTTTGCATATTTGTTTACACTGGAAATAATCTAGTCATCATATTAACCAAAGAGTAAATACAAACTGCAGTTTGAAATTATGATTTCATTTATTAAGGGAAAAAAGCTGTCCAAACCTGCCTGGCCCTATGTGAAAAAGTAATTGCTTTTTAAATCTAATAACTGGTTGTGCCACCCTTTGCATCAACAACTGCAATCAAGCGTTTGCGACAACTGGCATGAGACTAGCGAGTCTTTCACATCGCTGTGGAGGAATTTTGGCCTACTCTTCTTTGCAGAATTGTTTTAATTCAGCCACATTGGAGGGTTTTCGAGCATAAACAGCCTTTTTAAGGTCATGCCACATCATCTCAATCAGATTTAAGTCCGGACTTTGACTTTGCCACTCCAAACCTTAATTTTGTTTTTCTTGAGCCATTCAGAGGTGGACTTGCTGGCGTGTTTGGGATTATTGTCCTGCTGCATAACCCAAGTGCGCTTGAGGTCACAAACATTCTCCTTCAAGATTATCTGAGAGAGTGCAGAATTCATGGTTCCATCAATTATGGCAAGTTGTCCAAAGCAGCCCCAGACCATCACACTACCACCACCATGTTTGACTGTTGGTATGATGTTCTTTTTATGAAATGCTGTGTTGGTTTTACGCCAGATGTAACGGGACTCACACCTTCCAAAAAGTTCAACTTTTTTCAGTCCACAGAATATTTGCCCAAAATCTTGGGGATAATCAAGATATTTATTGGCAAATGTGAGATGAGACTTTGTGTTCTTTTTGGTCAGCAGTGGCGTTTGCCTTGGAACTCTCCCATGGATGCCGTTTTTGCCCAGTCTCTTTCTTATTGTTGAATCATGAACACCTGGATGAGTCGTCGTTGCGCTCTTGGAGTAATTTTGGTAGGCCAGCCACTCCTGGGAAGGTTCACCACTGTTTTCTCCATTTGTGGATAATGGCTCTGACCGTGGTTCGCTGGAGTCCCAAAGCCTTAGAAATGGCTTTATAATTCTTTCCAGACTGATACATTTCAACTATTTTGTTTCTCATCTGTTCTTGATTTTCTTTAGATCGCGGCATGATGTGTAGCTTTTTAAGCATGCTTCACTTTGTCAGACAGGTTCTATTTAAGTGATTTCTTGATTCAACAGGTCTGGCAGTAATCAGGCATGGGTGTGGCTAGTGAAATTTAACTCGGCTTTCTAAAATAATGTGGTTAATTGCAGTTCTTTCATTATTTAACAGGAGGGGGCAATTGATTTTTCACGTAGGGCCAGGTAGGTTTGGACAGTTTTTTTCCCTTAATAAAATAAATAATCCTTTAAAAAACTGCATTTTGTATTTACTTACATTATCTTTGTGTAATATAAAAATTTTTTGATGATCTGAATCCTATTAGTGACAAATACTAAAAAAAAAAAAAAAAAAACTGAAGGGGGCAAAAACCTTTTCAACGGCACTATATATATAGTATATATATACTTAGATATGACATATGTAAAATATTAAATTATATTTACACATTTCTAATACACACACACTTGCATATGTGGTTTATGGGGACACTCCTTAGATGTAATGTTTTATACAGTACAAAGTGTATTTTCTATCGACTTATCCTAATCCTACCCCTCACACAAAACTGTGTATTTTTAGACTTTCAAAAAAACAGGGGACACAGGAAGTGTCCTTATAAACCATATTTATGTTGTAATACCCATGCCATTATACACATTTGTGTCCACACAGAGACACAAATCTAGTTTAACAAATCTAGTCTTCCTTTAAGATGTGTAGTGGGGCCACATGGTTGGCTTGGCTCCTGTTCTTGGGCTGGGCTGTTATGGTGTGTTTTCTGCAGGGGAGGGCCGACCGCTGACAGCTTGAGCGATTTCTACGCTGTCCAGGACGAGTAAATATTATTCTGAGATCTTTTAACAACAAGTAAACATGGCTGTCCTTGGGGCTGCTTGTCATGTGATATTTCTCATATTGGCTTTATGTACAGTCACCAGCCATGGCAGTGCTGATTAAACAGGAGAGACCTCCTATAGGAACACAGTGTGACACTACACACACACAAACAGACAGACAGGCTTATTTAGTACTGCTGTCATTCAAAATTCTACCTTCACAGGGCAGAGTAAACATGACATTAAAGCTAGTCACCCAGAAAAAGAAAACTTGAGCTGTCACGTTATTTCTCATAATGAAGAAAGCAATTACCAAAATGTTATATTTTGCTTAAAATATCCTGCATTTCTCAAAGGTCATATGAAAATGTTTTGCTTGTTATGAGTCTTTACTGGATAATACAGTAGAGAAGAACAGATGGAAGAATGGAAGAAGGATTTTTGGAGGTCTAGGGAATGACTCAGATGAGGCTCAAACTTACATTACATTACTTCAGCTAACATTTTTTCATACACCTTTACTTTTTAAGTTTATAAGACATCTTGGATCTCTAGAGTGAGCTAGGTCAGATTTGCAATCAAATGTTGGTAAAATTTACATGCACAAAAAGTAGTATATTGTCAGTAGCATGAAGCACAGCTCATAAAGTAATCACTTTTTTTAAACCAAGCAGCTTTCTGTTGGTTACAACTTGAACCATTGCGAAATCTGTTTGGGGAAATATTTTTCCCTCACACAAAATTTCCATTTGCATGGATTCCTACTGAAAAGACCAGATTTGTCCCACATAATTTGCCAAAAAACAGTAAATGTGGCCAAATCTAATGTTTTAACCTTTTAAAGGTTTATCTGGATATTTCAACAATACAAATGGAAGAATGGCACTGAATTCATACATTTACATTGATTTTTTGGGTGGCTGAAGTCAGTTCTCCTCAAGTTTAAATTTGAGTAACCAGGTGCAGTTCATCACATTAACTGTGAACATGTTGCACTAAAGTTTGACAAACGGGAAAGTGTTGCAATACTCTGTCTTCATTTTGAAAACTGTATATATTTATGTTGTAGAATCTAACAAAATGTGCTTTGCTGTTCATCTCATTTAAAATAAATGATGAAACTGTATCTGAAGTGTCCAAATACTTTTTGGGGCCACTTTATAATCAATAAACATATTTACTGTGCTACAGCGGGATGATACCATATCAAAAGACAAACAGTGCAAAAACATAATTAAAAACCTTCAAAATGACCAAAGGAGGGAGGGACTTGCTCAAATAAAGAACAATCAGTCTGGATTAATGATATATACTATGATTAACAATGCAACCAAAGCAGAAAAGAGAAAACAAGAAGAAAGAGGATCCATTTGAGGAATAAAAGATAGATCAGTGGGAATGAAAGGCAGTGATTTGGTTTGATGTGTCTAGACTTGAGTTTGTGCTCAGTCTCCTGCTGCTGCCTGTATTACGGATCTCAGCAATGCCTTTTGAACATATTATCTCATCCAAAGTTCAGCTGGAGAAACCAAACTTTGATTTCAGCACAACCTGCAAAGAGCCATTTGATGTCTTCCCGTTCTTGCTCTGTAAGCCTGGCTGCGCTTCAGGCACACAGTCACGTAGAGCCTGACAATGGACTGGGGGATGGAGAAGCAGGAGCAGGGATGGAAAATAAAGAGGAAGAGTGGCCACGGTGGACAGGCTCCACACACACACACACACACACACACAGTGCTCTGCATTCTGTTCTATTGTATTCACTTCAGTGGGTTTTCTCAGGTTTTCTTTTAGTGTACATCAATACATTTCCAAAATATTTAATGAAGAAATTCGTCAAAAAAATTGGTAGCACTATTTTAAGGTGTCCTTGTTACACGTTAAAGTTACTTACTATTATAATAACAATAAATTATGCATAATACATGCAAATAACCCAAACCCTTATCCTATAACCTTGACCATATAGTAAGTACATGTAGTTAATACACTGTAACAAGGACACCTTAAAAAAAGTGTAACCAAAATGTATATCCCAGGTGTATGCCATTATATGGACTGTTCTGTGATATTCCTATATAGTAATCGCAATGCATCATTTTTTAGTTTTTAACACAAATGTGATATATATGTGACCCTGGAGCGCAAAACCAGTCATAAGTAGCACGGGTCTATTTGTAGCAATTGCCAAGAATACATTGTATGGGTCAAAATTACAAACTTTTCTTCTATGCTAAAAATCATTAGGATAATAAGTAAAGATAATGTTCCTTGAAGATATTTAATAAATTTTCTACCGTAAGAGAGAGATAAGAAGTGGATGAAAGGCGTAAATAAAATGTATCAATAATTCTCTGTCCATCAGAAATGCGCACCAGCGCTAAGTATTTGCTTTGGTAGCACTAAGCTCACATTTGACCCAAAGTAAGATGCAGGCTTCATACACCACACTGCCTGGTGAGTCACTGCAACACTGCCTCAATCCCAAGTGTCTTCATTTTTTATCGTTATGCCGTTATACAGCCCGATCATAGCATCACTATTTGCTGTGGAGTGAGAAAGGCCTAAAGTACAACACTGTACGAAAGCCCTTATATGGAGATGGTTTGGGTGTGTTTTATGCAAATGACTAACCTCGGGCACACAAACGCTAATTTAGAATACTACAAATTCATTAACATTAGAACGAGGTTAGGAACAAATTCATTTGCATACGCACGTGTTGTGAAAAAAAATATGTATCGTTACCACCCCAGAACTGAGCATAGTGTTACAAAAGTAAATGCTGAAAATGTGACTGTTTTTCTTCAGGGTTGTCAACGTATTGTGGAGGACTGGCAGAGGATCTTGATGGTGCGCTCCCTGGTCATTAGTCCACATGAGGACATGAGGACGTGGTTGAAGTACGCTAGCCTCTGTGGAAAAAGTGGAAGACTAGTAAGAACAACACTGTTACCTTCAATTGCAAGCTTAACACTGAACTCATTATGTAACACACAAAATATGATTGACTACATAATTTCACAAAAGGAAAAACTCTTGTGGAAGTTTTAAATATCTTCCAGAATGCGGCACAATGTTTAGAACATAGAAACATCCGTAAACAAGGAAAAAATAAAGCAATAAGCCCCTAGAAGCCTTTGTTTACAGTTATTTAGATTTGATAAGGGGCCTTGTTATGCACGATGTGGAGCTGAATAGAGTATGTTAGATTATATAAAATAAACACAATAAGGGGGCATGAACTGAGAAATCAAAATCCCGTGCTCGTTTGACATATAAGAGGTCATTGTACTATAAAAGCAGTGTAAGTTTGATTCAAAAATCAAAGTTGCTTTTATTGAAACCAAGCTACCAAAATGACTTATTTTTATGTCCTCCTCTTGATTCTGTACTAGAATGCTGTACTAATATGTAAAACTGCCTACACAGATCAAACCTTCTTCTCTATCATCACCTCGTCGAACCCAAGCACGGCTGTGTTATGGATGCCTGGGATCCTTTGACTAAAAATAGCATTACCTCAGGATCCTAAGGTTAGAAAATGGCGTTTTTTTGCAGCTATGTAAAGTCACACAGTCAGACTTCTTTGTTGTTGCTGTTTATGTGCATGAATCAAGCAGTTACTAAACAATGAACTTCACATTGTTCCTCTTAGGAACGTCGCATTAAAATCACCTGTTACTTTGTGTTGCTTAAATCTGATAACATTATACTATTGTAACATTTATAAAAACATAAGTTTTAAGTTAATGAGGTTTATAGAGTTTTTTACAACATGACTCAGGCAATCAAATATAAATATTTGGAATTATATATTGCTAAAAAAAATCCTTCAAAGGGCCATCATTAAGGAAAAAAGCTTTTTTGTCTGAATAATGGTGAAGTTATTGAATCTACCAGCAGGGGGATAACCTTATCATGGTTAACCACTAACCCTGACCTTTTGCCTCACATGCATGCGACCTCATGAATCTTGACTTAATGACCTATGACCTGTAGTGGTGATCATAGGAGCAGGAAGTCACTGGGAGAAAGCGATGGATTAAGGGATGAAACACAGATAATGAAAGCACTGTTCTTGTGGACAAAAAGCCCTTGGTGGGGTCAAGCTTATATTACTGCCTCAATGGATACTGAGTGATGTGTTTATTTACAAAGTGCTTGGTTTCTAACAGATGCCTCTTTGTGACCCAAAGAACTTCAGGTCTTGGGGTCAAGCATTGAAGATTAATGTTCTGCCTGTGATCTCCAAACTAGAAGCTTTATTTTGGTGAATCATATGTGACCATTAAATATTTGTGTTAAATTATAAGTACACTTTTTTTTTTTTACTGATTCTCTTATTGGTGTCTTAATTATTCATGAATGTGTAGTAAAGCTTCAAATTCTAAAAAAAACTAAAACTTCTAGATCGCAATTGTACAAATCTTAATGTGTTGGAGGCCAGTTTCTCAGAACACGTTTATGGACAGCCTGCCAATTCGTTGTAATTTAAATGACTTTTGGTTTACGAATGTTTCCATTTTATTTCTATTTTGACAGTTGGAGACATAATCCATTTAAAACCAGACAAGTCATATTTGTGCAGATCTTATCTATATAGATATATCTATTATCTCTATATATATATATTCAGTGCTTTCAACGGTTAAAAAATTGCTAAACATGTAGTATCGCACTTTTTTTTCTCAAAAGTAATCCCACCTAACATTTAAAGTTTTTAAATATACCTTTAAATTGCAATAATTTCACATTCAATCTTAAAATTAATGTACAAACAACATAAAGACAATATATTTTTAATATTTGTTTAGTGGCATCTTTTTTTATGACCAATACTGTGTCAAATTGGACCATTGGTTAATAGTCATCAGCACTTATACAGTATTCAAAATGAGGGAAAACGCTAGTTATTAATTGTAACATTTATTAGACTTTAAAAAATAAGCGACTTTCCCTTAAATTAAAAACGATCTTCACAAAACCCTATTACAATAAATGTCTTTGACTCTGACAGTGTTGGGCAAGTTACTCTGAAAACGTAATCAAATTACTGATTACTGATTACTCCTT